>CM035409.1:174199095-174261595 GCA_020310875.1 Ceratopteris richardii
TAATAGATCTCTTATGTACTTCTTCTAAGTAAGATACATACCCTTCTCTATATATATTACTTCCAATCCAAGGAAGTAAGTGAGCTACCCTAAGTAAGTAACCTCAAATTCCTCCTTCATTTGTAGCTTGATTTGTCGAATACCTTCAACATCATTACCTCTGAGTATAATGTAATTCACATAAACACAAAGGTATATGACTTCTCCATGTAATTTCTTGATGAATAGAGAAGGATCTACTTTTCGCACTACAAGCCCATTGTCCTACAAATAGGTTACAATAAACATAAGAGGTTCTTCCTTCATTATCAGACTTTTCACCTTTTTCTTCTGCATTTTTACATTTCTTTCATCTATGTAAAGGATATAGGATGTATTAAGTTTTTTATTATCATCATTCTTCATAAGGTCGGCCTCATGAGTGAAGAATTTTCCCATGAGTGTTTTGAAGTCTAGCACTTGCATATCCATATAGAAGTTGATGAAAGTGGTGAAAGCTTCCCACTTGTCATTAGCCTTGATTCCGTTGATGACTTGCCCCACAATTCGCTCCTCATCTATAAAATTTTAGATGCTTCGTAATAGATCTACAATGTTCTTGATATCGGTGAAAAATTTGATGAAACTTTTCTTGAACTGCTTCTTGAGTGATGTGAACTCCATCCTTGTTTCTTTCTAGCCTTGATGCTTGAAGAGAAGAGTGCTTTCAAAGCATTCTAGGTTACTTGTGATGTATTAAATCTCTTAATATGAAGAATTAAGAAATCAAAAATAGATTTTATAATGGATGACCTTGCCAAAGCATACTTTTCACACTATGTGTGTCAACTTTCGTACTCCTTCGTAGTTGGTTCTCCACTCATTATGAGTATAACAATCAACTCATCTCCAAAAATATATGTATAAATATTTCTCCCTTGCAATTAATCCTCCATCCTTAGAGACCATGTTGACTAGATTCTTTTATCCAATTTGTCAATTGAAGAAGGGAAACCATCACCCATAATTTCAAGAATATGGATATGCTTTCATACCACTATGAGAAGTAATGGTAGTTTGTAGAGATGAGATGGTTGTGGCAAAAACCTACTTGATAAAGACTTATTTTCAATTGTGCTCTTTGATGGAGTTCTTAAGGTTTGAACATTTATGTCAAAAATGCTAACAAATGAATAGTGCACATGTAGAGAAAATGTTCTATTTATGGAAGAAGGCACTCATAGATTCACTTAGAACTTATAGTCTACTAGGAATGTACTTAAATCTTGTTGCACAATTTCAAACGGACTGATGGATGAACTAACAAAACTTAGTTTTTGAATTGAGAGGGTGTATAATGTGAGCATTAAGTATAAAAATTAAAGGGGTGATCCTCATATTTTAGGAAGATGAAGATTCAAAGATACAGTCACAAAGAAATGTGCATATCTTGGTGTACACAACTCCAATAACCAAAAAAATTTTAACTCATACTCAAAAGAGTCATTATCATCATTCTCTCATCTCGTATCAAGTAATCGAGAGCATACATACACTTGAATAACTCAAAGAAGGTGAGAGACCTTAGAGGAGTGTAGTGCAGCACTTAACACTGAGAAATGTACATATTCAAACTTAATGTAAATGTATTTCTAAGTACAATGCATAGAGGTGTTGGAGGAATCCAAAAGCTTTGAGGCAAGCACAATATACACAAATGACTATGTTCTTAATCATGATATCCCACGACTAAGTAGACAATGTATATGTACACGTTTTCAAAGGTGACTATTGGCTTGATCTACATTATATTCTTCCATGATTTTAGGGGTTACATTTGAATCGGAATTCAACCAAAGTCATGGCACTTGGCTCTCAATTCATCCACAAAATTTTCTCCTGAGTTGCCCTTTTATATTTGGAAATTACATAGCATCTTGTTTATGTGTATACTTAAGCCTCTTAGATCCAAGTTTAGTGAAGTCGAAGATGTATGTTCAAGGACATAGGCTTGCCATATGCACACAAACTATATAAACTGGATCCATGGCTCCACTCTATTGTGTATTCCTTGTGTGTGTGTGTGCGTATATTTTGGCTTCGAACATGGACATTTTCATGCATCGCTTGGTCCCAATCCTCATATCACCCTCATATATTTCCAAGGAGATCTACTTAGATTCCTTTGGTAAGTAAATTTTATTGATTTTTCTCCATTTCTTGCTTGTTTACATCTCCACTAAACTCCCATTACCTCCATTCACCTAGTCATAAATCCGTCATCCATCTCCGTCATTCTCAAACAACCATCTCCAAGGATATATATACCTGCTACAATCATTTATTTCTTCGTTTTCTTGTGTGTGTGTGTGTGTGTGTGCGTGTGTGTGTGAAAGAGAGAGAGAGCTATGGTGTATGTGGTAGTTTTTGTTATTCTTGTGATATTTTTAGGTCAACTCCAATTCCACAAGGTCTAGCATGTCTCGCGGAGTGTTACACAAAATACAAGGTGAACCCTGCTCTCTCATGGAAGATCTATAATCACAAAATTTTGGAAGTGTCACCAAAGTATGGGCCTTCCAATGCTTGCATAATTCACTAGATGCAGCACAAAAATTCTACGTATTTTAACTTTCTATCATGACAAAAACAAAACATCACGCAATTATTCTATGTCCAAGAATTAGCCATTTATATGGCCCCAATACATCACGACACAGCTAGACTATCACGACAAAATCACCTTATCACAATAGAGAACCATGAAATACTGAGACATTGATAGACTCCTCCATCACGAGAGACCTAGAGTATCGTGATAGATTGGAGTATTATGAAAAAGCACCATGATAGATCAGAAGTCAACATGCTCACTCTATCATTATAGACCCTATCTATGGCAATAAAGCCTTTCTGTATCCCTTAGTTGCAAGACCATGTGTCCCTTTTAATGATGATAGATCACCCCTATCGCACAATTGACTCCCTCTATCACGATCTAGCCACTCTATCACAATAGAATACTTTGTAGCGATAGAGCCGATCCACCTTGCTAATGGAATATCACCACACATCAAATTTATTGAGAAAGGTTTGATAGAAACGTTGCTCTTATCATGATAGACACACCTTTTGTCATTTTTGAGCTACGTTTCCACATTTTAATTAGTTTGTGATTTTTAGGCGTTCTTTAGAGAGAACAAGGGTTGTTATTGATTGTGTTGTCTAGAAAACGTGTGGTCTAGTTCAAACTACGCTTGGAACCATTTTACATGTAAAAACCTTTTCTAGAACATGTATGAACCCTACTTTTGTAGTTATTCTCCACAAATGTTAAGTAAAATGCGTCATTCAACCTCTCAATGAAAAACTAAGCCCGTTTGAATTTTTTGTATTTAGAGATTACTTTAAAGCCTATATGTAGCTTTAGATCTATTCTTCAAGGTTGGTTAGAAACTAGACTATCGATAGGCCATTGTTCTAAACTTATTAATAAAAGATAATGTGCTCTCAATTTTTTACTCTAGCATGATTGTAAAATCTCCTTGGCTTGTATACTTCTCTCTTTTTAATGAGTGAGATTCGTCACCATAGCATGATCACATGGAGGTCCATGAGTTCATGAGAGATTAGGGTGGTCTATGAAACAATAGCATGTATGGAGAATTCACCTAGAAGACAAATGAGGCATTTATATTAGAATGCCTTCCATGATATCAATAACTCGGAAGTAAGAATAGAAGAATTCCCATCCAAAAGAAAGTGATGAAAAAATTTTCCCTTTCTTAGGAATCAGGAATATGTAATGCTCTAGGATCCATCCTTACCATAAAAATATAGAGTAGACGAGAACTTGGAGAGTACATATGTTAGGGAGAGGGAGAGTGCAACATCTAAGGGGAAACATCTCTCACTTTAAGGTTATTTATGACACTGAGGTATCCCAAAATTATACCAAAACTCAATAAAACATGGCTGCCCTATACTACGCCCACAAACAATGGTATATGCTCATTGTTCTAGAATTTTTTGTCTACCTATCCTTAGACTTAAAATGCAACTTTGGACACTTAAGTTAGATTTTCAGAGCTAACCACCAAGAATTGGATCAAGCCAAATAGATGTTCTAGCTACATGAATCATTCACTTCAAGATAGATTATTTCCATAACACTCTCTACCTATTTATAGAGATATACGTTCATAAACTCTTAAATTTATCACAATTCAATCAGTAGAAAAAGTTGAAATTTTTGCATAATTCGGGGAACTATCACATGCATATGAATACATACATACATACATGCATACACATACACATATACACATATTCATACACTAACATACACACCTACATACACAAAACAGATATGTTACTCCATCCAAAAGGATTTTGAAGACTAAGAATAAGTAACCTTGCACGTCTTCATGTCAAACAACTTCCTTTATATATATACTTTAGATATTCTTCTCAAAGATATTTTGCATTTTTAGAAAAATCAATGCTTTCATTATCATTTTGATACCAATCCTCAATAAAACTTGTCATTCCATAATCTTCATCATTATCACAAAAATCTTGTACTTTATCTTCTTTTGAATATAGGCCCTTCAATGTTTCATATTTAGTAGGATCACTTTTGTGTAGTCTCCTCATAGAAGCGTCTAATACATGAGGTCTTACTAGCAAATCTGAATGGCGTGGTGGAAGATCATCAATGTCATACATAAGAATCTACACACATGAAAAAAAAACCATTAGTATTCCATAAATAAATGAAAAGTAAACTTAAAACATAAATTTAAATATGTAAGTTAATTTAAAAATAGTTTCAATGAATGAGAGTTTTCAATGCAACACAAGATAGGTGAATAGAATGTTTTCATTTATCTCTAGCTAAAAGGTGCTCTCAGAGGTCTATGCCATCCATAATTCACTAATAAATCAGCATGTAATGAAGTAATAGCATTGACAACTATGTATCTAGCTAGATTTCTACTCATGTATGGTGATTCATGACTATTTTCACGCTCTCAAATGTGCAATTAGTCATTGAACTATTATATCCTCAACTACTATTTATTCAAGGTGTTATATTTACATGCATGTAAGGTCTTCCATCAATAGATAATCTTTTATTTTTCACATGTGTAATCCCTCTACTAGCAAGAGAAGGTGCATTCAGGCATAATCCACAAGTAGTCATGCTTTGAATATAATGTGTAAGTCGATGCCAATCTCCCCATCCATATATAGGACCACAAAATGACATAAGAGTGACTTGGGAGTTCGGAGTCACATGGGAACCCTCTACAATAAAAAGACCATGACTTGCACCACTAATAGTGAAGGGAGCATTCATATAGCAATCACTCCAAAAATTGTAAACCTCTCCATCTAAAAAAAGTGGTCCTCTATTCCATCCTCCATATCTTCTTCTATCATATGTTTGTACCATACGACGATCACAAGTTCGCAATGGATAATCTTCAGACGTTTTAGTCTCTAAACCTCTGCTTGTAATTGATAAATGACAAGTTTGTGATATGTACGAGGTATATTATCATTATTAGATAAGATATTGAGTGAAACAAAAGAAAATAAAAACAATCTATAAGATGGCAAGTACGCATGTGTGCGCAGATGGCATAAGGGAGGCTATCCTTTTTGGACAATAGGTACACGCGTGTAAGGAAGCGAGGAATTTTTTTTTTCTTCTTCCTTTTTGGACAATAGGTACGCGTGTAAGGAAGCGAGGATTTTTTTTTTCTTCTTCTTTTTTTCAGACTTGATTGTGAAGAACGAGGCATTCGAGTTTTTTTTTGGCTCTTAGTTTTTCTTTTGCGGGAGGACAAATGTACGTCGACGCTCTGAGAGCGACTTCGTGAGACTTCGTGAGGACATAAGTGTGCACCAGAACTTGGTGGAAACACCACTTGCTCTGGGAGCAACTCCTATGCATGCAACTATGAAGCACGTTCAGAAGGCAGAAGTGGTAGCACTTACACCTGCGATTGACAATACAAAGGGAAGAGAGGTTATGTTAGAAGAGGGCAATCATCAGAAAAGGTCAAGGAGTAGGACTGCTCGTTCTCACGAGGGAGTTGGATCAAAGGAATGATGTGGGGAGCCTCGAATTCTTAAGCATAAAAAGGGGGTAACGCAGACAGAGGTATTCACGAAATGTCTCGCTGCAAATGCTAGGAAGGTAGAAACTCAAGAACCTGAATAGCCTTCGCCATTTGGGCACAGATAGGTCCTCAATAATTGTTGACCTTCAAACATCTGTGTAACCTATGCTACTTTGTAATCAGCTCATCAGAAATCATGTAAAATGACTTCAAAGCTTTTGAACTTCGGGCTCAGTAATCTTGTTAGCCAGCGAGTGATTGTATATGAAGTGGATATGTAACTCCTGAAGAGTTTGCAGCAGTTACTGCATTCGGCGAAGCAAATGAATAAAACATGTGGTCTAGGTTCCAGAAAAGCGTCTAGGTTACCTTCCCTTGTGTCGTCTAGGTTCCAGAAAAGCGTGCCAGAGAAGAACCAACCACTGATATGGAGAAGCCAAGATAGAGCGCATCAATAGGAGAGTTGTGAGTAATCAGCTTAATTCGATTTGAATCTATTTGTTGTTTCCCTTTTCTTGAAATACCTTTACTTTTAATTGGCTATGCACTGTTTTGGTTAAGAATGCTCAGACGTAACTTGTGTGATCTTTAAATAGTTTCTTCTTGCAGTATGTGCTTGTAGTGGCGATAGCATATGATAACTAATGCTACTCCAATGAAGTCGAACACATCGAGTGCTGTTAGCATTTGAAATAAGGTGCATGATTTATGAAATGTTTTAATGCATAGCTTGCTGTCAATGGCAACGCTGAACGTCGAAAGTATATAGCAGTTTTTGACTTGCGCTCTTGTTGCAGTAAGTTGTACAATTTCCTAGTTTATAAGAACTTAAAAATGTAAACCTCTCTTCTTTCTACATAATATCTTTCACCTGCACATCAGAACTATTACAAATACCTTTGTTAGAGCATAGACTTTAAATTCTGTGAGTGCATCGTGAATCTACGCTTCGTAAAAGATTTAAGTTGAATTGTGTTTCATGCGAACCCATCACATCGTCGGTTTTTATTTTTATGACCCTTGAGGGTAGAAAGAGAAATCTAAAGCATCGTGTGCCTTCTATTTGATTGAATCACATTACTTGAAGTATCATCAGGCATACTGAATTCACTGTAGATCTGCGCCATTACAAATAAATCAGTTATAGAAGTGGTGCAAATTTTGAGATTTATCTTGTGCACCTTGATATGATGAGATGGAAATCCAAATCTCACAGGTGCTACAGTTTTGTTTTGGCTTTTATATATAAACTAAGTCTGCTTCGGAATCCAGCTTCCCACCTTAACACTAGGATTTAAAGATTGTTATGGATTGTGCTCAATATTACCTTTATACATGGAAAGATTGACAAAGAGAAATAACATGAGGGAAAAGGTGTAACTCTTGTAAGAATAGCAGAAGTTTCAAGACTCTTGAAATAAATTCTTTTACTTTCTTTACGTTAAAAAAAATAAAAAACATAACTCAGCACAATATATAGAAAGCACTTCAATAGCCGGAAAAATGGATCAATGGTCCTATACCCTCGTGTATAATGTTAGGTGATTCAAAACATGTATTGGAGTTTACTCCTTAGGTGAACTAAAAGTTCTATCAATAGAAAGATCTTTGCATTATTCCATCCTCCTTGCGAAGAACTCTGACGACAACGTGTGAAGACATCGTTGCATGGATAGGAGGTGGTGGAGTACCCTTTGATTGATCAGAATTTGATTATAATATAACAATAAAAAAAACATATATCAGGCATGTATGTATCGATCAAATATTAGAATTAAAGGTTTGATATACTTACAATAAGTAGTCCTTGCACGATTAGGAGACAGTGGTGGAGTTCCCTCTTATTGATCATAATCTAATTATGTAGCATAAAAAGGTAGTAGATATCAACAATCGGATGATTTACATACATACACATTCACATATACACATTTACACATACAAAAATATTCACATATACACAAATACACATTCTGACATATAAATACACATACAAAACTATAAATGTATGATGTGTGTATATATGTATGCATATGTGGATGCATGTGTGTATGTGTGCATGTATTTATTATGTATGTGTGTATCTATAGTTGCATATATATGTATGCATGTATCTATATGTGTGTAGGTATGTATTTACTATGTATGTGTGTGTATATGTTTATTGTGTATGCATGTACATGTGTGTGTTATGTGTATGTGTATATGTGTAGATGTGTAATGTGTATATGTGTATATGTGTATATGTGTATATGTGTATGTTTATATGTGTAAGTGTAAGTGTCTATGTATGTGTATATGTATGTGTGGATTTATATGTATGTCTCAGTGTATGTATATATTCATGTGTGTGGGTATGTATTTACTATGTATGTGTATGTATGTATATGTGTATGTGTATGTATATGCATGTATATGTGTATATGTGTATATGTGTATGTATGTATATATGTGTATGTATGTGTATGTGTGTGTATGCATGTATGTGTATATGTATGTGTATGTATATGTGGGTATGTATGTGTAAGTGTATGTATATATGTATGTGTGTGGGTATGTATTTACTATGTATGTGTACGTATGTGTATGTGTATGCATTTATGAGTGTGTATGTGTACGTTTAAGTGTATGTGTATGTGTATGTGTGGATATATATATGTATGTGTAAGTGTATGTATATATGTATGTGTGTGGTTATGTATTTACGATGTATGTTTATGCATTTATATGTGTATGTGTATACATTTATGTGTGTATATATGTGGAAGTGTAAGTGTATGTGTATGTATGGATATATATGTATGTGTAAGTGTATGTATATATGTATGTGTGTGGGTATGTATTTACTATGTATGTGTATGTATGTGTGTATATGTATGCATGTATGTGTGTGTATGTATATATATATATATACATATATATATATATATATATATATATATATATATATATATATATATATATATATATATATATATATATATATATATATATATATATGTGTGTGTGTGTGTGTATGTATGTGTATGCTTGTATGTATATGGATATGTGGGCATTAAGTGTATGTATATATGTATGTGTGTGGGTATGTATTTATTATGTATGTGTTTGTATGTATACGTGTATGTGAATGCATATATGTGTGTGTATATGTGTACGTGTATGTGTATGTGTATGTGTATGTGTATGCATGTATGTATACGTGTATGTGTATGTTTGTAAATTGAAAGTTTTTTTTTTTTTAATTCTTTTTTGTGTTTGATGTTGAATAACAGGAGATATTGTATGGTAGAACAAAATAAGAGAAGACCTAACATAACCCCTGAGACGTGGCAGTATTTTTGCAAACAATTACATCTTGAGGAATCATTTCCTTAGCAGACGGTATACAAATTAATAGTTTATATTACAGTGACTGATAATTCTTATATGATTTATATTTAATCTGCGTTCTTTTGTTTCATTAAATAAATGTAGGTGGAAGCAAAGAAGAGAGTTGAGTTTGTCCATACATCACATTTAGACCAAATGGGCCATCATGGTTTTGTAACTACAGTTGTAAGTATATGTATTATTGAAAGTATACTTTTTATTTGAACTCAAATACTAATCATTAATCTTTTTTATTTATTTCAATGCAATGGCGGCTCGAGGAGGAAGTGAACAAAGGAAAACACCAAGCCCAAAAAGGTCTCCAAAAAATCAGAGCAGTGTTGAGATACGAGGAAGAAATACAAAGGAAAAACTTGCAAATCTTCTTCAAGGAGTGGTGGGCTGGCAAAGCCGACAAACCCACCAAAGAGATGTGCCGTATCCTTAAAAGGAAACACAACAGAGAATCGATCCCCCTACTGCTAGATCCACATGGCAATGTATGCAATTCGGAAGAAGATAATTTTGGCATCATCGAAGGGCACTTCACGAGACTCTTGGGAACCTCGAACCCCCTCTCCCACCATAGAAGGGACTGTATGGCTGCCATTTCTAGGGTTTCCCCCCGGAGAATACCACCCAACCTCCACTCCCTGCTTCATGCCCCTATCTCTGAATCAGAAATCATTGAGGTCATTGATGCCCTCCCTCTCGGTAAAAGCCCGGGACCCGACGGACTCACTAACGAGTTCTTTAAATCCTTCAAGCTGGTGGTTGCCACCCCTCTCCGGATGGTTTGGCAAGAAGCGCTAAAGTTTGGTGCTCTTCCTTCTTGTCTAAATAATGGAATTATCAAGTTGATACACAAGAAGGGGGAAAAGAACAAAATCGAGAACTGGCGGCCTATTACGATGCTCCAAACAGGATACAAGATCATCGCCAAAGTCATTGCCAACAAACTCTCGTGCCACCTGAGATCTTGGCTTAGTGAGGACCAAAAAGGTTTCATCAAAGGCAGGTCTATCCTGGAAACCATTATGGATATTTGGGAAGGTATTCAATTTGCAAATGAGTCTAATCAAGATGTGGTTTTCCTCAAGATCGACTTTGACAAAGCCTACGACAGGCTAGAATGGGACTATATTCTGCAGTCGCTCCAAGATCTCGGATGTAGTCAGAAATTCACCAAGATGATCGCGACCCTTCTCGGAAACGCAACGACCCAAATTAATGTTAATGGCAAACTTTCGAAGGCGATCCATCTTAAAAGATCTATTAGACAAGGGTGCCCTCTGGCCCCCCTTCTTTTTGCCATCGCCACTGAGGGGCTGAGCAGACTTGTGGCACATCATGTGGAGGCTGGCAATATCAAAGGCCTCCGGCTGCCTCACGACCACAGTCAATTCATCATGAGACTTTTTGCCGATGATATGAACGCGTTCGTTCACAATGATAATTCCAGCCTGGAGACTTTCTGGAGGTGTCTTGCTACCTTTTGTGATGCCTCTGGATCCAAAATCAACCACTCTAAGACCGCCTTTAGGGCTATTGTGGGACATCATCCTGGCCTTCTCATTAATCATGGCTGTCAAATCATTCCGCAAGGCCAAATATTTTGACTTCTTGGAATCCCCTTGGGGTTTGGCGTCTCTATGGAGCAGCGATGGAACTGGGTGCTGGCCAAACTCGAAAACAAGCTTAACTATTGGAGAGGTATGCAAATCAATCTCGCTGGACGTGCGATGGTTATCAACACGTTCCTCCTCTCTTCTACCATCTATTTCCTTTCTTGTTGGAGACCAAATGAGCAAGGCCTGTCCAAACTGAATAGTATTTGTAGAAACTTTGTTTGGACGGGCGATCATAACAGAAGGGGGGTGCCTAAAATCAAATGGGCCATCTGCACTAGCCCTAGAGATAGCGGGGGGCTTGGCATCCTGGACATTGGGTGTATGGCTAACAAACTGGCAGCCAAATGGATTATTAAGGCTTGGTGCAATAGGGAGGCCTCGTGGGCCAAGCTGATCTTCAGAAACAAGAATGAGCTGGCCCTCATGGGGTTCCCGAACTGGAAGAATCTTGACATCATGACTCTGCTATTCTCCCCGATCCCCGTCTTCCCGAAAGGCTCCAATCTCGTGTGCTCCCTTTGGAAGGGCTGGAATAAAGTCAAAAGCTTCACAAGAATTAGTGAGGACTGGAAGTGGGCGGCCGGAATCAGACAAAACGACTCTATCTGGTTTCTGATACATGGCATCCGGAGTGTGGAGTCGTGGAACATTCAAAATGCCAAGAAGTTATGGAACAAAGGATTCAAAAAATGGAAACACCTCTGGAAACATGACACCAACAGCTGGATCATCTTCGAGGATATTGACCCTCGCATAAACATCTCCTACGAAGAATGGAACACTTTGCAAAGCAGATGCCTCGCTTGGGATCGTCACAAGACTCGCCTTCTCATGGGACACGACACACCGAACTCGCTTGGTCTCAAATGGCACAATGGAAATAGCCTACTCAAAATCCCGAACATCAAAGAAACGGCTGACCTCCAGATCAGCCTCAACAAGAAGTGGTGCCTGTCTTGGACGCGGCTTCGGTGGGACATGAAATTCATGGGTATATGGCACCCCCTTATAGAGATTAAGAAGTCTGTCCTCTTATGGAAAATTCTTCATCGAGGAATTTGGACCAACCATAAGGCTAGCAAACTTTGTGGGATCCCTCCTTGGTGCAAACGCTGCCACCGTGCTATCGAAGATGTCCCACACATCTTCCTTACTTGCCCCAACTCCTACAGAATCTGGCAGACGGTTGGAATGAAAATCAGACTTCAAAAACAGCTTAGTTGGAAACAAGTCCTTTTGGGAGAAGCGATCGGCTGCTCTGCGACACTCTGGAACGCCATTAGAGGGGAAGTCCTGTGGAAAATTTGGCGGGAGAGGTGTGCTCTCAACTTCGGCGATCCCCCCAGGGAGTGGTCGATTGAGAAATCACTATTCCTCCTTGGCAAAAGGATTGTTAACAGTAAGAAATCCCCCCCCTTGAGGCACCATCAAGTCCTCCTTTTGATCAACAACAAGCTCAAACCCAAGTGGGCCCCGCATGAGGGCGATGAGAGGGTGATTAACCTTCTCTGTAATGCAACCTAGGATTCAATCAAGCTTCCCCTGCTTTGTGGGATTTGGGGGGTCCCGTGGGCACTAGTCCCCTTCTATTCTACCTTTGTTTCTTAAATTAATTCAAGTCCGGGAGAGTAGGCTATTGCCGAACTTCCTTTATATTAAAAAAAAATGAAAGGATTATGTTTGATATCCTATGAAAGAGGAAATTGATTTTGCTACACATTGTAGATATTGACATCTCAACAAGTATAATAGAAGTATTATGGAGAGGTAGATATGGATGAGGTGGAGAGATAGACACAGTCAGGATGATCTTGATAGTCACAAAGTGCTCACACCTTTACCCATGATGCCACTATAGATACATCAGATCATTGGGATGATCATGATGATGATGATGATGATGATGATCATGATGATCATGACGATGATGAGGATGATCACGATGATGATGCGTGATCTTACATTGATGTACTTACTTTTTATATCTATATATTTTCTCATTTCAGTTATGTTTTGAACCGTGTCTATGGTAGTAATTCATGAAAAGTCTTGTTTTAATGATTTCTATTATTGTTTATATTTAACATGTAGTTGTGTGTGTATAAAATGTATGCATGCATATTTAGGTATATATCTATATTTATGTAAGTGTGTCTGTATGTACATATATGCATGTATTTGTGTGTGTATATATGTGCATATAAATAAGTTTTATGCATATACATGTGTGTATGTCCATGTGTATGTGGATGTGTATGTATGTATATGTGTATGTATGTATATGTGTATGTATAAGTGTATATGCGTATGTGTGTGTGTGCATATGTATGTGTATGTGTGTGTATGTATGTGCATATGTATGCTCCATTCTTCTCTTTTGAGACCTAGAACGTTTCCAAATACCATATTTGAGGAAATCTGAGTTCCCCAAGATGGGTGCCTCTACCTTAGGAGGCCAGGTGTGTGTCTTTCCAATTCATTGTACTCTCAAATCACATGTTTCCAAAATATCCCATGCATATCTCACACTCAAATCTATCTTTTAAACTCTTATTTCAAAGCCTCTTGAGCGGATTATCTCTTCGTAGTCGCCTACAACGGCCATGTACATGAGCATGTTTTCAACCCATAAAATGTTTATTTTGCGTCTTGGTTTTTCGTGCTAAATTGAGAGACTTGAAACCGCGTGGTTGATCCAGGTGTACTTTTTCTTTATGCTATCCATTCGAGAGTTGGTCATTTCTAGTGACCATCAACTCGAGGAATTGCGCAACTAATATTACATCTTCTATATGAAACAAGTGAAATTTTTAAAACAATTCCTTACTTATGAAGGTTCTTTATATGGTTTCTGTTATGGTCTTTTGCTCTTCCTATCTGCAATCAACCTTACAGTTAGACTTTCTAGACTAAGTTTGTGCCACTTATATTTTTGTGATACATAGCATGGACATCTTGCATGCTGGATCTACGCGAATGTACTTAGTTACTGCTTGCAGAATAGCAAGAAGTAAGGCTCCATTCGATATGTGATAAGAAACCATTCTTTATTGCTTTACTCTCTCAGACCTCTTTGGTCAACTAACTCCTCGTGGAGGGCTTGTTTTCAATCAATAGGCCGGTCAAACATAAGCTGCTTTTTGACCCTCCTATTACGTAGCAACGCTTCTCGGGCAAGAGAAGAAGCAACGAGGAGGGTGTTGCTACCGTTGATGACATCTTTTACATCAAGGCATAGCTCAGTTGATTCTAACAGTTTTCACGTTGGTCTAGATCCCCATATTGACAATTCACCATAGGAGTGTCAACTTATGTGTTCCATTACAGTGTGTCAATGACAATTAAATTTGAGATCTCAACAAATCCATGACCAATTTAAGTGCTCCTTGTTGAGGTCTTGATAGAATTTTTGTGGTTGCATGATTCTCGGTATGTCTTCAATCCTCTTATTGATTTTCCATTTAGTACCATTGGGATTGGGTGTTCTTTTCTAGTGATGAGGTGGCACTATGAGTATTCCCCAACATTCATTCTTTTTCTTAAGAGGAACCAATCATCAAAGTCGACTTTGCATCTTTAATCAATGTCCTTAAATCTCATCCATCTTCTTTCGAGTTGGAATCACAAGTCCATCCATTGCTTAAATCATTTTTTCCAATATTTTTTTCGCTCTTTGGAGGTTCACCTTTTTAGTTATCCTAATGCCAACTATCTAGATCTAGATCAAGTCATTTTTCACAATGCCAACCACCCACTTCCATTCAGTGCTAACTGAGTAGTGATTCTTCATCTTATTCCAAACCATCGAAAGGGAGGGCACCAATTTAGATCTCTTAGGGGTAATTGGGAGAAGACAATCCCACGTTTGGCTCATCGAAACTTTAAACCCCATCGAAATACCTAGGAGCCTAAAAAACTTGGTCAAAACACTAGTTTCTCACACCCTTGGGTGCAGATAAACTAGAGAGGGGATAGTAAGGTGGGTCTCAAACATATTTTGGAGTGCTTAGTTCTAAAGCTAGAGGCATATCAAAGGTACGAAGGCATGAACAAAAAGCACAATATACTTTCCATCTCATAATGAGTAAAGGTATTGGTATCATGAGCAAACATTGTGAGCATCCCATTTTGGTCTTCAGCTTGATCAAGCACAAGATCTTTGATATTATTGGAGTTAACCTTATTTAACAAGACAATTAGGGATGTCGATGGTAATAGCAAAGAATAGAGGAGCAAGAGGGCAGCCATTGCTATCAATGGAGGAAGAGACATTGTTTAGGACGGAGGCAACCATTCCAACAAATCTAGGGCAAAATCCCAAGGCCTTGAGAGATTGCAATATGACGTCCTATTCAAACCTGTTATAAGCCTTGTGAAAGTCAATCTTGACAACCACGAAACCTGGGTTCAATTCCTTAGCATATTTGAGATCTTCCCAAATGTGAGTGATAACATTTAAATTAGATCTACCTTTGATGAAGCCTTTTGTGTACTTAACTATTTGCATAGGTGAATGGTGATAGGCATGGCGATAGCCTTGAAAATAACTATTTCTCCTGTTTGAAGCACAGTAATTGGCCTCCAAATTGGCCTCCAGTTTTATAATCTCTTCTTATTTTCCTTCTTCGAGATCCATTTGATGATATCTTCATTCAAACACATCGCGAGGGCTCCAAGTTTAAGTTTTTCTTTCCACACAAGACTTAAAAGACGAACAATGGATTCTACTAAGGCTTTAAAGAAATCATTAGTACGTCGGTCAAGATGAGGCCTCTTATCGATGGAAGGGCATTTATTGCATCCTTGATTCTAACAATGCAAAAAGCTTTGTCTAGGCATTAGTCCATGCTAGGTGCCATCTTCTTTGATCTAACGCTTAAAAGTTTATCCATGCATTCCTTTCTCCTTCAAAAGACAGGACATGAAGGCAAGAAGTTTCGTCAATGGTTGCACTATGCGATCATGATTTTCTATCTTCCTCTTACATGCTATGTTGTTCCTATTGAATATTTAGGAAAATTTCCTTTGATCTATATCTTCTCTTAAATTGTACACATTTGTTTGGTAGGTTTGTCCATTTTCCTACCTAACACTCTTTGAAAACTTGGATAGCTTCTTGGACTGAATTTATTCTTCCTAGCCCAACTTCTTACTTTAAGAGGATTTTTTTTTCTAAGACGTAGCTTAGCTTTATTAACTTCCCCATTAACATTTGAAAGTCCTCTAGATATGTTTTTCTCTTTAGTTCTTTCTTTCTTTATCCTCTAGGTATCATTTTTTGCTTACCATAGAATCCTCTAAGTGTCCTTCACAGAAATGTTCCAAGACTTGGTTGGCAAGGCAACATATTTTTTTTAAATAGAGGTTCTACCGAGGCCTACTCCTTTAGGCTTTAACTTTGAAATTGCAACTATAAAAGGAAGGGCATAGTACCCATGGGACCCAAGGCAGCACTTTTGAAAGCATGGGACCATGCTTTTGTAAATTCATTTTGGAGGGAGGGTAGCATAGACACTAACGGGTCTGCATGAAACAATGAAGGCTTTCTTACAAATGTAGAGGATGAAAAGAGGATCAAGCTAGGGCAGTGACAGAGAACACAATGTCCATGCATTGGGGAATGTTGGATCACCAAATTGATTCATGATACCCTTGGAAACATAGCTCTTGAAAAGCATCCCTTTTTGGAGATCGGTGCCTCCTT
This sequence comes from Ceratopteris richardii, assembly GCA_020310875.1. Lineage (NCBI taxonomy): Eukaryota > Viridiplantae > Streptophyta > Polypodiopsida > Polypodiales > Pteridaceae > Ceratopteris > Ceratopteris richardii. The sequence goes on from CM035409.1 coordinate 174,215,913, forward strand.
AAAGGTTAGACTACCAGTATCCTTTGTATTTGTAGAATTCATTCAATTCAATGTGAAATTTGAGTTTATCCCATCGAAAGTTTTCATTTCCATCAATGAGAAGGCCAACATGCTCCCACTAGTCAATAAGCAATTTGACCATGTTGAATTCATTGGAAGGGATAACATTTCTATGGAGGGCATTCAGAGAGTCCCAGTATTCAGATCTATCAGGCCAAGCATCAAGAGCATAAATAGATCGCACAGTGCACCAACAACAGATGAAGAAAATCTCAGATTGCATCAAATAACTACACCTCCACTATCTCTAGAATGGGCACTATGGATCGAATAGTGTGAAGAACTGATTGACCTAAGTCTTTTGATAAGGTCATCACTTCGAAATCATAAACCCTTAACCTTATCAATATCAATTTCAAGGATAGAAACCAAAGGAGGCTTGACCTAAAAAGGGAAAGAGACTCCCCCCATATAGGCAACCAAGCCACATGGACCACGTTACCCACAATGAACGATCTAGAGGCCATGGGAGAGAAAACGACATTGGTTAAAAAACCAACTTGCACTTAAAAGTACAAAGGAACTTTGAAACCTTGATGAAACACAACTAGACCATATTGTGAAGGGGAAAACACTTTAAGCCCACATAGCCTAGTGGTTGATGCTCTGAGTCTTTGGGAGAAAGTCCTAAGTTCAAATCTTGACTGAACATGTCCATGAGTTCCCAAGATAAGTGTCTATGAATTCCTTAAGATGGGTACCTCTACCTTACGAGATCCAATGCCTACTCCCACAAGCTTTACCTGCATCCCACAACCTCGATAAAAAAAAATATCTTTGGAGCATGCATCCCACAACCAAAATCAAAAGGGTTACTCAATCCTCACTAAAAAACCTATTTTCCTTTCTTCCCTACTTTTGATTACTAAATGTTTGCTTATCCCTCATCGTTTTTCTTTATCACTTGGTCTTTATTTTTTTAAAAGAAAAAACACAAGAAAAAAATGAAAAAGAGAACAAATAGAAAACTAAGAAGAACGAAAAAATGGAAAGCCCAAACAAAAAACAAGTAAAACTTATCGGTAGAGATTTCCACTACTAAAACGAAGGAGAGATCCGATAGAAAAGGAAAAACGAAACGCAGCATTCCGAAAGAAAAAGGAAAAAAGAAAAAAAAAACATAGCTTGAGATTAAAAGAATCATAGGTCCAAACTACATGCACGCGACGGGCTAAATTTAGGTGGAGATAGAGCAAGACGCAATACGCCACTGAGCTACATGGCAGGATGGATGCATACTGCAAAAAAGTGTGTGACAGGCTAAACCAAGAGTGTGATAGGTCCACTAGGTGAGAGAGTGCTATGTAGCACGATAGTACGACGTGGGGACGACAGATGGAAAGCGAGTTAGTAGATGACCAGTTGTACCATGTCCAGTGTTGTATTTTGACGGTCTACCATGCACTTCAATTTTGAAGGCTCTCTACATATTGTACCTGTATTTATTTGACATTTTTAATGTATTTTTTGAAGGTCTATAAAATTTACGACCTTATTTTATGCTTTAAAATGGTCAAAACGAGCAATATGGCCGTCAAAAATGAATCCATTGTGCTGCACTGTCGGTAAGACTCGGTATCATGGGCTTAGGGTGTGTTCAGACAGTTCGGGCAGCATAGAGCTTTTCTTTGTATGTATGTTGTTTCTTCCGCCTTCCCCATTCGCATTGAGTAGATTATAATCCTTTGATTTTTCAACTCAAAGTTTTTTTATCATCTATCTTGTATCTTCCATAAGAATGGTTTTCTTCTAGAGAGAGAAGGCCACGTAATATTTTGTAGACCCGGAATACTGAAGACGTCTTACTGACGAATGAGTAATTGCCACATGGAATGCTTCTCTGTGCTGCCTTGTAGTGTGAATCCACACTTAGTTTTTCACTCTCGAGTCTCTAGTTGGTGCCCTTGAGGAGTGTTTGAGGTGATAGAATGGTTCGACATGAAAGGGAGACTCATAGTACTCTAAAACTACTAAAGTGGGAGAGCATGATGGAGCATCTATCATATTCTTTTTTTTATGGAGGTTCGGCAAGTGCCTACTCCTCCGAGCTTTACTTTGAAAGAACAACTCTACAAGTAAATGTGCATAGTACTCGTAGGACCCCTCCCCCTTTATCCTCAAAAGTAGAGGTTAGAAAAGATTACAAATGGTTTCAATTGGTTTAGACTGGCCAACGCCATTACATGTACAACCGAGGGATTAAATTGTAGACCTCCACCTCAAGAGACCAAAGACTCAACCACTAGAACACCGGGACGTGGACACCTTCTATAGTATTTTGTTTCTATACTAAAAATCTCTATGATGGCCTTGCTTTAGCGACTACTTCATGACTTAACACTGCTTTAGTTAATGATAAGCCATGGTCCACTCAGCTCCTCAAAGCTCCTTTGAATGCACTATTACAGTGCTTGTATGGGCAAATTTGTTCTTGTGCCAAACATATATACAATTTTCAATTCACCAATACAAGCATCTTAAAGTTTGCTACAAGTTTTTTAGAGCTCAATAGGTTGCGTGGTTCTATTCAATTTTTTGAGGTATAGTCATCTTCTTGCATACCCATGGCTGAAAGCAGTGATGTATTTCGTATGTTGATTCTTGAGGATAGGTTGGATGGTACTATTACCCATGATGCATCCTATATTTGTAGCAAAAGGGTTGTGGAATATTGTGTAGGATGTTGCAAACATACTAATACACCTATAAATATAATTATTGAAGGCCATGTAGAGGCCTTAAAGATGATGATCTTGAAATTCATATTTCTCTCATCATTTCTTATACACATACCACAGAGAAACTTCCTTGGGATGGCAGAGATGATCATGCACATGATTGATAGCTTTTTCTTTCAAATGTGCAATTATCCCTCACATTCACTATTGCGAAAAAACGAAGGATGCTTGGAATGCATTATCACTTTATACCACACAAGAAATGAGGATCGTGTTGCTTACCTCTAAAAACAATTCAAGGGTAAGCATATGAATGAAGGTGATTCTATCGACAATTTATTGATAAATATCAAACATTTTAAGGAGGATATGGTTTTTTAATGAACTCTTTCTAGATTCACTTGTGCAAACCATACTAAAAGGAATTCCACATTCATATCATAGTTTTGCTTCTACCCTTCAATTAATGATGAAAATCAATCCAAATGCCTTAACATTTGAGGAGTTAATGTCTATTTTGTTGTAGGAAGAACAATTCAAGCAGAACATGTCCATTATGCATGTTTCCAATCAAGAAATCCTAGCTAGCCCAAAGGGCAAAGTAAATAGATCTCATTTATTAGTAGCCAAAAATCAGCTATTGTCGTATAGTTGATGAAGGAAGAAAAAGATGAGAATAAAAGAGAAAAGAAAAACAAGATTTTAAATCATGTAAGCGAAATGAGCATGTCACAAAGAGTTTTTGGAAATAGAATGCACAAGAAGCCAATAAGGAAGAGGTTAAAATGGTTGTTGCAGAGATCTCTACACCTAAAATAGAGTGCACTAATCTTGTTTAGAGTAAAGAATTGGCATCTACTAATGTATGTAACTAATATCCCCATCTTCTCATTAGTATTATATGTGTGGAGTAGACATAGATCTTTGGTACTTTGATAGGGGGCAACCAAACATATTACCTCATAAAGGAGTTTCTTTAGTTCACTTAAGCCTCTCCCTACAAGGAATACTATCACATGCACTAAAAACTCCTTTTATACTATAGTGGGAGTTGGTAAGATCATTTTGACTACTATTGATGGTAATTATTTAGTATTGACATATGTTTTGTGTGTATTAGGTATCAAGAAAGATCTATTGTCAATTTCAACATTAGCCAAGATTGGCTTAGTTATTAAATTTTTTTATGATATATTTATAATTAATGATCTCTCAAATGGTGAAATTATTATTGTTGTTGGTATTTTATGTCATGGGCTATATAAGCTCATAGACTTTGTAAAATCTCTGAATGATTCAACATGTGAAGCTCAAGATTCTTACGCTATCTTAGATGCAAAGATTTGGCATGCATGCTTTGGTCATCTAAAATTTTCTAGTTTTCTATGCCTCCAGAAATCGGAAATGATGTCGTCTCTACCCAAACTCTAGGCACTTTGTAAACATGTTTGTGAACGATCTATTTTGGGAAAAATGCAACACTCATGCTCCCCAAAAGATGGTTGAGTTTGACCTACTCATAAATTATAGCTTCTTCATACAGGTGTTTGTGGTCCTATGCAAACACGGTCTTTGGGAAATTATCTTTACTTTCTGACTTTTATTGATTATTTCTCTAGGCATGCATGGGTGTATCCACTGAAAGCAAAGTTTGAAGTTTTTATGTGCCTCAACGAGTTTTTGTTATGGCTAATAATTGTCCAACATGTAAATTCAGCACCCTCCATTCTCATCGACGAGAGGAAGGCGATACATGTCTTCTGATTTTAATGCATTTCTTGCTAAGTGTTGGATAAAACATAAGTGTCTAATGCTCTATACACCTCAGTAAAATAGATTTGTTGTCTATCATAGACCCATGAAAACATCAAAACCCATTGGAATTCCAAGCACATGGAAGATTTTTCCATTTTGGAGAGCTCCTCACATCAATTTTTAACCAAAAACTATGGAGAGGGGCTTAGAAAAAGACTTGAAAGTTATTTTTGAGTGATTTACTCAAGATTCAGAATCAATGCAAAATGTGTTTAGACATTGTTAGAAGGTGGCGATACTATTAAGATCAATTTTCACAAAAAGTGTTTTTGTTTTTTATGAAGAGTCTCATTATTATCAATTTGTGGCTATGGGGAAGCAAGAGACCATTGATCAGCCCAAGATGCAGATGATGCGTAACCAAGAAGCTAACACCATCGATGGTAATATTAAAGAAAAGAGGAGCAAGAGGGAAGCCTTGTCTAATAGAGCACTTTAATCTGATCACTTGAGAAACTTGACCATTGATATTAATCCAAGATGACACATTTCCCATAAGCATTGAGATCACCTTTTTGAATTTAGACACACAATCGAGATCTTTCAAGGATTTAAGAATAAAATCCCACTCGAGGTGATCATAAGCTTTGTCAAAATGAATATTGATGAAGATAAAATTTAGAGAAGACTCCTTCACAAATTCAAGGCTTTTCCACACATCAATGATGACCTCCACAATTTATCTACCCTTTATGCACAGGACATAATGATTCTACTTGATAACCAACTTCCAGTACTTGGTCGGAGAGGCATGGGTGCTAAGTGTTGAAGATAATGTACAAGCTCATTTTCACATGAGCTATGCTTGGACAAATCTACCAAATATAAAGATAAAAGAAAAGAAGAGAAAAAAAAAACAAATCTGGTCAAAATTCATGATGAGTAAAAGATACAATATTTGCATTGTAGTAAGTGGCATGTAGTGGGCAATCATATGAAAGTGGTGGATTAAGAAGGAGGCACAAACTTCTTCACATGCTCATTGGTTATAAAAGTGGAATTGGAACACACTCTAAACAAGGAGAGAAAGAGGCAAGAGCTCCCAATAGTTGGATCTGGATCATTTTGTCATTTTTTTCTTCCCATAGACTCCTTCTAGTCCCATGTCATTTTGTACATAGCTCTGTTGTAAAGCTCATATTTTAGTGTATATATAACCATTTCTTGCATTTAAACACTCATTGGAAAGCTCATCTTGTGTACTATTTCTGAAAAAATATCTTCTTCAAATCCTATCTATTGTGTGAGATACGAGTCAAAGAGTGAAGTCTAGGTTTTTAGCATACCTGTGGAGATAGGTAGTCTATTTTGGTTAGTTATGTTTCCCAACCAAAACATATCCAAATTTCTTGGTTTTTAGCTTGTTGGAAAGCTCTTTGCATTTGCTTTCTCTGTCCAAATATGTCACACAAATTATTTATATTCTCTCAGATATCTATCAGAGAGTGAAGTTCAGTTTTTTAATATACTTGTGTGTGAATGTGGTCTATTTTGGTTAGTTGACTTTCCTAACCAAAACGCATCCAAATTATGTGATTTTTAGCTTCACAGAAAGCTATTTGTGTGTACCTTCGTTCTCATAAATATCTTTCTTAAAGGATAGATATTCAGGGAGTTATCAGTCTCAGAGTGAAGTTCAATTCTTTAGCATACTTGTGTGTATAGGCACAGGTCCATTTGAGTTTTATATTGAGAGCAACAAGCTATCTAAGGTGTAGCTATTTGTCCAAGTCTTGACATACAAGGGTTCACTAAACGTTTTTGTTGCACATAGGAGAACTCATTCTCCAGAGTTGGTATAATAACAAACTTGGTGTTGAAGCTTCATCAACAGAGTTCGGGAAGCAAAGCAAAAGATGAGCTACAAAACAAGGCGGAGCTTCACAAACGCAAGAGCAAAAGACAATATAACTATTCAAGGTAACTCTCAAAGTTTTTGATAGTCTTCAATGGCTAACTTGGGTCAACAAGTAGAGAAATCGGATAAGGATAACTATCCAGTGTGGAACTTAAGAAAGATCAACTACCTAATGGGCAAAGGCTTGTGGGGTATTGTGAGTAGGGATGATGATCAACCTCAAATCAATCAAGCTACGACCACCAAAGTCCAAAGGAGTCGAGCAAAAGAATGGGAAGAGAGGAATAGGAGATTCATGTTCCTGATTTCACAAGTCATTACTAATGCCATGATAGGGCATATTCAACATCTAGAGAAAGCTAAGGATGCTTGGGAAGCTCTTGAAAGGATGTATTCAACAAATACCAAAGCTAGGAAACTTCAACTCAAGAATGAGTTGAACACAATCAAGAAAAGTTTGAGTCAATCCATAGCTGAATATATTTTGAAGACTAAGTAGCTAAGTGATGCTTTAGCTTCTATTGGCACAACAGTTGAAGATGAAGATCTTGTGTGTTATACTCTCAATGGATTGAGAGAAGATGAAAGATGGAAGCCTTTTATAACTTCCATTAACTTGAAAGATGCATATCCAAGTTTTGGACAACTAATCCCTCATCTTTTCACAAAAGAGCTTAGCTTTGGTGCCTCCAAAGGAAAGGACAACCACAACCAAATGTTATATGCAGGTCGAGGTAAAGGAAGGAATTCAAGAGGAGGCTCAAGAGGAAATGGAAGAGCTCACAACAACTCCAACTACAATCAAAACAATTTGGAAGACAACGAAGATGCATCAAATGCCAACTTACAAGGAAGAGGTCGAGGTAGAAGTAAAGGAAGAGGCTGAGGTTCCTACAATTCTCATAAAGATATAAAATGCTATCATTGTGGTAATGTAGGACACTATGCTAGCAATTGTTGGTTGAAGAATGGAAGACAAAAAGGAGGCAATCAAAGGAGCTAGAACAACTATGCAAGAACCTCAAGTGAAGGAACCAAGGACACACTACTTGCAATGAGACATGATTATAGAAGCTCTTGCCAAGATGACAAAAATGGTACATTGATTCAGGCTGTAGTAACCATATGTCATGCCGAGGAAGTTTGTTCACTAATCTATAGGCACCAAGTGGAAAAGGATGTGTTGAAAAAAGTGACAATACTCAACACATGATTGAACATATTGGTGATATAAGGCTTGGAGATACAAGTAGAGCAAAGGTACTATCTAATTCTCTTTATGTTCCTAGAATTTCAAAGAACTTGTTTTCAATAGGAAAAATGGTAGAGATGGTTTATCATGTCATATTCAATGAGAATGGGTGATTCATAAAGAATCCAAAGGAAGGCTTCAAGGGCATTGCTCGAGGTAGAAGAGAACGAAGGATGTTCACTTTGGACATCCAACATTCGTATGGAAAGGTCATGTACATTCAATGTGAAAACAATAAGATTTCAGATTTGGACTGATGGCACAAAAGAATACGAACATCAACATTCCAAAGCTAAAGAACATGAGCAAACATGAAGTGGTAAGAGGCCTTCCAAAATTTAATAGCATTGGACTACATGAGTTATGTGAAGCTTGTCAATTAGGAAAGCAAACGAGGCAGCCATTGAAGAGGAGCAATTATGTGGCCCCAAATGACTTGGAATTAATACATACGGATGTATGGGTACCAACCCAAGAGGCATCAATGGCTGGCAATAGACTTTTTGTTACCTTCATTGATGATCACTCAAGAAAGGTATGGCTGTTTTGTATGAAGCAAAAATCATAGGTTTTTTCTATATTCAAAAGATTCAAAGTTGAAGTTGAAAAAGAAATAGGAAGGTCTATCAAAAGCTTAAGGTCTGATGGTGGAGGAGAATACTTCAAAGAATTCTCATATTTTCTACAAGAGAATGGGATCAAAAGGTAGTTTACTTGTAGGTATACACCACAAAAAAATGGAGTAGCTGAGAGGGAAAATAGGCAAATTGCTAAAATTGCAAGATGCATGCTCAACGAGATGAAGATACCATTGTACTATTGGGTTGAAGCTACCACAACCGCTATTTACTTGATAAATAGGTGCACAACATCAGGAATACATCACTTGACTCTAGAGGAGGTATATTCTAGTAAGAAACCTGATCTTACACACCTCAAAGTGTTTAGATGTGTTTGCTTTGCTCACATTCCACAAGAAGTTAGAACAAAGATAGAACCAAGTGCAGAAAAATGCATTTTCATCGGCTACTCGACGAACCAAAAAGGATACAAGTATTACAACCCTAGAACAAAGGAACTAAGAGTCTCGCGAGATGTGGTCTTTGATGAACTAAGACCATGGTATGAAGATAAAGGAAAGGAAAAGATTCTTGAAGAACATTGTGATGATTATGCAAGAACAAATCAAAGAGAATTTCAACAATCAAGCACAAAGATTTCAGGTCGAGAGGCGTCTACATCAAATGAAGAATGTGCAACATGGAGGGGGAGTCATTCTTTGTCTAGAAATTCAGCTCATAGTAGATCCAAAGAAGCAAGTTGTACTCCAAATAGTGAGATAGATGCAAGTGAAGAAGAATATGAAGAGAATCACTCCAAAGGTAAAGCTGGATAGGTTAAAGAAGCAACTTTTTAAAGGAAATGAAAGAAGATCTTCAATGACAAGGTATCCAAATCAAAGGCTGAGTTATGATAGTTTCATGGCAAAAAATTTTGCATGCATGATGCAAGTTATTAAAGACAAAGAGCCTCAGACATATGAAGAAGCTTGCACATAAAATGAATGGAAGCAAGCTATGAAAGAGGAGATCAAAGCTCTCAAAGAGAATCACACATGGGAGCTAGTGCCAAAGAAAGAAGGTATGAAGATTGTTCCAAACAAATGGATGTTTAAGGTAAAGAGGAATGCTAATGGTTCATTAGCTAGATATAAAGCTAGATTAGTTGCCAAAGGATTTAATCAAACACAGGGCATAGATTATGATGAAGTTTTCAACCCTGTTGCAAAGATGGGAACAATCAAAACATTAATAGCAATTGGTGCTTCAAGAAGATGGTCATTATATCAATTCGACATCAAAAATGATTTTCTCAATGGAGAACAACAAAAAGAGGTATACATGAGTCAACTGGCTCGATTTGAAGATGAAAAACATCCACACTTTGTTTGTAGGCTCATAAAGGCATGGAATCAGAGATTGGTAGAATATCTAACTAAGTTTGGATACAACCCAAGTAGTGTAGATCCTTCATTGTACATGAAGACGAAAGAAAATAGAGAGGTATATATTTTGCATATATGTCAATGACCTGATCATAACAGGAAATGATGTTACAGGGATTAAAGATATCAAAAGGAAGCTTGGTAAGGAGTTTAAAATTTCAAATCTTGTAGTTGTTTATGGAAAATGTGGAATTTACTTGATGCAAAGGAAGTACTTGTTGGATGTTCTTTTTAGATTCGGAATGAGTTCATGAAAACCACTCAATCAAACCATAGACACAAATATAAAGATTTTCTCAAATGATGGGGAAGTATTGGAAGATGTAATGATATACAGAAGCATTGTAGGATCATTAATCTATGCAAACATTACAAGACCTAATTTATCTTATGTTGTTGGTGTACTTTCTCAGTTTATGCAAGCCCCGACAAGTGAACATCTAAATTCAGCAAAGAGAGTGTTGAGATACATAAAGGATAAAATTAATCATGCTCTGTTTTAAAGGTTTGATGAAGAATTGCATATCAAAGGCTTTAGCGATGCTGATTGGGTAGGTTCAAAGGAAGATAGGAGATCAACCTCATGTTATGTGCTCATGATAGGAAGCAAACCTATCATATGGAGCTCAAAGAAACAAGGTTGATGAAGAATTGTATATCAAAGTCTTTAGCGATGCTGATTGGGCAGGTTCAAAGGAAGATAGGAGATAAACCTCAGTTTATGTGTTCATGATAGGAAGCCAACCTATCACATGGAGCACTTTCATCCATGGAGGCTGAATATAGAGGATTAGCAGTTGCCACATGTGAATCAATGTGGATTAAAAAGCTTTTGGTTGATCTTGAAGTGCAAGTTGGAACCATCCCTATATATGGTGATAAGATCTCAAGTATTTACTTGGCAAGCAATCCTATGTTTCATGCAAGGAGCAAGCACATAGAGGTCCACTACCATTATGTAAGGGAGAAGGTATTGAGCAAAGATGTGGAGATAAAGTTCATCAAAACCAAAGAGTAGGTTGCAGATATGTTTACAAAGTTCTTGGATGCTTCTAAACTCAAAGGTTTCAAGGATGTGATAAATTTGCAGGACATGGTTGAAGATAACTTCCAAATGAACTTGAGAGAGAGTGTTGAAGATAAATGTATAAGATCATTTTGACATGATCTATGCTTGGATAAATTTACCAAATATAAAGATAAAGGAAAAGAAGAGAAAATAAAAAACCAAAAAAAAAAGTCAAAATTCATGATGAGTAAAAGATACAATATCTGCCTTGTAGTTAGTGGCATGTAGTGGGTACTCAAATGAAAGTGGTGAGTTACGAAGGAGGCACAAAGTTCTTCACATGCTCATTGGTTATAAAACTGGAGTGGGAGCACATTCTAAACAAGGACAAAAAGAGGAAAGATCTCTCAATAGTCGGATCTTGTCATTTTCTCATTTTGTCTTCCCATAGAATCCTTCTAGCCGCATGTCATTTTGTACATAGCTCTGTTGTGAAGCTCATATCTAAATGTATATGTAACCCTCTCTTGCTTTTAAAAACTCATTGGAAAGAGTATCTTGCATATTTTCTTTGTCTCAAATATTTCCTTCAAAGCTTATATATTATGTGAGATATCAATCAAAGAGTGAAGTCCAATGGTTTAGCATACCTATGTAGGTAGGTAGTCTGTTTGGGTTGCTTACGTTTCCTATCCAAACCGTATCCAAGTTTCTTGGTTTTTAACTTATTGTAAAGCTCTTTGCATCTACTTTCCCAGTCCCAAATATGGCATTCAAAGGATTTATATTTTGTGAGATATCTAACAGAGAGGGAAGTCTAGTTTCTTAGTATACTTGTGTGCATAGGCGGCCTATTTTGGTCGATTGAGTTTCCTGATCAAAGCTCATCCAAATTACTTGATTTTTAGATTTTTGGAAAGCTATTTGTATGTACGTTCTATATCTCAAATATATTCCTCAAAGGATATATATTCAGGGAGTTATTAGTCTGAGAGTGAAGTTCAATTCTTCAGCATACTTGTGTAGATAGGCAAAGGTCCATTTGAGTTTTGTATTGAGAGCAACAAGCTATCTAATGTGTAGCTATTTGTCCAAGTGCTTGAGATACAAGGTTTCACTACACATTTTTATTGCACATAGGAGAAATCATTCTCCACACTAAGTGCCGCAATTGAGGTCAAGGTGATAATATGTTGAATTGAAGGGAGGGTGAGGGTTGAAGAATCGGCTTGAAATGAGGGATCTTTTCTATCTCTTAACGGTAAAAAATATTGAATATCCATATGAAAAAACTAAGCCCATACATTGAGAGAAGGATGGGATACCTAGCTTATCAATGATAGTCTATGTAATATAGCTTTTGTTCAATCTAGTTTTTTTGTATATAAGCATGGGACTAGAGCATTCACCAAGAGAATCCATGCTCATCTTTCATTTCCGCTAGATCATGGTGGAGCTTAAACTTGTCACAACTATCTTTCTCAAGAATTTCAATGATTTCACCCCTTTGGTCCTATCTATCAAAGAGAGCTTCTACCACATTAAAATCCCCACATAGAATGACCTCAAGGGGCATGGAGTCAGAATAATTCCATGTAGTCAACCTTTTTGTTTCTAGATTACCCTAAAATAAGGAGCAACCCATCAATGGTTTTGATTTGCGAAGCTCTCCACCAAGGAAGCATTCTAGATTGGCATGAAGCCTATGGTCACATCAAGGCTCCCCCATATGTGTTTTGTGTTGAACCACAACACCAAAATACTTTTAAATATTCTTTGAAGTTCAACACCGTTATCCCTTGGAGAGAGGTGAAGATGAAATGTAACTTGATACTTTTATCACAAATCCATTGACAAATCGCTAGCAATCTTGAGGGGTTTGATATTCCTCACAGGTTGAACAAAACAACAATAATTACAAAGAAGTTTTTTTTCTGATTAGGGACTTGTACCTCTTTTTCTTGTTTTTTTCTTCATCTCTTCTTGTTGAAGTTAAGGGTTCTTGGTACATAAATTGTCATTTGAGGGTCTATACCTAAGTGACAACTTAGGGACTTGTGACGAAAGAGACTATTCCTCTATCACTAGCAAGCACGTATAGTGGGGATCACACATTTAAATTATCAATCCGGAAAGTATCTTGAACCTAACCGAGTGTATGAAGACTTGTACTTACACAATGGTCAATGAAGTGAAATAGCTACCATTGCATGTAAATGAGTGCCATCTCTCACATTCATCACTCACAGAGATGGAAATGGTCTCGTGATACATGAAACAAGAGTAAGCACGAAAATGGATTTTTCTCCTAGCTCCGAACTTGGAATATGGTAAATACCGGGTTTCTTTTGAAGCTCTTGATGAGACGCTGTGGTCGTGATATGAAAATCGAGCTGGAAAACCACACCTGAAGCAACAATTGAAAGCTCGATCAGGATAAAGAGAAATTCTCGAATCAAAGAAATCTTTTCTAGTGGTAATTGATAGAAGAAATAATAACGATGTTGTGCTAGCAGGTGATCTTTGTCTCTTATAACCATTATCTTCATGTACTTACTCTTGATATCGATTCCTCGAGTTTGCTAATAGTAGAAGGCATGGATCCTTGGTAAATTTCTATGTGCTTAATTGAACACCTCTATGAAGATCTAGCATACATATGTAAGCATATATGTGTGCTATGACCACATATGCACATACAAGTGTACACAATTACTTTACCATAAAGGTGTGCATTCGAACGCACAAGAGAAAATCCACTTCAAATGTATTAGCGAGCATGAAAATAAATGCGTATGAATGAAGCTGATTTGTATTATTCTAAGTAAGTGACCAAGTGGAGACTGGGAGGGCCTCATCACGTGAATTTTACGAGAAAGGATTTTTTTTTTTAATATAAAGGAAGTTCAGCAATAGCCTACTCTCCCGGACTTGAATTAAATTAAGAAACAAAGGTACAATAGAAGGGGACTAGTGCCCACGGGACCCCCCAAATCCCACAAAGCAGGGGAAGCTTGATTGAATCCTAGGTTGCATTACAGAGAAGGTTAATCACCCTCTCATCGCCCTCATGCGGGGCCCACTTGGGTTTGAGCTTGTTGTTGATCAAAAGGAGGACTTGATGGTGCCTGAAGGGGGGGGATTTCTTACTGTTAACAATCCTTTTGCCAAGGAGGAATAGTGATTTCTCAATCGACCACTCTCTGGGGGGATCGCCGAAGTTGAGAGCACACCTCTCCCGCCATATTTTCCACACGACTTCTCCTCTAATGGCGTTCCAGAGCGTCGCAGAGCAGCCGATCGCTTCTCCCAAGAGGACTTGTTTCCAACTAAGCTGTTTTTGAAGTCTGATTTTCATTCCAACCGTCTGCCAGATTCTGTAGGAGTTGGGGCAAGTAAGGAAGATGTGTGGGACATCTTCGATAGCCCGGTGACAGCGTTTGCACCAAGGAGGGATCCCGCAAAGTTTGCTAGCCTTATGGTTGGTCCAAATTCCTCGATGAAGAATTTGCCATAAGAGGACAGACTTCTTAATCTCTATAAGGGGGTGCCAGATACCCATGAATTTCATGTCCCACCGAAGCCGCGTCCAAGACAGGCACCACTTCTTGTTGAGGCTGATCTGGTTGTCAGCCGTTTCTTTGATGTTCGGGATTTTGAGTAGGCTATTTCCATTGTGCCATTTGAGACCAAGCGAGTTCGGTGTGTCGTGTCCCATGAGAAGGCGAGTCTTGTGATGATCCCATGCGAGGCATCTGCTTTGCAAAGTGTTCCATTCTTCGTAGGAGATGTTTATGCGAGGGTCAATATCCTCGAAGTTGATCCAGCTGTTGGTGTCATGTTTCCAGAGGTGTTTCCATTTTTTGAATCCTTTGTTCCATAAATTCTTGGCATTTTGAGTGTTCCACGACTCCACACTCCGGATGCCATGTATCGGAAACCAGATTGAGTCGTTTTGTCTGATTCCGGCCGCCCACTTCCAATCCTCACTAATTCTTGTGAAGCGTTTGACTTTATTCCAGCCCTTCCAAAGGGAGCACACGAGATTGGAGCCTTTCGGGAAGACGGGGATCGGGGAGAATAGCAGGGTCATGATGTCAAGATTCTTCCAGTTTGGGAACCCCGTGAGGGCCAACTCATTCTTGTTTCTGAAGATCAGCTTGGCCCACGAGGCCTCCCTATTGCACCAAGCCTTAATCATCCATTTGGCTGCCAGTTTGTTAGCCATACACCCAATGTCCAGGATACCAAGCCCCCCGCTATCTCTAGGGCTAGTGTAGATGGCCCATTTGATTTTAGGCACCCCCCTTCTGTTATGATCGCCCGTCCAAAGAAAGTTTCTACAAATACTATTTAGTTTGGACAGGCCTTGCTCATTCGGTCTCCAACAAGAAAGGAAATAGATGGTAGAAGAGAGGAGGAACGTGTTGATAACCATCGCGCGCCCAGCGAGATTGATTTGCATACCTCTCCAATAGTTAAGCTTGTTTTCGAGTTTGGCCAACACCCAGTTCCATCGCTGCTCCATAGAGACGCCAAACCCCAAGGGGATTCCAAGAAGTCGAAAGATTTGGCCCTGCGGAATGATTTGACAGCCATGATCAATGAGAAGGCCAGGATGATGTCCCACAATAGCCCTAAAGGCGGTCTTAGAGTGGTTGATTTTGGATCCAGAGGCATCACAAAAGGTAGCAAGACACCTCTAGAAAGTCTCGAGGCTGGTATTCTCATTGTGAACGAACGCGTTCATATCATCGGCAAAAAGTCTCATGATGATTTGACTGTGGTCGTGAGGCTGCCGGAGGCCTTTGATATTGCCAGCCTCCACATGATGTGCCACTAGTCTGCTCAGCCCCTCAGTGGCGATGGCAAAAAGAAGGGGGGCCAGAGGGCACCCTTGTCTAATAGATCTTCTAAGATGGATCGCCTTCGAAAGTTTGCCGTTAACGTTAATTTGGGTCGTTGCGTTTCCGAGGAGGGTCGCGACCATCTTGGTGAATTTCTGACTACATCCGAGATCTTGGAGCGACTGCAGAATATAGTCCCATTCTAGCCTCTCGTAGGCTTTGTCAAAGTCGATCTTGATGAAAACCACATCTTGATTAGACTCATTTGCAAATTGAATACCTTCCCAAATATCCATAATGGTTTCCAGGATAGACCTGCCTTTGATGAAACCTTTTTGGTCCTCACTAAGCCAAGATCTCAGGTGGCACGAGATTCTGTTGGCAATGACTTTTGCGATGATCTTGTATCCTGTTTGGAGCATCGTAATAGGCCGCCAGTTCTCGATTCTGTTCTTTTCCCCCTTCTTGTGTATCAACTTGATAATTCCATTATTTAGACAAGAAGGAAGAGCACCAAAATTTAGCGCTTCTTGCCAAACCATCCGAAGAGGGGTGGCAACCACCAGCTTGAAGGATTTAAAGAACTCGTTAGTGAGTCCGTC
The DNA here is from genome assembly GCA_020310875.1 of Ceratopteris richardii. Lineage (NCBI taxonomy): Eukaryota > Viridiplantae > Streptophyta > Polypodiopsida > Polypodiales > Pteridaceae > Ceratopteris > Ceratopteris richardii. The sequence goes on from CM035409.1 coordinate 174,232,039, forward strand.
GGGTCCCGGGCTTTTACCGAGAGGGAGGGCATCAATGACCTCAATGATTTCTGATTCAGAGATAGGGGCATGGAGCAGGGAGTGTAGGTTGGGTGGTATCCTCCGGGGGGAAACCCTAGAAATGGCAGCCATACAGTCCCTTCTATGGTGGGAGAGGGGGTTCGAGGTTCCCAGGAGTCTCGTGAAGTGCCCTTCGATGATGCCAAAATTATCTTCTTCCGAATTGCATACATTGCCATGTGGATCGAGCAGTAGGGGGATCGATTCTCTGTTGTGTTTCCTTTTAAGGATACGGCACATCTCTTTGGTGGGTTTGTCGGCTTTGCCAGCCCACCACTCCTTGAAGAAGATTTGCAAGTTTTTCCTTTGTATTTCTTCCTCGTATCTCAACACTGCTCTGATTTTTCGGAGACCTTTCTGGGCTTGGTGTTTTCCTTTGTTCACTTCCTCCTCGAGCCGCCAGAGTCTGTGGTAAAGAGCTTCCCTACGAGCCCGCCGCACAGTCTCGAGCATCTTCTTAGTTCTGATCATGATCTTACGAGACTTGTCGACCGCACTTCTCCAGCACTTGGCTGGGGCCAAGCCAGAGGCGAACGCCACCTTCCACACATCAACAATTTCTTGATGGACGGAGGGGAGAGAGAAGGTGGTTGCGTTGGCATGGAACCACGGAGCCTTGCGGATCTTGTTGGAAGGTTGAAAAGTGATAACGATCGGGTAGTGATGAGAGATAGTGAGGTCAGTGCGTTGCGTGATGGTAGGGTGGCCCCACTGATGAGTAAAACTCTGAGAGATGTAGCATCTGTCGAGTCTAGCTTTCCTGAGGTCCTCGCCGGCTTGGAGATTCGACCAAGAAAAGCCATTCGAGTCTTTGAATTCAACCAAATCCAAGTGAAGTTTGGTCATGTCCCACGTTTCTTTCTCCCGACTGTCGATGACCCTGCCCTTGCCCATCCATCTGTCCATAGGGTCCTCCACCATGTTGAAGTCTCCACATATAAGCACGTTGTGGGGAAGCGAGTCTAAGGAGGCCCAAGTGTTCAGTCTCTCCAAATCCCCGTTAGGGGCGTACAAAGAAACCATAGTAACACAAAGAGGAGCACCAAAAGAAATAGCAATCCAACGGTGACTTACATCTTCAATGGAGTTCTCAAGCTTTTCAAACCAGCATTGTTTAACACGGATAACCGTTCCTCCAGACCCCTGGTGTTTCGTTGGGATCCACACATGGGCCGAGGAGACCTGTCTGAGCCGTTTCTAGAGGTCTTCTCCGTCAATTTTAATCTCTTGAATACATATAAAGTCTGGGTTTAAGCTAATGTTGCGAAGCCATTGACCAATGATGGTCGCTCTTGAGGGGTCGGTTAGCCCTCTAGCATTTAGTGAGATGACAATCATTTTTGTATTGATCCCTCTTTACGGGAGGGAGCTTTGTCCTTTCTTCTCTTGGCTTCATCTTTCTTTTTCACTGGGATCTGATCCCGACTTAGAAATCGGTTCTTGTGGGGGCTTTTCCAGGGTAACTCCATAGGCTATTTTCCTTTGCGGGATGCCCCTTGCTGGGTAGACTTGGGCCCCGTGCTCGGCACCGTTTCCGGGATCGTCGATCCAATTATGGAACTTTCACTATCCATGTTGTCTTCGTTACTAGTGGTGAAACCATCTTCTTTGCTTGTAGTGTAGCCCTCCTGGGGGGTTTCTTTATTGTCAAGGATCTCTGGGGCTTTGTCGTAGGTGTCTACCTCAAGTAACTTCCCACCTGGGTAGTCAAGCTCATTGATCTCCTTTCCTAGATTGCAATACAAATTGCTATAGGGGGTAAGTGGCAGGTTGTTTCTCTCACCGTTGGCCCTAGGGCTTCTTTTCCTTCTTCTTCTAACTTCAATAAAGCCATCAGCATCAGCTTGTGGATTAAGAAGGCCCTTGCCTTCCCCTTCCTTGGTCGAGTGGGTCAAATCGCCAATGTTGTCTTGAGCAGTTTTGGAGGCTTCTTGAAATCGCTTGTTTTTTTGCCTGAAAGGGCAATCTTTAATCCTGTGACCTTGTTGGCCACAACCAAAGCACGCGTTGGGAAGGTTTTTGTAGCTGATGTCCTGCTCCCATACATCTCCTTCGCCCATGTCCACTTTGATCATTGATGGAAGCGGCGAACTGAGGTCGGCCTCGACACAGATTTGGGGGTGCCACCTAGCATTGAACGAGTGTCTTGCACCTTCATAGATGAGACCACCAATGTCTTCGCGTGAAGCCAGCCGCTTGCCGATAGGAGAGACAATGTCCCACACGAAGTTGTACAAGAAGTAAGGAAGGTTAGGGAGCTCAACCCAAAGAGGGTATCGAAGCGATTTCGATTTGTCGGGAGTAAAGTCCGGGGACCATCTGAATAGGCACAGGGTCGCCCGACCGAACTGCCAGGTGCCAACGCTTAGGGCTTGGAACGCCATCTCTTCATTTTCAAAGACTAGCAGCATGTGGCTCGCTGGTAAGAACTGACATTTGCTAACAATTAGTCCTCGAGGGAACCACTCTTTTCGAAGCCATTGTCGCACAGTTTCGAGCGGGGGCCTAGGGCCAAACACTTGGCCGACGAGGCAAACTTTCTTGAGCTCCTCCTGAGCTGACAGAACTGCGGGTCTACTGAGGGATACAATGGGGGTTTCAACACTTTCGGAGGCCCCAGGGGCGGCACACGACCCCCCCTCCAGCAGAGCGGCCAGGATATCGGTCTCCCCAGGGGGAGGGGCCCGATTACTTTTCACGAGAGAGGATGAAGCCACATCCATGGCCACGAGAAAGGATTTTGGATCGAAGCCCAAGGCAGCAGATTATGGAGATCAGCGGAGAAGAATCACGTGGGAAGATCTGGAAAAGTTTTTAGGTACTTTGAGTTTTTTGCTGGAGACGTTTTGTTCATCGGATACAGGGGAGAGTTGGAGCTTTGAAGAAGATCATTCATTCCTATTCGGACGATGAAGAAATACAAGGGAAACTCAGATATGCCGAAGGAGAAATCTCTGATTATGATGGGGAAACGAGCTCTATGGGAGGCAGATCTGTAATGTCTGTTCGGGAAGATATATGTAGGCTGCAACGCGGAGGATCTCTCTGAGTCTCTTACGAGAAATTGAAGATACTGAATATGTGTATAGGAGACTCTGTTATTATCCTCGGAAAGAGTGAAGTAGTCAGAGGGCAGCTTTGTTTGCGCGAAACCTTTGCATAAAATCATTGCTTTATCAATCGACTTGGCGGCAGTTCATTGTTCTGGAGAGGGAGATAGCAGATTATTAGAGGGAGATAGCAGATTATTATCATATGAACAGAGAGTTGTTGGGGTGAGGATGATTGCGGGAGTTTGGCGCAAGTACCTCTATGCTTTGTAGATTAAAGAACTTATTCGTGAAGAAAAGGGAGTCGAATCATTGTTTCCTTTGGAAGGATACACATTCAATAGGCTATTGCTTCTATTCTGTGGTGATGGGGCTAGATCGGTCTAGTTATGCATTAGACAGCAAGGGAATGAGAATGCTACCATTGACGTATATGATGGGAAAGGGATCTGTCAAAGCTTGCAGTGGAAACCATTATATGTAAAGATGTAGAAAGGCTGCCTAAAGTTCATTTCAAACTGGAACACGAAGGCGACGGTATTTCTTTAGATTTTACGTAATTAAATTTTGCATCCATGATTTGAATGTTTGTAAATAATAGGTGGTTCGATTTACTGTAAACTTAAGCTTTCATTCTTGTCCTTCTTCAGCACCTTAAACATATTTGCGAACATAAAGTGAAACCTGTTGTGATATTGAATGCATATTTATGTGACATGAGCCATGGTGCTTTGCACCACTTACACGAACGGGATTGTAATGGTGTTTGCATATTCTGTTTGCACATCAACTGGATGAGACTTTAATGTTCACTCCTTTCATAGTATTAGCATCATATGAAAGAAACTGTAACTTAACTCAAACAAAGTGCACAATTCGATTGGGCGTTTGAATTTGAGGAGAAGGAAGCGTTGTACAACTCTGTTTAGTACCCAAAGAAATTAGTTGTGTTGTTTATATGGTGTCTCCAAACGTTTGAGTTGTTCCCTTTTGCGAAAGTTACCATTGATAACTTGGTTATGTTCGGAAAAAGTGGACTGCATACATGACAAGGCCCAAGGAGACGTGCTGAAGTTTACTTTTCACTTTCCCTCTCAATTAACTGGCAAAGATTTACCTTAGGCCTTTGCGATAAATGCTGGAAATTTGCTGTTGATGAGAAACAGAGTGTGAGACTCTAGAATGACTATCAAACCAGATTTCATTATAGGGCGAGGCTGCTTGTTTAAGTAAATAGTTAAATGAGAACTTTAAATGCTAGCCGATGAAGCATATTTTCTTTCCCATGAACTTTGATATATAAAGAGTTAAGCTTGTTTGCTTGTTCTTACACTGAAGAGAAGTTGATTACATTATTAGGAGCTTTAACTATGCCGATCACAGTATTTCCGTGAGTATACAGAAACACTCAGAATCCAAAACCCCTTACCTGTGATTTCAGCAATTACGTGTTGTCAACAGTAATGCGAAATTTATATGTAATGATTGTGTTCTTAAATTGCGAATAAAACGTTAACTGCTCATATCAAAGTACAAAGTTATGTGTATCCATCTTTAGAACAACTTGTGAACCTATGTTCCCATTTGTTATCGGCACTTAAGGCAATCAAGTCATAGTCAAAGGAATTGGTTCGGGTCTATAAGGATTAGTGGGAGGTAAACCTAAAACTTTCAAATAAGTTTGACTTTGAAATTCTCCAAACGCAAACATATAATAATACTTAATCATCAATGCGATGGGAATCTCAAGGCTATGTTTGCCTCAAGGTTATTGCTCTTTGATTATGAATTATCTAATTTAGGAAGGGAAAATGATCATCAATTTAGATTATCATCAACACCTTGATTATGCCATATTCTCCCATGAATTGAAGGGCTTCTTTCTATTAGTTCTCCATTCACAAATAATAAGAAGCAAATATTACGACTTCATCTCTTCTCCTCTTTCAAGGAAACCCCGCGACAACGCATCCAATGCTCATAAGCAGCTTGTCCAACTTTGACGAACTTGCTTCATGTTATGGGCAAAAAATTGAGCTATGCAACTCACCTAGTCTCACCACACAACTCCTCAAACTTCATGCACACATTACACACTTTGAAAATGCAATGAAATGGATAGATAACACTTCCATGCACTCAATTCAAGCTACAATCACACACGCAACCTCACAAGCAAGGAGATACAAAAGGAAGGAGGAGCAAACTCGAAAATTTGAGTTCTCCCTTACTCACAATAGCAAAATAGTCTTTACAAAGTGTCACAAAATGACTTATATGCATCTGCCCTAAAAATGATCCTTTCATACATGAAACCGGGACTTTATTAAAAAAAGCCTAAATTCCTACTATTTTATTTGCCATTCTTTTTGGGCACCACTACAATCGGGGATACCCATTCAGTATGCTCAATTTCATAGATAAATCCAACTTCAACCAAGCGATCTATCTCTTTCTTGATCTTGGTCGCATAGTTTTCATTGTATGTGTATGGCTTTTGCTTAGAGGGCCTAGCCTTTGAAGTCATGGGGATCGTATGTGAGCATATGTCAGGGTCTACACCGTTCAGGTCCTTGTAGCTCCAGGCGAATACATCTCGATACTCCCTTAGCAAAGCTATCAACTCTTGCTCTTCTTCTTCCGTCAGGTCATGTCCTATGTAAGTGCATCTTTCTTCTCCTTCTTCTATGGCTACAACTATTTTCTTAGTAGTTTCCTTGCTATCATAGGCCTCTCCTGATTGTGCCTCACGTTTAGGCATTCTTACCATGACTCTTCTATCTTCTATCTCATACTTCTTGAAATTTTCCGGCACCTCAAACAAGGACTCCTCTTCCTCCGGTGTGGCTTCTTTCTTCTTTCTTTTCTTTCCTTCACTCTTGGTGGTCACTTGTGTGGTTAATCTCACCTCATTCATGAGCTCTTCATGTCTCTGAGGGTGAACTCCTACCTCATAGAAGTATTCTCCCTCTGATGCAAACAGTGGGTCCATGATGATTGACTCTAGGTTGGCGTCACTTGCATCCTTAAATGCATTAGGGCTAGGTTCGCATTCTTCTAACACTGCATCTCCCATGATCAGTTCTATTGAAAAGACTGAAATGTCATAGCCATCCTCATCATAGTGGGGTGTCCATTGTTCTTCATTGATGGCTACATCCATTGTTGCTAAAATTTCAGCCCAGCCGTGAGGCTAAAATTCTTCGTCAAGGAAAATTACGGGTGCATAGGCCGGGTCTTGGATTGATCTATGGGTTTCCTTTGCACCTATCTCTCTGGCTTTCTCTCTTTTCTCCTCTTCTACTGCCACTTTGCACATCCATAAGTGGGTGTCTTCATGCATCCATGAGGATCCTGATCCTATGGAATGCACTGACTCCGTGTCATCCTTGGCTCTATGGATGGGATTCCATTGAATGGGAGGTACGTCTCTATGAGAGTAATCCTTGAGATTGACTTTGGTTGTAACACCTAAGTGTTGCAAGTATAAGGAATTGGTTCCCCAATCCTGTACCACTTGCAATTGCCACATAAATGGCCTTCCCAAAATCATCTCGCACGCTTGGTTTTTGCTAAAGTCGCATATAGCAAAAGTATGCTCAAACTCAACACCACATGAAGTGAGAGTTATTCCTTCTAGCAATCCTAAGGGCCTTTCAATGTGACCATCGGCCATCTGCAATTTCATTCTCGTTGGCCTGAGTGCTGGCTTGCCCCAACTCTTCCATAAGGAAGTGGTAGCAATTGCAACCCCTGCACCTAAGTCCAAAATTGCCTTGGTTGTGTATCCGTGATGGGTAACTGGTAGATAGGTATTTCCTTCCTCTCCTTCACTCATGTCTCCTATCTTATCCAAGGGTATTTCTGGTACTGTTCTGTGGGATCCTACGTGGGAACGAGATTTGGTTAAGTTTGGCACTTCTTTGGTTACGTGTTTCCACACTTCTGGCTTAACTTTGAGTAGCTCTTCTAAAGTGAGATTGCACTGCATTTTAGTGTTTTTTACTACCTCACTATTCCTAGGTATGATCGAATCTTCATTTCTTATCATGACCGTGGGCGCTCTCATGCATGTTGACTTAGTTTCCCATGGGCCTATGAAATGTGGTAACTCTTGCAAGGAATTAGACTCAAATTCTAACCTCTCATGAGGGTGAGCACTTTCCTGTTCTTCATAGATAGAACGGATGTCCTGTGGGAATTGATCATGTGCGTCATCCACAAGTTCAATGGGAGGAGGGACTTCACTTTCCTTTGCCCACTTCTCTTCTTGAATCTCTCTCAGGAACTCTGGTGAATACCTATTCATAGAAGAAGAAGTGTCTGGTTCAGTGGAGTTAGGCACATAAGCTTCCTGGGGAGGAAAGCTTATTCTATCTCTTGCACTCCCCTCAAGCTGGGAGGAGGCTCCTTTCCCCGACTTTGCAAGTATCCTTTCCAATCTATCTAATAGACCGTCAAAATGCAATGGTGTTCTAGTGGAGCTAGAGCCATTGAACAAGCGACTGGCTTCAAACATGGCTTGCACCAATTCGACCATCTTAGCACAAAGCTTTGTTCTCTCTATTTCTAGATCGGCTCTAGGGTATCATTTGTCATGATCTGTCACGTTTGGCCCTTCCTGGATTCTGGCCTGATATGCTTTAAGCATCATGTCTAGATCCTCAGGAGTGGGATCCGCTAGGACTGATCCTACTCTGGGTGGTGGGTGGGTTACGTGTGGTGGATTAGAATGTTGGGGAATGGAAGGTGGTGGGTTGGGGGAAGATGGAAAGGGTGGTGGTGGGGTGGTGTGAGAGTGGTTTTGAGATGTGAGTTCGCTTATCTTTGCTTTGGTTTCTCTCAAGCTTTCTTCAAGTTCGCTCATTTTCTGTGACCATTGTCTTTTCATTCTCTCTTGGCTATCTCTCCATGCTCTTGTCCTTTTCTTGGTTATACTCTCTGTCTCACTAACCTCAGAACTCTTCTCCTGCCTTACTCCTGGAGTCTGCTGCAAGGCTTGAGCTCTAGTGAACACATGCACGGGAGCGGCGGAAGTTATACTTCCCTTAGAGTCTGCCACTAACCCAATGACGTTGATAGGAGTGATTTTAGGCATGTTATTAGGGTTCTTTGGGCAATCTTGTAAGAGATGTTCTTTTCCACAGTCTTGACAGAAACCCTGAATTGTCACTGGTTGGGGTTGTGTAGGGCCAGCCAGTGGGCACTCACGTATAAGTGATCTCCCTGGCATCTGAAGCATGGTCCTCTAGGAAATGGGGGCCGTACCTGCCTAGGTTGAGGTCTAGAGTTTGGGTTTGTGTACATGACATTAGCATACTCAGGCTCCCCACTATTTTCACTTGGGTCTTCATAATAGTATGACTCGTTATGCTCGGGTGACTGCATGTAGTAATCCTATGGGCTATCAATATGTGTGGAGTCAAAACTATGGTCACTTGGATCACTGTCTGATAGCAACAGTGTGACTGGGACTATGGCTCTATTCAGATTTTCTTCAGGAGATGCATATTTTATTGGGATCACATTGGTTGGAGTAGGGGGTTGCTGCGCTAGGACTGGTTGAGGTCTCTGTTGCCCTTGATAAGGTGGCTGATAAGATTGTTGTGGTCTGTCGTATTGTTGTGGTGGGTACTGATTCTTGTATCTACCCTGTTGTGGATATGGCTGAGGGTAATTTTGCCTGACAGTTTGTTTGTTATAAGGGCAGTCTTGTGCGATGTGGTTGGTGTACCTTCGCTCTATGGTGTAGTACTGGCTACTAGGATTCACTTGGGGTTGGGCCATAATAGGACAAACACTTGCCATATGGTCACCTCCACAAGTATAGCACCTCTTGACTGGGGCAAATCTTGGAATTTGTGTGCTAGAGACACCTAATTTTTGAGCTACCTTCTCTGCAAGTTCCTCAATGGATGTGGATTGCCAGATGTGAGGCTACTAGAGCTATCCGAATCCTTATAGATTTTTGATAGTTCTAACTCCTCGCCTAGATTATCCTCAATGTCTATGCACATGCGCATGCACTCTTCTATAGTTCTGGGGTCCTTCAGATACACATATGACCTGAGCTTGGTGCTCAACAATCCATCTAAGAACAAAGCCACTTGCTTGGCTGGTGTGGGTAACTCAGGCATTGGGCACCTCTCTAGGTATTGCCTAAACCATCTTCCTGCTAGTTTGACCGTCTCTTGAGGTGTTTGCTTGAAGCTATGAATTAGTGAGGAAGTGTTGTGCCTTATGCCACTCTTAGAAAACTCAATGATAAATGCCTCTAGGAGCTGGTCTATGTTTCTGAAATGCCTCTCGTTCAGTGGTTGAAACCACGTAAGGGCAGTGTTCCTAAGTGTTAGACCAAAAGCATTATATTGTGTGAATAGGTCCTCTACCTGTTCAGCTTTCAAGACTTGCCTAAATCTGCCACATGGTCATAAGGGTCTCCAGTGCCATCGAAGTAATTCTTCATGGACTTCACCAGTTGTATTGGTCTCAGAGCCCTAGTGTGTTCTCTAGGCCTTGGCAAAGGGAATTCATCAGCATTTCTCTGGTTCCTTGGGGCTCTAGGTCTCTCGATTTCTTCCCTATCTATCCCTGTTCTCATCCTTTCTCTTCCTAGGGAGTTGGCAAAGCTTACTCAGGTTTGTCTCTACTCCTATCTCTTTGAGCTCCATGAGCTTGGGAGATCCCGGCTCCTTGGTGACTGTAGGACACATTAGACCGAGGTTGGGGAAAAACAAATTCACCCTTCCATGTATAGGCATGTCTGCCATGCTCGGTGACCATGAAGATCCTCTCTAATGTATTGTCTAGGTAGGTTACTTTGCCTGAGCTATCAGGGTCTTTAAACTCATAGATTGTGTGAGCACTTACTTCCTGAGGTTGGGCAGGTTTATATCTCCAAAAAACCTCATCGGTTTCTCGGTTTAAAAGCAAATCTATGCTTTTATTATCTTGTGGAATCCACTCTGGAGTCATGATTCTGGTCAAGACGGATTTACCACGGGGAGTTATTGGCTCTGTCTCTAAGTTCCCTTGCTCTATATCACCCATGTCGGTCTCTGCAATCACATTTCCAAACTCGTCTGCTCTATCAAGAAGAGTGGTGACTACATAAATAGTCCCCTCTTTATCTAGGTATGCTCCATTTTTGAACTTGACTACCGGGTGTTCTAATCCATGGGGTTGATCGGGGTTCTTAATCTGGACCACAGATCTTCTCAGACCGTCTTCGTAGATGCGAGCACCTATATGATTAGTCCTGATGTATTCCAATTGAGTCTTGTAAGGTCCTTCTGGCTTTTCTAGGTACGCCACCCCTGAACTACCTATTGGTCTCTCCATGTTATAGGACATTTCAGACTCACTTGTTTCTGATCGGGGAGTGTATGGGTAATCACTCAATTGCTGGGCCCAAGACCTAGTAGTGTGATTGACACTAGCTTCAGAAGATCTGAGGCTTTGTCTGTCTCGGCCTAAGTGTCTGCCTGACCTAAGGTTCATATGCCTGGTTTCTCTACCCCCTTGGTCCCAAGTACACTCTCGTTATAGGTTAATTGGCACCAATCACTTTGATCTTTTTAGTTGATTATTATGTTTATGATCTTGTCTGATATCACGTCGTCAAGAATACTTAAGTGAATTTCGCACTTGATAAGTGATCGATTCAAGTTTACTTTTGTCCCTTAGGGTTTTTGCACTTAAGACCTACTTAATGCTTGCACTTGGTTGATTACTTCTCTTGGACTTAATTCGTGCCTGACGTTGCCCTAATTAATTACCACACCTAAGTCGTACTTAGCCTAGGCTAGGAATTGACAAAGGAGGGTTGAGAGAACTTCCAACCTCAATCCTCTAGTTGCTCAGACTGTTGCACAAGCCCAGGAAGCCTTCTCCCAAGCTTGGTACACACCCTTGCTAGCTTGCCTTGGAATGCCTGGCTTGCACACAATGTTCCTGCAAAAGTTCTTAAGTTAATATAGCTCCTTTACCACAATGGATTGACTGACACACATCAACAATTACAAGCCCTCCTTGGAGTAACTCACTGTACCCCCAAAATCTTATGACCACCTAATTCTACCGAATGGCCAACTTAAAAATACATGTTCTAAAACTCCACGTATGATTCTTACAAAAACCAGTCGAGGTCCACGTAGGATTCTCAACAAGCTTTCCAATGCGACCAAAATGTCATCAATCGGAGTTCGTATGGTGAAGTTATGACCATTCAGGCACCTAGGGGTCAAAATAGGCTCTCAAGGTTCAGGAAATTCCTCCCTGGTTTCTAGGTCTTTTGCCCACTCCTAAGGCTCTAATGTTATCCCAATGTGTCCAAAATTAAGCCCAAATATACCTCAATTCACTCAATTAATTCACTCTAAAATTTTATGTGTTAAGCCCATGTATCGCGATAGGTCGGGTCGAGGTGTCGCGATACTTGCGAGTGTCGCGATAGGTCGAGGTGTCGTGATACTTGGGAGTGTCGCGATAGGTCGAGGTGTCGTGATACTTGGGAGTGTCGCGATAGGTCGAGGTGTCACGATACCTGGGAGTGTCGCGATAGGTCGTGGTGTCGCGATACTTGGGAGTGTCGCGATAGGTCGAGGTGTCGCGATACTTGGGAGTGTCACGATAGGTCGAGGTGTCGCGATACTTGGGAGTGTCGCGATAGGTCGAGGTGTCGTGATACTTGGGAGTGTCGCGATAGGTCGAGGTGTCGTGATACTTGGGAGTGTCGCGATACCTGTGAGTGTCGCGATAGGTCGAGGTGTCACGATACCTGGGAGTGTCGCGATAGGTCAAGGTAAAGTGATACTTGGGAGTGTCACGATACCTTGAGGTGTCGCGATAGATCGGGATATGGTGAATTTTTCTGTTCTGCCTAGTGATCCTAGGAGCTCTAGGGCTGCGGAGTGTCGTGGTGCACTCAGAATCTTGATTGGGGCAACTTTTTGGTGTGTCACGATAGCTCGAGCTCGACGCCTCGGGGCTTGCGTAGAGAGATTTCGTACCTGCTGAGCTTGCTGGAGATGATGATGGAGCTGAAACCTGCAAGAAACATGCAAAAGCACACAAAAACAAGAACACAAACTCACTCTCTCTCAAACTCGCACAAAACAAATGAGGGAAATGATTTGGAAGTGGGAATATAAGGTGGTGAAGGAGATGAAGATGGAGATGAAGATGGAGATGAAGATGGAGATGGAGATGGAGAAAAAACAAGAAATTTACCTACTACTTACCATTCCAACGTGTCCTCTCTACGTCTTACCATCACACGCTCGTCCTCAAAGCTCGAATCCCCGGCAACGGCGCCAAAATTTGGTGTAGCTCAGTGATGAGTAGCACCTCATTTAATGTCAATCCGCGAAGACATGAGGATGGTATGAAGACCTCGAGCAAGTGAAGGCACAAATGTGTGAGTGAGAAGCACACAAACATGCACACACATACACACACACGCACACACGGCAAGAACAAAGAGAGCAAGACAATGGAATCACTTCTATTATGTTCTCATACAAGCTCAAAACTACAAGAAGCTACCCCAAAAATGAGCTCTCTAGCTCTATTTATAGTTTTTTACTAGCTTTGGCCCTGTCCAGACCTAGTGTCTGGCCTAGTTAAAAATTAGGTTCCAGGGCTTATTTGAGGGTTCAAACGAGATCTAAAAAATGTGAAAATTGGTAGGCAACTACTTCTAAGGCTCCTCAAGCTCGAGGACTCCTCGGCTTTTACAAAATGGAGCTACAAAAAAGGGAAATGGTATTTACAATGGTTTTTAGTGATCAGAATCACTTTTAAAATGTGTAAGGATTGGAAAAAATTGATGGGTTGCCTCAGTGCTAGATCTGCATACATGCTCGTACTTGGCGTCTTCCCATATGATGCCAACATCTTTCGAGTTTGCCACTATTTGAGGCATCAATGTTTTTGGTTTATTGGTTTCTTGCATAATTGAATCTAACCTTTCCAAAATTTCTTTAGCTCTTGGTCTCATAATTACCTTCAATGGTACTGTATATTCCTTGTCACTTCTAGAAGACTCTACCACTTCTACTACATTTATCTGAGTTGTTTGGTTCATATTGTTAGGGTTTTTAGGACAATCCCTAAACAAATGCTCTTTTCCACAATCACCACAATATCCTTCCCAAACCTTAGGAGATGGTTGGTAAGGCAAAGTGCATTCTATAATGAAATGGTCTCCCACATAGCAATAATAGGTTTCTGTAGGGACTAGAGGTCTAATCAAGGGTCTAGAAGGTGCTTCAGATCTTGGGGTCATTTACATTAATGTATCATATCCAGCTCCATATCCATGTGAGCTATCATAGACCCCTTGTTCATAAGGGTGTTGCTCATAGGTCTGCTCATAGTTCACCGAGTCAGTTTCATATGCATAGTATTCTCCCCAGTTTTGGTCATAGAATTGAATATGGTTGTTATGTCCTAGTAATGAAGTGGTCGGTACTAGGGCTCTCTCAATGTTCTCTTCTGCTTGGGCAAATCTCACTGGAACAACATTCTATGGGTGAGGAGGCTGTTGTCCTAACATTGGTTGTGGTAACTTCAGAAGATCATATCTTGTATTCTACTCAACCTTTTCTATGTTTTAGAGTGCGTTGGATTTGTCTCTAAGTATAGTTCTTCCATACAAAAGTTCGTGGTCATTGGAGTTATAGTTTGGGACAACTCTGCATTTTACTGCTCACCGCTCTATCTTTGCAAAGCCTTGAAAATGGTGGGAGTGTTCCTGATGTTGATGAATCTTGTTCTCAGTGCTGAGTTGATCATTTGAAGTGTTTTAACTTTGATTAGCAAGCTACCTAAGATTATTTGCTATTCTCAAAAGGAATTTAGCTAATTCTCACCAAGTTGGGAGCATTGTTCATTTTTTCTAGCAGGTGTATGTTAAAAAATAGCAAGTTTTGGGAGCTAGTGAATTTGCAACTAGTCTGTCTTGACTTAAACTTTTGAGATACATGTTCCAAAGTACTTGGATGATATTTTGTTTGATTTAGGAAGCTCAAAGAGTCTACTAATCAAATGTGAAGTGTCACTTCACTAGTGTGAAGCTGGTTGTAGCAGCACCAACTCATCTTCGGATTGCATCCACCATCTCTCTTCACAATGGTATCAGAGCATAGTCAAGCAACATGGGAGATGGATTTCCATCAACAATTGACAAATTAGATCAAAACAACTACCCAACATGGTCTATAAGGATGAAGGCTTACCTTCAAGGGAGGAATCTATATGGATTCATATCTAGAGATGAAGCAATGCCAACCATGAGGAACAAAGGGCAACCATCACATGAAGAAGTGGAAAAACTTTCAAATTGTTGTTCAAAGGATGCCTTGCAAGGTTCTATACACTAAAATCAACCTCTAATTTTCTTTGATCTCATGTCAGGGGATGCAAGACATCAAGAGAGACCTGCAATGCACTTTCTTCTTTCTTCCCCTCTAACACCTGAGCAAGGAAGAACCAATTGTGGATTGAGTTCACAACAATGAAGAAAAGCCCAAAGCAAAGTGTGACTAATTATGTCACAAAGATAAAGGAGATTTTCGACCACCTTGGAAGCATTGGAGAGGTAATTGAAGAGCAAAAAGTCATTAGACAAATTATAAATGGAATCAAAGCAGATAACAAGTGGGAGTCATTCACAATAGCCATGGATTTATACATGGATATGCATGTGTGCGACCTCAACACACTCATGGGCCAACTCTTCACTCATGAAGCAAAAATTAGCAAAGGTGGTGAGTTCTCATCCTCAAGAGGTAATCAAACTTCTACCTTATATTTTGATAAAGCTAAGGTCAACGACAAGTCAAAGAATAAGAAGAGTGAACATGAAGGTAGCTCTTTCCAAGCAAACTTTGCAGGTAGAGGATGAGCTAGAGGAAGAGGCAAAAGTGGAAAGCAAGGCAGGGGGAGATTCCAATCATCTCAACCTTGCAATATATGTGGCTTACCTAATCATACTAGTGAAGAATGTTTCAGGAATGTAAAGAACTCAAGAGGAAGAGGATTCAATAGAGGTGGCAATGGATCAAATAGAGGTAGATACAACGGAGGCTACAACAACAACTACTACAACAACAATTACAACAACAACAACTATCAAAGTGGCCAAAGAGGAAGAAGAGACTACAATAACTATGCATATGACCAAAGTCAAGAAGATTCATTATTGATTATGAATCTATTAGTGAAGAAGGGTAAGGATGATGATCACATCTTTTACATTGATTCGGGATGCTCAAACCATGTAGCAGGAAATGTGGCTTTACTTTCTGATTTGGAAGATCCTCATAACAAGGATGAAGTGCAAACAGGATATGACACAAAGCACAAAGTGGAGAAGATAGGTAATGTGAAGACATCAGATGGAATATGAACCTCTTAAGCAAAGTCTTATATGTCCCTACAATTACCAAAAAGTTAATAAGTGTTGGATAGATTGTTGAAAAATAATCGCAGGTTAGACTCAACAGATTTGGAGCATATGTTGAAGACCCAAGGCAAGGATTTACAAGGATTTCCAAAGGCAAAAGACAAGAAGGATTTTCACTTTTGAAGTTGAAGATACAAAGAACATAGCTTTGTTTAGCTATAGATCCCTAACTCTCATAGAGTTGGAGGTATGGCACAAAAGGCTTGCTCACATTGGTGAGAGGACACTTCAACAAATTTGCAGGGACCAAAGTGTACTTGGTTTGCCTAATATCACAAGGCAACACATGATTTATAAGTCTGAAGCTTGTCAACTTGGCAAGGCTCATAGACAACCTTTCAATAAGAAGGGATATGTGTATCAAAATCCTTTGGATCTAGTGCACACAGATGTGTGGGGTCCAAATAAGGAGCCATCTATATCAGGCTCAAGATATTATGTGTCATTCATAGATGATTGTAGCAGGTGGACCATTCTGTTTTTCATGAAGCACAAGGATGAAGTGTTTAATTTCTTTAAGAAGTATATTGCTCTTGTTGAAAACCAAACAGGTAGGACTTTGAAAAGACTAAGAACAGATGGTGGAGGAGAATACTTCTCTTCTGAATTAGATGCCTACTTGCATGAAAGAGGCATTAAAAGGGAAGTCACTACAAGGTATACACCCGAACTCAATGGTGTAGCAGAGAGGAGAAATAGAGCTATAGTTGAAGCCGCAAGGTCCATGCTCAATGAAAAGGGATTGCAAAACTATCTATGGGTAGAGGCTGTGTCTATAGCCACATATCTCATAAATAGACTTCCATCTAAGTCACTAGATGGGACTACTCCATATGAAGTATGCAATGGAAGGAGACCTAGTCTAGAGCATTGTAAAATCTTTGGATGCTTCACCTATCCTCACATTCCTTCTCGAATAAGAGGGAAACTGGATCCCAAAGCAGAGAAGTGCATATTCATTGGTTATGACCAAAACAAAAAAGGATATAGATTGTACAATCCAACTAATAAAGGATTTTCTGTGAGTAGAGATGTAATTTTTGATGAGAACAAATCATGCTTTGATGATGTCAGGAAAGTGAAGCTGCCTTATGAATTGGATGAATATTTTCCATCAACGCAACCAAAGCATCCAAAGGAAATGGAAGAAAGTGATTTGGAGATTGACCTAGAAGACTTGGAAAGAATAAAGCTATGGAAGAGCAAAGGTAAAGCAAAGATGCAAGATGCTACATATGGACCCAAGAGCTCACGTCAACCACTTAGAAGGTCTTCAAGGGAGAAGACAAAACCAGAGAGGTATGGTTATGATACTTCTTTGGTCACCAAGCACTCAATCTAGCTTGCAAAGGATTCAACCAATGAGAAACCTACCACATTTGAAGAAGCACAAAGCAAGAAAGCTTGGAGAGATGCAATGGATGAAGAAATGAAAGCCTTGAAGGAGAATGACACTTGGGAGCTTGTACCTATCAAGCCATTTATGAAGGTAAATGGATCTCAATGGATATACAAAATCAAGAGGAATCGAGATGGAAGTATAAATAGACATAAAGCAAGGTTAGTTGCTAAAGGGTTTTCTCAAACCCATGGTATTGATTATGAGGAGACTTTCTCTCTTGTTGCAAAAATGCCTACCATCACGGTTATCATTAGTCTTGATGCATGTAGAAATTGGAAGCTCTATCAACTTGAAGTAAAGAATGCTTTCTTAAATGGATGTATTTCTGAGGAAGTGTACATGGCACAACCTCCTGGATATGAGGATGCACATCATCCTAGCTACGTATGCAAATTAAAGAAAGCCTTGTATGGATTGAAGCAAGCTCCAAGATCTTGGAATTTCAGATTGGTGACTTTTTGCAGGACCAAGGATTCAAAGCTAGCAATGCGGATACCTCTTTGTTCATAAAGAGGAATGGATACGAAGTGATTTATTTATGTGTGTATTTTGGTGATATTATTATCAAAGACAATGATCTTGAAGGAATCAAACAGGTAAAGACTCAAATGAAGGAGGAGTTCAAAATAAGTGACCTCGGACCACTCACTTATTTTCTTGGATTGGAGTTAATCTACATAGATTCAGGTATATACATTACACAAAGGAAGTATGTGCATGACATGCTCGTCAAGTTCAAGATGGAGAACACCAAGTGTGCAGGTACACCTATGGAGCAAAATCATAAGCCTAGTGCCTATGAAGTAGATCCAATCGAAGACATCACAAGCTATCAAAGCTTGGTTGGAAGTTTGAACTATGCAACACTCACATGGGTGGATATATGCTATAGTGTTAGCATATTGAGTCCGTTTATGCATAAGCTGAGAAGACCACATATGAAGCGGCCAAGAGAGTCCTCAAGTACCTAAAGGGGACTATGAATGAAGGTTTGTTTTATCCATTTACTTGAGATATTGAGCTAAAGGTCTACTCAGATGTAGATTGGGTCGGATCTAGAGATGATAGAAGAAGCACATTGGAGTATGTATCATTTGCAGGTTCAAAAATCAATTTCTTGGTCATCCAAGAAGCAACCAACCGTGGCATTATCTTCTCCTGAAGCTGAATATAGAGGTTTGGCTAATGCAACTCAAGAAATCATGTGGTTAAAGTCCTTGTACACTATTCTTGGACTTCATTCTTCAACAACTCACATTTTCCGTGACAACAACAAGCTCACTACATCTTCCAGCTCATATGGTATACTATGCTAGAACCAAGGATATTGATGTTCACTACCACTATGTAATGGAGAAGCTAATGAGAAAGGATATTCAACTATCCTATGTCTCCACAGATATGGAATGTGCAGACATGTTGACTAAAGCTCTTGATTGTACAAAGTTATGTAGATTCAAGTTGATGATTGGCTTGCAGGAAATCAAGGACAATTGAAGATATACTTGGAGGGCAAGCATGTTAGGCTTGAGGGGGAGCTATTGGTGCATTTTACCCAAGCCTACTAGCTTGATATTATTTAATTTATGTTCATATGTGTAGTCATGTGAACACCTCTTGTAAAAGAGTACATTTTATCTCTTCTAATTGTGAAAAAGAAAAAAGAAAAATAATGGCTTACCTCATCCATGATTTAAAAAGCAAATTCATTGCTGTGAATACCTAAAGCCATGAACTAGTGAGCTGAGGGAATCTTTCCTAACTTTGGAGATCACTTTTCGGTGGAGCCATTCGAATTCGAATTCAAAACTCCCTCTAAAAGTAGCTAGAAAAGGAGCAAGAAGAAAGTGGTGATTAGCAAGCCTTGTACGTGACCATTTCATGTCATTTTGTAGAGTTTGAAGAGATTACTCCATAGCTATCGTTCTACTCCCATTGTGCAAATATTCATTACCAATGTGGTTTTAATCATATGTGAATTTATACATTCATTATTCTCTACTTCTCTATTTTGTTCTCAGCTATAGTCACTTAAAGCAATAACTTCACAAGCTCATATCTCAAGTTCTACTCAACCTTTTTCTAATTTTTAAAGTGCATTGGATTGCTATATAAGTCTACTTCTTGACATCAAATGTTTCTGGTGATTGGGCATTATAGTTTGTGAGAAATCTGCATTTTACTACTCACTGGTCTATCTCTATAGAGCCCCAAAAATGATGGGAGTGTTCTTGATGTTGATGAATCTTGTTTGAAGTGCTCAGTTGATCATTTGAAGTGTTTTAACTTGGATTAGCAAGATACCTAAGTTTATTTTTTATGCCCAAAAGGAATGTATCTAATTCCTACGAGGTTGAGAGCATTGTTCATTTTTTCTAGTAGGTGTATGTTAAAAAATAACAAGTTTTGGAATTAAGTCATTTTGCAACTAGTCTGTCTTCATTTAAACTTTTGAGATACATGTTCCAAAGTACTTGGCTGATATTTTCGTCGATTAAGGAAGCTCAAAGGGTCTACTAATCAACTCTCAAGTCTCATTTGGTTGTTGTGAAGCTGGTTGCAGCAACACCAACTCATCTTCGGATTGCATCCACCATCTCTCTTCACAATTATCTCTATAGATTTCTGCTAGTTCTGAGTGATAGTTGCTTTGCCATACAAACTTTATCTTGTGGTATGCTTGAGGGAATGGCTCAATCGCCATAGCGCACTCACATCAGATGGTGTCAAAGAAAATCATCTCGACAAGTACACAGATATTGTAATGGCCATCTTCACCATACGCCACGCACGACACCGAAAGGCTCACGAGCAAGAGTGCAGAAACGAGTGGCAGAAATAGAAAAGCTCACTGCTGCTAGAGAAGCTAAGATGTAGTGCTCGCTGGAAAAGGACGTGAGGAAGAAGCAATAATAGTGCGAACAAGCATCATCGTGGATTGCTTCTCAGATTCTCTGAAGCACATGAATGAACCTACCATGAAGTGCTCGAACTCAGAAAACACTGATAACTACAAAGCAATCACTACGCTATGCGAGGGTGAATGTACATGCCACTTTACGAGTAGGAAAGAAATATCACATATTGTATTATATGGAGTTTTTTTTTATTATAACTATATCCATTACGTGTTGGGCGACATACTTTCTCCATGGTTTCCATGGAAGAATCTACCTCTATTTCGTGAGTACTCGCTATATTCCTTCCTTGATAGGTAAGAGCTTCCCTCTTTTCCTCTACTCTCAACATGGAAATCTATAATTGTGTATCACTTCCCATTTTCATAGAATCAGTATTGTAGAAGTGTTTATTTGTCTTTTCTTGATGTCACTCACATATTTGGTCCAGTATCTTTCACATTTTTAAATAATGAAATATGTGTATACATACATAAACACATGCGCACATATATATGTGTGTATGCACTTATGTTATATATATATATATATATATATATATATATATATATATATATATATATATATATATATATATATGCGTGTGTGTATGTATGTTATTTTATGTATGTACTATGTATATATGATGTATGTGAGTATGTTAATCTATGCATGGTTAAAAAAATCAATTAAGAATGTACTTACAATAATTAATCATAATCTTTGGTCGGTTATTTTCTTTGACAAGCTAAAAAATGAAACAAATAAATCTAGAGAGAGAAATAATCTTTGGTCGGTTATTTTCTTTGACAAACTAAAAGAAATGAAACAAATAAATCTAGAGAGAGAAACAAAGAGATAGATAGAAAAAGAGAGTCATAAAGAGAGCGATCGAGTACATGTAGAATGATTGACCGAAGAGTGATCAATATAACCATCACATAAACGATACAATTACTATCGTATGAAGAATTTTTCAAAGAACGTTGTGAAAACCATTTTAAATCACTTACTAATGCATATAGGAGATCGCCGCTTATGCGATGATTTTTTAAAAATAGGGATTGAATATATTTTCTACTTTGTTCAATGAAGGAAAATACCATATATATGACGTGGGGCACATGATGTTTTTTTTAAGAGTACACCTTTTCTATTCGTGCCCCAAATTAATATCGGTCTGATAGGCCCTTGAGAGAATCATGTTGTTATAGGGACAAATCAACTAGAAGCAAGCCTAGCTAGTTGAAGCTATTGGAGGTTCCTCAGCACTATGGAATGCTATAAGAGGGGAGACTCTATGGAAAATATGAAAAGAGAGGTGTGCAACCAAATTTGGAAGCCCTCTTGAAAATGGCCAGTCAAAAAATCGCTTTTGCTTTTAAGAAAAGGAATTTCCAATTATAAGAAGTCCCCCGCCCTTTAGACATCATAGACTGTTCTTCCTAGAGAGCAACAAGATCAAAACCAAATGGTCCCCACATGAGGAGGACAACAGGGTTATCAATCTTCTTTGTAAAATTCTCTAGTAATCTATAAGCAGCTCTTGCTTTGTGGGATACAAGGGGTCCCATGGGTGCAAGGCCTCTTCACTTGTACAACTCTAATTTCTATTAATTAAAGTTTAGAAGAGTAGTCTCTGCCAAACTTCCTAAAAACAAAAGAGTTCTATTCCATTGGAAAAAGTATTTACTTTAATTCTTCCATTGTTATTCTTAAGACGCTTTGGATGAGTATCTTCCTTCAAAGAATAAGGCGAAATGCGGACTCTCTTAGGCTCCGAAGGTGTTGCCATTGCTGAAATCTTTTGAATATGAGCTTCTTTTCTCATTGGAGCTCCTCCATTTCAGCCATCCTTATCCTAGATAAGCTATAATGTCTAATGTCAACCACCCATTTCCTTTCATTATTAACATACTAATGAGGTTACATTTTGTTCCAAGATTTTCTAAGGTAGGAAAGAATACATGAGCCTTTGGGGATCATAGGAATTATGGAAAGAACCAAAGTAAGAATGAGTGAGATATGACTAAAGAACTCTGCTCAACACTCAAATAAATCTAGAACACGAACACGTGAGTCTATGTGCTAACTATGGCTACACAAACTTTACTCAAATCACTCAAGAAAGCAAGGAGAGGGCTTGCTTAGCTTAGGTCCCTACCAGCTTTCTTCCCACTCACTCTTTAATAGCACACAGATACACGAGATCTACAATTCAAAGCTGATTCTGTGTAGATATAGAGATGGAAATATCCCCTATAAGTTATGAATCACTTTACCTAAATTATAGGTAGTTACTCACAGCCACGTCCATGACAGGCACC
Source organism: Ceratopteris richardii (assembly GCA_020310875.1). Classification (NCBI taxonomy): domain Eukaryota; kingdom Viridiplantae; phylum Streptophyta; class Polypodiopsida; order Polypodiales; family Pteridaceae; genus Ceratopteris; species Ceratopteris richardii. The sequence continues at coordinate 174,254,244 of CM035409.1, forward strand.
ACTTCTTGTTGAGGTTAACCTGATAGTCAATCGTTTCTTTGATGTTCGGGATTTTTGATAGGCTATTCCCATTGTGCCATTTGAGACCAAGCGAGCTCGACGTGTCGTGTCCCATGAGAAGGTGAACTTTGTGGCAGTCCCAGGTGAGACATCTGCTTTGCAAAGTGTTCCATTCTTCGTACGAAATGTTGATGCTAGGGTCAATATCCTCAAAATTGATCCATCGGTTGGTGTCTTCTTTCTAGAGATGCTTCCATTTTTGGAAGCCTTTGTTCCATAACTTCTTGGCATTTTGAATGTTCCAAGATTCCACACTCCAGATGCCATGGATCCGAAATCAGATAGAGTCGTTTTGTCTGATACCGGCTGCCCACTTCTTGTCTTCGCTTATTCTTGTGTAACTTTTGACTTTATTCCAACTCTTCCATAGGGAGCACACAAGATTTGAGCCTTTCGGGAAGACGGGGATCGGGGAAAATAGCAAGGTAAAGATGTCAAGATTCTTCCAATTTGGGAAACCCATGGGAGCCAACTCATTGTTGTTTCTGAAGATCAACTTGGCCCACGGGGCCTCCCCATTGCACCAAGCCTTAATCGTCCATTTGGCCGCCAGTTTGTTAGCCATGCACCCAATGTCTAGGATACCAAGGCCCCCACTATCTCTATGGCTGGTGCAGATGGACCACTTGATTTTAGGCACCCCCTCCTATTGTGGTCGCCTGTCCAAAGGAAGTTTCTACAAATACTGTCCAATTTGGACAGATCTTGCTCTTTCAGTCTCCAACAAGAAAGGAAATAAATGGTAGAAGATAAGAGGAATGTGTTGATAACCATAGCACGACCAGCAAGATTGATTTGCATACCTCTCCAATAGTTCAGCTTGTTTTCGAGTTTGGCCAGCACCCAGTTCCACCACTGTTCCATATAGACACCAAACCGCAAGGGAATCCCAAGAAGCCAAAAAATTTGGCCCTATGGAATGATTTGATAGCCATGATCAATGAGAAGGTCGGGTTGTGACCCAACAATAGCTCTGAAGGCGGTCTTAGAGTGGTTGATTGTGGATCCAGAGGCTTCACAAAAAGTATCTAGACACCTCTAGAACGTCTCCAAGCTGGTATTATCATTGTGAACAAACGCATTCATATCATCGGCAAAAAGTCTCATGGTGATCTAGCTGTGGTCATGAGGCAAACAGAGACCTTTGATATTACCAGCATCCACTTGATGCTCCACCAGCCTGCTAAGCCCTTTTGTGGCAATGGCAAAGAGAAGGGGATCCAATGGGCACCCTTATCTGATAGATCTTCTAAGTTTGATCACCTTCGAAAGTTTTCCATTAATGTTAATTTGGGTCGATGCATTTTCGAGAAGGTTCGCGATCATCTTGGAGAATTTTCGACTACATCCAAGATGTTGAAGCGATTGTAGAATATAGTCCCATTCCAGCCTATCATAGGCTTTATCAAAGTCGATCTTGAGGAAGACCACATCTTGTTTAGACTCATTTGCAAAGTCAAGACCTTCCCAGATATCTATAATGGTTTCCAAAATTGACCTGCCTTTGATGAGACCTCTTTGGTCCTCGCTTAACAACACTTTCAAATGGCTAGAGATTCTGTTAGCAATGACTTTGGCAATGATCTTGTATCCCATTTGGAGCATCGTGATAGGACGCCAGTTCTCTATTATGTTCTTTTCCCCTTTTTTGTGTATTAACATGATAATGCCATTATTGAGACAAGATGGAAGCGTGCCAAAATTGAGTGCCTCTTGCCAAACCAGACAAAGAGGGGTGGCAACCACCAACTTGAAGGATTTAAAGAACTCATTAGTGAGCCCATCAAGTCCCGGGCTTTTACCAAAAGGGAGGGCATCAATGACCTCTGTGATTTTAGCTTTTGAGATGGGGGCATCAAGCACGGAACGAAGGTTGAGTGGCATCCTATGGGGGGAAACCCTAGATATGGCTGCCATGAAGTCCCTTATATGGTGGGAGAGGGGGTTTGAGGTCCTCAGGAGACTTGAGAAGTGTCCCTCAATGATCCAAAAATTATCTTCTTCCGTATTGCATACATTGCCATTTGAGTCTAGGAATAAGGGGATCGATTCTCTGTTATGTTTCCTTTTAAGGATACGACACATCTCTTTGGTGGGTTTGACGGCTTTGCCAGCCCACCACTCCTTGAAGAAAATTTGCAAATTTTTCCTTTGTATTTCTTCCTCGTATCTCAGCAGCGCTCTGATTTTTCGAAGAGCTTTCTGGGATTGAGATTTTCCTTTGTTCACTTCCTCCTCGAGCCTCCAGAGTCTATGATATAGAGCTTCTCTACAAGCCCGCCACATGGTCTCGAGCAGCTTCCTAGATCTAATCATGATCTGTCATGACTTATCGACCGCACTTCTCCAGCACTTAGCTGGGGACAAGCCGGAGGCGAACGCCTCCTTCCACACGTCAGAAATTTCTTGATGGACGGAGGGGAGAGAGAAGGAGGGCGTGCTTGCGTGGAACCAAGGAGCCTTACAGATCTTGGTGAAAGGTTGGAAAGTGATAACGATCGAGTAGTGATTAGAGATGGTGAGGTCCGTGTGTTGCGAGAGGGAAGGATGGCCCCACTGATGAGTAAAACACTGAAGGGTTGCCAGAGGGAAGGGTGGCCCCACTAATGAGTAAAACTCTCCTCAACCCATGTTTGGATTTCAACGGTACACACTACTTATATTGTCACACATAATTTGGAATTAATGAACCGTCATATTTAACTTGATCACTAACTTCTCAAGACACTTAATCCAACAAGTCACTTGCGCTAATGCCCTATATTGAGCTTTGAGGGATGAAGGGGCAACCATGGGTCACTTCTTTTCCCTACAAGAGATGACTTTCATGCCAAGCATCACTACATATTGACTTGTACTTATTCTATCTTCTTTGGATCCAGCCTAATCGGCATATGTATATGCTTTTACCTACAACTCATCTTCAAAAGGATAAAATAGGCCTTCATTGAGTGTGCCCTTGAGATATTTGAGCACTCTTTGTTCTAGGTAAATGTGGAACTTCAGGTTTGAGTGCATGAATTGAGATAACACCCCAAGTGTATATGCTAGGTTGGGCCTACTAATAGTGGCATAGTTCAATGGTCTAGCTATAGACCTATATAAAAGTGGATCATGTACTTCATTACCTTCTATTCAGGTGAATTTTGTATTCACTTCATAGGATTTCTCAATCATTTGCATCCTGTAAGTCAATACTTCCTCAAGACATCCAAAATTTATTTTCTCTACATAAGCCAAATGCCCTTCTCTTTATATGACTTCTATAACTAGAAAATACCTTAGATCTCCAACATCTGAGATCTTGAAATCCTTCCCAAGCTCCTTTTTTATGTCCTATATAAAATGATTTTGGTACATTTAGCAAGCCCAAGTCCTTGACTGAGTATTCAAGACTACACATCAATTCATGTACCTCATGTGACGGATCACATATGAACAACTTCTTGTCAATATAAGTCTATCTACCTTTGGATAATGTAAAAGTCAAGAAAGAATAGAATCTCCAAAAGTTAGGGAGATGAACCCATGATTGATGTCGTAGAACGAATCATTTCAAAGCGCCCCTAAAGCGTGGGAACACTTTTTGGTGAGAAAAAAGTCATATTCTAACTTTTATGATGAGTATAAATACGAGTGCTTTAAGTCACGGGATAGAGTGAGTCATTCTAAGAGCTATTGAGTTACATCCTTTAGCATACCTTGAGCTCAACATATTTATGAGTAGTCTACTACACTTCCCTTTTATCATATGTTCATTAGCATACATAATTTCATACATGTCTTCAAGCTCATTTTGTCTACTGTTCTCTGTTCCATCTTTATCAATTCAATGATTTTGTAGAAGCCAAATCTCTCTCCCTACTTAGTGATTTTCTTGAGTTGGACTTGCTATTGTTAGAGGGATGTGTCTACTATCGACATATCAAGTTTCATGAATTTTGGTTTAGCCAATCTCGAGATATGAATTGATGAAGTCCACTATGTTTGCACATCATCTTGTTCTTGAAATGTTGGGATGACCCCCTTGAGTTGCTAGTCATTTCTCACTGTATGGAGCCTCTAAGTTAATGATATGACTTTGTTTATTTACCTATGCACTTGAATTAGATGTGTGCAAAAGCTCTCTAGTCAATTCATACCAGGTTGTGAGATCTGAGTAAAATACTAAGCACCTTCATTCCCAAAATAGAAGATTTTCTCACAATCCTTGCATATGCAAGTTATTTGTTTTGGTACAAACTTTTCGTAATGGTGTTCCAAAGTACCTAGTGGATTTAGATGCATTATTGTGAATTCAAGGGAGTCTACTAAGCATCCCTTGAGTCAACTGGGCAGGTGTAGAGCATTGTCCAACACCAGCTCAACTCGAGAGCCTACCCAAGCAGCTCCTCATAGTGGTATAAGAGCAACAACAATTCAACATGGGCGATGGATTTCCTTCATCCATAGACAAAGTGGATTAAGGTTATTACTCAACTTGGTCACTCAAAATGAAAGCTTATCTTCAAGAGAGAAATCTCTATGGTTACATTTTTGGAGATTAGAGGATGGCAATCCTGAGAAGCAAAGGACAACCAACTTAAAAAGAAAAAGAGAGGTTAATCACATGGTTCTCAAAGGATGCTCTAGCCAAGTCATACATTCTTAACTCAATCTCTGATTTTCTACTTCACACATCAGGAATTGCAAGAATTTATGAGAGACTTGGAATGTGCTTGAAGCATTCTTCTCATCATGAACCAAGGCAAGGAAAAACCAACTATGGATGGAGTTCACTACACTCAAGAAGATGCCGAAGCGAAGTGTGATTAATTTTGTGACCAAAATGAAGGATATAGCAAATCAACTTGGGAGCATTGGAGAAATCATTGATGAAGAGTAGATAGTGAGGCAAATGATCAGTGGAATAAAGGTAGGGCAAAGCTTATGAAGAATGGAGACAAATCAAAAGGTAATCAATCCTCTGCCCAATATATGGATAAGAACAAGAATAAGGATGGTAAAGGCAAGATTAAAAATTCTGATGATGAAGGTAGTACTTCTCAAGAAACCTTTATAGGTAGACATAGAGGCTCAAGAGGAAGAGGCAGAGGAGGAAGAAAAGGCATGGAGAGATCTAAACGCTCCTCTCCATGTACCATATGTGCCTTAACTAATCACATTATTGAGAATTGTTTAACAAACCCTAGAAACCAAAGAGGAAGAGATTACAACAGAGGATGCTATGGAAGCTCAAGAGGTAGGTTCAACAATAACAATGGTTACAACAACAACTCATACAAAACAAATAATTATCAAGGAGGATACAAACAAAGGACAGAATACAACAACTATGAAGATGATCAACCTCAAGAAGACGGGTTACTTCTGATGAATATGACCATGAAGCAAGGTAAAGCAGATGAACATGTATTCTATATAGACTCAGATTGCTCAAATCATGTAGTTTGTAGCTCTACTCTCAAACTTGGGGGATCTAAGGATAAGACATGAAGTCCAAATAGGAGATGACACAAGGTATTGAGTGGAGAACATAGGCAATGTAAAGAATTTAGATGTTAATATGAACCTATTGAGCAAGGTATTGTATGTGCGAACGATAACAAAAAATCTCATAAGTGTAGGTCAGATTGTTGAGAAAGGATTGTAGGTCAGATTCACAAAGAATGGAGCATTTGTTGAGGATCGACTTCATGGATTCAAGAGGATAGGAAGATGAGAAAATTCAGGTAGATTATTTACATTTGAACTCCAAGATACTAGAACATTGCTTTGTTCAATTATGGTAGTCAAACAGTATCATAATTGGAAATTCGGCACAAGAGGTTAGCTCATATAGGTGAGAGGCCTTTGAAGAAAATCACTAGGGATCAGACTCTACCTGTTTTACCAAATATCCCCAAGCAACACATGATTTACAAATGCACTACTTGTCAATTTGGCACGTCTCATAGGCAACCATTTGCCAAGAAGGGATACATTCATGGAGACCTATTGGACCAAGTCCATATAGATGTATGGGGACCAAGCAAGGAGCCTTCAATCTCTAGATATAGGTATTATGTATTCTTCATTGATGAATGTAGCAGATGAACAATACTATACTTTATGAAGCATAAAGATGAATTGTTCTCTTGTTTCAAAAAATATCTAACACTTGTTGATAATCAAACAAGAAAGACTTTGAAGAGGCTAAGGTCAAATGGAGAGGGCGAATATTTCTCCCATGACTTTGATTCTTATTCCAGGAGAGAGGAATAAAAAGAGAGATTATAACAAGGTATACTCAAGAAAAAAATTGAATAGGCCATAGTAGAGGCTAAAAGGTCAATGCTAAATGAGAAAAAGTTGCGCAATTACCTATGGGCAGAGGTTGTATCCATAGCCACTTATTTGATCAATAGACTCTCATCAAAAGCATTGGATGGAATGACACCATATGAATCATGGAATGGAATAAGAACTAGCTTTGACTATTTTAGGATCTTTGGGTGCATAGGATATACATACATACCTTCACAAATAAGAGCGAATTGGATCCAAAGGCAAAGAAATGAATATTCACTGGCTCTAACCTTAATCAAAAAGGTTATAGATTATATAATCTTAGAAATAAAGGTTTCATTGTTAGTAGAGATGTTGTTTTGATGAAAACAAATCTTGGTTTGAAGATGATTGTAGGAAAATAAAACTTCCCTATGACCTAGAGGAAAACTTTCCATTATTGACATAGAGGAATGAGCATAGACATGATGACTCAAGCGATTTTGATGATGATCAGAAGACTCCAAACTTCAAAGGCAAATATAAAGTGCATGAGTTGAGAGATGTGGCAGAATCATCTCAAAAAACTAAAAGGAGATAATATATGAAGATCCAAGAAGAAACCAGAATGGAGAGATGCCATGGAAGAAGAAATAGAATCTCTACAAGAAAATCAGACTTGGGAATCGGTTCCCAAGAAACCATCTATGAAGGTCATTGGATTTACAAGGTAAAGAAGACTTCTGATGGCGTAATTAACATATACAAAGCAAGGCTTGTGGCTAAGGGGTTTTCTCAAACATAAGGTATATATTATGAAGAGACATTCTCACCTGTGGCAAAAATGCCTACAATTAGAGTACTCATGAGTATAGCATCTTCTTAGAATTGAAATATCTATCAAATGGATGTTAAAAATGTTTTTCTAAAGGGTTGGACTTCAAAGGAGGTATACATTGCTCAATCTCCTAGTTTTGAAGATAAATGATATCCTATACATGAGTGCACATTAAGGAACAACTTGT
>CM035409.1:174274095-174279095 GCA_020310875.1 Ceratopteris richardii
TTACAATAGTGAAATTGTCCCTTCACTTAGGCTTGATTTTCTGTAGGTCTTTCCTTCACTTCTTCTTTCCTCCATCATATGTCTCCATATGTCTTCATATATCCATGCCTAATTAGTGAGTGAAGCCCCAACAGCTCCCCCTCAATCACTAATTAGCATAATTTGACTTCTTCACATAATCTTCTTCTCTTTTATTCCTGCCATCTCCTTGAACTTACTTGTCTTTACTCCATCCAAGCTTTTTGTCATAATATCTGCAATCTGATCTTTTGTAGAAGTGTACACTACTTCAATCTCTTTTTCCATTACCTTTTCTCTGAGAAAATGATACTGTATCTCTATGTGCTTTGTCCTTGCATGAAATACAGGATTTGCTGCAAGATATAAAGAACTCATATTATCTCCATGAATGATGGGTATACCTTGATCAATTCCCAAGCTTTTGAATAATGTCTGCATCCATATGACTTCCTTTGCTGCTTCCACAAGTCCTTTGTATTCAGCTTCTGTTGATGATAAGGCCACTGTGTGTTGTTTCTTTGAACACCAACTCACAAGCTTATCTCCAATGTATATCATGTAGCCATGAGTAGACCTTCTGTCATCTTGACTTCCTGCCCAATCTGAGTCACTATAGGCTCTCAATCTTATATCTGATGTAAAAGGATAATACAATCCTTCTTTCAAAGTCCCTTTGATATATCTAAGGACTCTTTGACCTGCAATCCAATGTGGATCCTTTGGACAATGCATGAATTGAGAAAGGACACCAACTGCATAACTAAGATCAGGCCTTGTTAGAGTTGCATAAATCAAACTTCCCACTAAAGATTGATACTTCCTCATGTCTTTAAATTCTGCACCATCATATCTACTGAGTTTGTGATTGACCTCTAGTGGTGTAGATGCCTCTCTGCAATTCTCCATGTTAAACTTCTTTAGAAGATTCAAGAGATACCTTTCTTGTGATACATATATGCCATGTTCTGCATAAGTGATTTCCATTCCAAGAAAATATGACAATTTTCCTAGATCACTTATCTTGAATTCCTTCTCAAGTAGCTTCTTCACCTCCTTGATTCCTTTATTTGAGGTACCTGTAATTATAATATCATCTACATATATACAAATGTAGATCATACCTTCATCTGTTCTTTTGATAAGTAAACTTGCATCTGCCTTTGAACTTTGATATCCAAGATCATTAAGATACTTTATAAGTCTATAATTCCAAGCTCTTGGAGCTTGCTTCAAACCATAAAGAGCTCTTCTCAACCTGCAAACATAATTTGGAAACTTATGATCTGCAAACCCTTGAGGTTGCTCCATGTAAACCTCATCTGATATATATCCATTCAAAAATGCATTCTTAATGTCCAATTGACTCAATGTCCATCCTCTTGATGCTGCAATGGCAATGATTGTCCTTATGGTTGACATCTTTGCTACAGGACTGAATGTCTCATCATAATCTATGCCAAATGTTTGAGCATAGCCTTTAACCACCAATCTAGCTTTGTATCTGGCTATAGTTCCATCTGCATGCTTCTTAACTTTGTAAACCCATTTATTTCCAATCACTTTCTTACCATTAGGCTTTGGGACAAGTTCCCAAGTTTTGTTCTCTTCAAGAGCATCAAACTCTTCCTTCATTGCTACTTCCCATTGTCTTTTACCCTTTGCTTCATCATAGCTTTGAGGTTCTTCATCTTCTTTAACCATGTAAGCATAATTTTTCTGAGTCAAGTAAGAAGTATCATATGAATACCTTGTAGGTTGCTTCCTCATTCTGGTTGACCTTCTTGGTTCACACTCTTCATGTATATCTGGATGTACTTCTTCATCAAATATTGGTCCATCTTCATTTCTTCTATATGATCCAACCCTTGATGTGCTTGCTTGCATATGTTCTTCATCTCCATCTATCTGCATATGTGACTTACCTCTTGCACTCCTTCTCTCTTCTTCAAATGTTTCAAGGTCACATTCTTTATCTGCATACCAACTCTTCTGTTCATCAAATGTCACATCTCTGGAAACAATAAAATGTTTAGTCAAAGGACTCCATAGTCTATAACCCATTTGCTTTTCATCATATCCAATAAACACATATTTTTCTGCCTTTGGTTCAAGCTTATGTCTAAGTTGTGATGGCACATAAGCATAAGCAATTGACCCAAACACTTTACAATGGTCAAGTGTTGGTTTCTTACCCCACCAAGCTTCATAGGGGGTCATACCATTCAAAGCTCCACATGGTAGCCTATTCACAAGGTATGTGGCTGTATTTACAGCCTCAGCCCAAAGATAATTAGGGCAATTCTTTTCCTTTAACATTTCTCTTGCAAATTCAACCAATGTTCTATTCCTCCTTTCTGCCACCCCATTATGTTGAGGTGTATACCTGCAAGTTATCTCTCTCTTGATACCTGCATTCCAAAGATAGTCATTAAACTCTTGGGAGAAGTATTCTCCCCCTCCATCAGACCTTAGCCTCTTGAGTTTGTGACCTGTAACTCTTTCTGCATAAGCATGAAAATGTTTGAAGGCTCCAAAAACTTCTGATCTTTCCTTTAGAACATAAAGGGTTATCCATCTTGTAGCATCATCAATAAACAAAACATAATACCTAGATCCATTTATTGAACCTTCTTTTGTTGGTCCCCATACATCTGTATGTATGAGTTCAAGCAAACCATCATGCTTGAATCCTTTCTTCTGAAATGGTTGTCTATGAGCTTTTCCCATCTGACAAGCTTCACACTTGTATATCATATGTTGATTCTTCACATTTGGTAGTCCCAATACAGATTGATTCTCCACCATAGTTTTGATTCCTCTTTCATTGAAGTGTCCCAATCTCTTATGCCAAAGATCTAACTCTGTAATTACTTCATCACCATGTGTGATTAGGGCTTGACCAACATTTCCTTGTACTTTGAGAGTAAAAAGTCTACCTTCCTTCTTACCACAAACAATGGGTTTGTATTCATCCTCTGGATCTTCAACAAATACCCCTTCATTTGTAAATCTGACTTGAAAACCTTTCTCCACTATTTGTCCAACACTAATCAGATTCTTTGGTATTGTTGGAACATACAAAACATTTGTTAATAAATCAGCTCCACTCCTGCACTTCACTTTTCCAATTGAATGCACATTGTGTTTTGTATTATCACCTGTTTGTACTGTATGACTTGAATTGCCTTCTTCCAATTCTGACAATAATTCTATATTACCTGACAAATGATTTGAACAACCAGAGTCAATATAAAATACCTTGAGATCCTCCTTCTCTGATGAACTTATTGAATTCATCATCAATGTTGTATCATTGTCATTCTGTGTATCATTTGCATAATTATAATATGTGGTGTTGTATGATTGGTTCTGATTCCAATTTCTACCACCACCTCTTCCATAACTTCCTCTTGGATTATGTCTTCCTCTTTGAAATTGATTCTGAAACCTTCCACCTCTTCCTCTGCCATTGTTGTTCTGATTTTGACTTGCTCCTTGTTGATTGTGCCAACAATCATATGCTAGATGATTGCTCAATCCACAAATCCAACATGTCTTCTTGTTATTGTTCTGATTACCTCTACCTCTTCCATTTCCTCGACCTTTACCTCTGCCAAAACCTCTTCCTCTTGTATAATTTGCTTGAGTTGTTGACTCTTCTTCATCCTTTGCTTTGCCTTTCTTTTTATTCTTCACATACATTGCAGAACTTTGACCTTTGTCTCCATCTGACTTCAAGTCTTGCTCAAATGTGAGCATCAATCCAAGTAATTGATTTAATTCTGGCACATAATGATTTAATGAGAGTTCTGTTGAAAGTACAAAGGGCTTCCATCTCTCATCACCTCTTAACCCTGCAAGTAATTGTGCTATCAGCCTATGATCTTCAATATCCTCATCAATGGATCCAAGGCTATCTGCCAAGTCCTTCATCTTAGTGACATAATCACTAATGCTCTGATTTTGCTTTTTCTTGAATGTGGTGAACTCTGACCATAAGCTAGCTTTCCTAGCTTTAGTAGTGTTTTGGAAATGGTCTTCCAGAGCATTCCAAATATCTTCAGCTGTTTCTAGACCTCTGATGTGTGGTAACAAATGATCTGTAATAGTGTTATATATATAAGCTCTTGCACTTGCATCTCTCTTCTGCCATAACTTCAAAGCTTCTAGCTCTTCCTTTCTTGGATGACTTTCATCTTCAAATTTAGGCTTCTCCTCTTCACCTGTCACATATACCATTAGATCCTTACTCATAAGTAAGGCCTCCATCCTCATTACCCAAGCAGGATAGTTATCTCTGTCCAATTTGTCAATGGACACATGATCTGCCATGGTATCCTTGCTTCTGCTTCAACCTGTAAGTGTAAGGTTAAAGAATGATACCTTTTGTAGACCTTTACCCTTGGGAGCAACTTCGAAGTAACCTTCTGATGACTTTTGTTGTTGAACACCTCAGCTTCCTCCTTCTTTAACAAAGAACTCTTCAATTCTTCTTATATCTGCTCTTCCTTTAGTCTCGAGGACCTTATCTGCTCTGATACCACTTGTTGGTGTGTAAAACACCACAAGAACCAAACTAATGTGGTATTAGAAAACCTCCATAACCATCATTAGCTTAGCAAAACTCACATTGTAAATTTTCATCTCTGAATTTAGTGAAAACCAAAATTTCACTTCACAGAAATCTGCGCCTTTTCTTCAATCCTTCAATCTGACCTGTATTAGCTCAATCTTTGCAAAATCTTTTGATCACTTGCTAAAGAATGTTCTTGCTAATGTTAAGCAACACATAATAACCAAAACTTTCAAGTAATAACTTCAAAATCTTCTGATTTAGCTTCAACTTTTCCACTATGTCTGAAAACTGAAATTTTACTTCATCGATTTGACATACCTCCACTCTTAAGCTGATTTCTCTGAGTACGCGTCCCGTTTCTCAAAGATCTTTTGACCAAATGTAGTTGAGGATAATAGCTTTC
>CM035409.1:174300138-174325138 GCA_020310875.1 Ceratopteris richardii
CATTCATGCCAACTACTCATAACCCATAATGAATGATGGGTAAGTGTGTTCGTGCCTGGGTTGAAAAAAGTATGTGCCTTGTGCACGGCCTTGTAATGTAGCCCTACGCATGCTTACTTGGAAAATGCATTGGAAGAAGTATGGTGCAAAAATTGCGGGTCTTGAGCTAAGTGCTCAAGGGTATGCTGACGAGGAGGTTTCCTAAACTATCATGGTTATGGTGTTTCCAGAGTAAAGATACTTACCATGGCGAAGGTTGATGGATGTTTGCCTCTTCGTGTTGTACACTCGGCCTTTGGGATGGAACCTTGTTGATGAATGTCCATGTTGATGAATGTCCATGAGATCTTTTGAGTGGTGGATCCCCTCTCCTCTTTTCAAAGCAACATTTGTCACTAACAATGTGCATTTCTGAGCTTGGGCTCATGCACGTTCACTTCCCTATATTGACACTCAGAGGAATATTGGACACGTGCCGGTTTCTAAGAGATTACCATGCTGATTGACATAGACCATTCACCAGTGCTATTGTTCCATACTGGTTCAGGAAATACTGAGAATTGAATTGCTTTATATTCCTTGGCAAGCAACATCGGGTAACTACACCAAGCTGAGTTTCACATATGCTCTTTAGCTCACCATATGCAGGAGTCTTCTCCTCCAGAACTACCTTTTGCAGATATCTCCTTGGATGCTCTGGTACATGAAGTAGTTAAGCATCACTCAAGTTGCGGACCTTCAAGCTCTTCATTCCTACCATGGTAAGAGAAAATCATAGTTGTAGATGCCATGTTCATGCCAAATGCTTGTCCTCTACCAGATAAGGCAGCAATAATCTCACTGCTGGCCGAGACACACTGGGAACAAGCTCTCTCCCACTTCTTTTTTTTTTTTTTTTTTTTTTTTTTTTTTGAGGAACAGGATATCACAAAACAAGAACACAAAAGTTAGTATCAATAGAAATGTTCGACATATGTCACTGTGCTCTTGTGCATGGGATTCTCAAGTGTGTCTATGCACGGCCGTGTAATGTGGCCCTATATTAATGCATACTTTGGAAATGCATGACCTAAATGGTGCAAAAGACAGGGTTGTGCAAGGAGCACATGGTTGTTGCTCGTTCGAGGCTTTCGATGTTATTTGTGGAGGTTGATGCCGACCTTGGTGGAGGTATCCATTGAGTCTCGAACTGATGTAATCCTCCTTATTGGAGTCCATTTTAGAACATCATTTGGCACTGTAGAGGTCACTTCAGGTGTCTTTCTCTTTGGATGCTTTCTGAACTGTGGTATCCAGTGTGGTTGATGCTTTGGTTCGGTGGAGGCTACTTGCACTTTTGGCTTCCAAACCCATATCCTTTTTGCATGTCTTCCTACTAATGTTGAAGAGCTGATTTGATCTTCCTTTGGTCTCTGTACGTGGTTCTTACCCTTTTCTCTTTTTGGCTTCTTTGTTGAAACCTTTTGCATGTGGGAGAACAAAGGTTGTCGTGGGTGTAGGATCTTCTTAGGTACCCACATCTGTAATTGCCCTTGTTGAGCTGCAGCTAACTTCTTAGGCACCCAAACTTGTTGGATATCTTGTGATGGAGCTTGTCTGAGCTGCTTCCTTCGTCTTCTGGCCTGGTTAGTGTGCATGGATGGGATTTGTGGGGGTAAGGCTGGTGGTTGCTCTCCTTTGCGTACCCAGATCTGCTTCATGCCCGGAACCGCTTTTTTATCGAATGGTGTCTTTCTATTTGATGTAGCAGTTGTCGTGAACGGTTGTGTTTGCTTGTGTGGTGGGCTCACTACTGTGGCTACTTGAGTCTTTGGAGAAGAAGAAAGATTCACCCGCCTTCGAACCTGGTCTTCCACGATTGACTCCTTCTGCATCATAGAGCTTTTGACACATACAACATCTTCTTTCATATGATTAGTCTTGGAAGAACTAAGAGAGTGTGTGGTGCCATGATCTAGGAGCATGCAGTTCTCTAATTCTAATGTAATGCATTGTTCATGTACCCAAAGTTGAAGAATTTGACTTCTTAGGTTTAAGTTAACTGCATGGTCATAGATCCAATCTTGACCCAAGACAAGTGGTTCTGTAAGGTTCTCATCTTGACATACTAGCGCTTTGACTTTCATTGGAACATCTTGAAGGTAGATGGGAAGTTCCACCTCGCCCAAACAAGGGGTTTCCACACCCCCCCAATCCTATGAGATAAGCTTCTATGGGATTGATGTTCAACCCCAAGTCTTGGCAGTAGGAAAGTCTAACTGCACTACTTGCTGCACCTGAGTCAATCAATGCTTTCACCGTCCTTGCACCCTTCCCTTGTCCTATCTCTATGGTCACAAAGGGTCTTCGGTCAATGACCTGAGAAGTCGCAATGCCTGACTTTTGACACATATCCATGTGATATTTTTGGGCTTTTGAGTTGACATCTAGGCCTAATCGCCTTAACTTATTTCGCCTAATACGCTCTCTGGCCTCTACCTGTGCTTCGTCTCTCACTCTTAACTCTTCTTCTTTTCGCTTCTTAGCAGTGTTGAGTCTCATTAGCATATCCTCAGTAAGAGGTTCTTGATATAGCTTGACTCTGCAGCCACTAATATAGTTTGGCAAGATATCTCCTTCTAGAGTGGCCAACTGAACTGCACCACTAGTGGAAATTCTATTAATGATCATGGGTCCATATCCTCTTTTTTCCAACTTACGGGCATGTTGTTTTAGTGTGTATACCAACACTAGATCTCCCTCTTTCAATCCCTTATCCTTAATGTGTGCATCAAAGTATGCCTTTTGCCTCTTCTTTGCAGCGTAGATGCCTGCTGCCGCTCGTAGCCTCGTTTCACCCAAGCGTTCGAGATCAAAGATCCTAGAGGACAATTCATGTCCATTCCACTCATACTCTTGTGCTACTTTTAAGGTAGGGATTAAGAAATCTAATGGTAGCACAGCGTTCTGTCCGAAGACCATCTGAAATGGGGTGGCGTTGAGTACCGTTTTGTAGGCAACTCGATAAGCCCAAACAGCATGATGAAGTTGTTTGTCCCAATCAGAGCGTTTATTATTCACCAGTTTTGTCAATACGTTACAGAGGATCTTATTGGTACTCTCGGCTTGTCCGTTGGCTTGTGGATGATAGGGGGCGGATTTCTTATGTATCACCAAGAATTCTTGGAGAAGATTTTCAATGACTTCATTCAAGAAGTGTGTGCCTCTATCGCTCACCAACTCTATTGGTAGTCCATATCTCGTGAACACATTCTCGAATAAGAACTTAGCCGTAGTCTGAGCATCATTCTTTGTTGTGGCTTTGACTTCTACCCACTTTGTAAGGTAATCTGTGGCTACAATGATGTACTCTGCATGGGAGTTTCTAGCTGGGGGGTTAATAGGACCTATGAAGTCTATGCCCCACTTCGAAAATGCATGTCCTCCCATCATTGGCCTCAAGGGCATCTCGTCTTTTCTCACTGGATATTGTGCACGTTGGCATGTGTCACATTTCTTCACATAGGTATGTGCATCCATATGAAGAGTGGGCCACCAAAGTCCTGAGAATAGAATGGTCTTAATCACTCGGTCAGGACCAAAATGTCCACCTGCAACACCACTGTGTGCAGTCTCTAAGACCCTTAAATAGTCTGATTCATGAACGCACAGTCTTAAGTAACCATCTTTACCTCTTCGGTATAGGTTCTCTCCTACTAAGGCATAGCCTTGAGCCTCTTGCTCCATATTTCGTCTTCTTGCTAGACTGGCCTCTTTGGGTAATCTTCCCGATCTCATAAACTCTACCAATGGAGCACTCCAATCTGGAATTAATGATACTTGATAAAGGGTCGCATGCTCCACTGGTGGTCTCTCTCTGCACATTGGACAATTCTTGATCCACTCATGTATTTCTTTGTCCATGCTAGGCCAATACACTCCTAAACGTTTCAAATTCTGCAATGTTCGTTGTTTAGAATAGTGATTTCCTAGCAATCCCTCATGAGCTTGCTGCAACCAACTACTATGTTCATCATCCTCGACACAACAAGCTAATACACCCTCAGTATCTTGTTTGTACATGCTTCCTGCCAATATGTGATATTTTTGTGATTTTACAATTTCTTCTTGTGATGTTTTCACATTCTTATTTGCAGGGCCGAAGGTTAGGACTGGTACCAACTTATTTGCCCATTTAGGAACAACTTCCAAATTGAACAGATAAGCATCAGGTAGTTCATCAGACACTCCTTGTGGTGACTCTCCTGAAGTAATGCGAGAAAGGTGATCTGCGCGAAGGTGGGTTCTACCTTTCCTGACAACAACTTCAAAGTCATACTCCATTAGTAAGAGGAACCATCTTACTAAGCGTCCAGTATTGCAAGGTTTATTGACCAAATATAACAAAGCTTGATGATCAGTGAAAAACTTGAACTTGTTGGCCAATAAATAGTGTCTAAACTTCTTTACAGCATATACCATGCCTAACCCTTCTCGCTCGGTTGTGGTATAATTTCTTTCGGCTGGGTTCAGTTGTCTACTAGCATATGCTATGGGCAAATCTAAATTCCCTTCACCTGTGGGTTGTGCTAGCACACATCCTATGGCATGATTGGATGCATCCACATGGACATGGAATGGCTTATTCCAATCAGGAGTGGTCAATATTGGTGCTGTGCACAAACGTTTCTTCAGTTCATTGAAAGAATTCTCGCATTCGTCGTTCCACTCAAAATTAGACAACAAGGCATAAAGGGGTCTAGCTATGATCGCGTACATGTGGATAAACCTACGGTAATATCCACAATGGCCCATAAAGGCTTGTACCTCTTTAACATTCCTTAGCCTTGGCAGCTCCGCTATGGCTCGTACCTTATCTTCATCCGTTGAGATTCCATTCTTAGAAACAATATGACCGAGGATTTTACCTTGACGCACCATGAACACACACTTTTCTGGGTTCAGACACACTCGATATTCTCTACACTTGTTGAAGATCTGTCTGAGCTCAGGGATGTGAAATCTTCTTTCTTGGGAATGAGCACATAAATCATCCACATACACTTCTAAGCTCTTTCGTAAGAACTCTTTGAAGACATGACACATGAGCCTTTGGAATGTTGCAGGTGCATTGGTGAGCCCAAATGGCATCACACGAAATGCAAAGATTCCCCATTCGGTGGCAAAAGCCGTCTTGTGTTGATCTTCTGGGGCAATGGCTACTTGGTTGTAACCTGAAAATCCATCAAGAAAGCTATAAACTTCCTTGCCTGCAACACGCTCCAATAGGTGTTCTGTGATTGGAAGTGGATAACTATCTCTAATCGTAGCGGCATTAACTTTTTTAAGGTTAATACACACTCGCAACTTCCCGTTCTTCTTGGGTACCACAACAATGGGGGACACCCATTCAGTATGCTCAATCTCATAGATGAATCCAGCTTCAATCAACCTATCAATTTCTTCTTTTATTTTGGCTGCATAGGTATCATTATATGTGTAGGGCTTCTGTTTGGTGGGCTTAGCATCAGCAGTCATGGGGATAGTATGAGAGCAAATTCTTGGATCTACCCCTTTCAAGTCTCTATAGTGCCATGCAAACACATCCCTATATTCCCTTAATAGAGCTATGAGCTCCATTTCTTCTCTTGCACTTAGGTCATCTCCTATATATGTGCATCTCTCTTCGTTCTCTTCAATGGTCACTACAATCTTCTTGGTC
The DNA here is from genome assembly GCA_020310875.1 of Ceratopteris richardii. Classification (NCBI taxonomy): domain Eukaryota; kingdom Viridiplantae; phylum Streptophyta; class Polypodiopsida; order Polypodiales; family Pteridaceae; genus Ceratopteris; species Ceratopteris richardii. Next base: position 174,305,840 of record CM035409.1, read on the forward strand.
TTTTCTTTATTATCATATGATTCTCCTATGATGGCCTCTCTCTTAGGCATTCGTACCAAAATTTTGCGGTCGTCAACTTCATATTTCTTGAAGTTTTCTGGTACTTCAAACAATGATTCCTCCTTTTCTTGTTTCACTGCTTTTCTTTTCTTTTTCTTTTGACTACTCTCACTTCCATCCTTTGAGTTTACTGTTTTAATACTTGTGAGAGGTTCTTCTTCTTTCTGGGTGAACACTCCTATATCTTCTAGATAGTGCTGCTCTGAGTTAAAGCAACTATCCATCACAATAGACTCCAGATCATCGTCATTCTCTTCTTCTTCTATGACATCACTAGGGTCACATTCTTCTAGCAAGGGTTGACACATGAACACTGAGATATCATAACCCTCCTCATCACAATGAGGTGTCCACTGTTCCTCATTGACAGCAATGTCCATGGTGGCTAAGATTTCTGGCCAGCCATGAGGCTCAAACTCCTCATCTGGAAAGATCATCGGTGTGTAGGCTGGGTCTCTAACTGGTCTATCTCCTAGTGAAGTTCCTTCTTCCCTTGCCTTTAAACGTTTTTCCTCTTCCTTTGCAACTTTGCACATCCACAAATGAGTATCTTCATGCAGCCATGATGGATCAGGTGAACTTTCAGAATGCACAGAGATGGAATCTTCTTTCACTTTGTGGATAGAATTCCACTGTAGGGGTGGTACATCTCTGAAGGTGTAATCCTTCAAATTGACCTTGGTGGTAACCCCTAAGTGCTGTAAGTACAAGGAGTTAGTTCCCCAATCCTGTACTATTTGTAATTGTCGTAGGAAGGGTCTTCCTAGGATCATCTCATAGACATTATTTTTCTCAAAGTCACATATAGCAAATGTGTGCTCAAACTCTACACCACAAGTGGTTAGAGTGATCCCTTCTAGCAATCCTAGAGGTCTTTCAAAATGACCATCAGCCATTTGAAGCTTCATTCTAGTTGGTCTTAATGTGGGCTTGCCCCATTGCTTCCACAAGGAGGTGGTCGCAATAGCAACACCAGCACCTGAATCTATGATTGCTTTGGTTGTGTAACCTTGGTAGGTGATTGGAAGATAAGTATTACCTTCTTCACCCTCACACATGTCCCCTATTTTGTCTAGAGGTATCTCTGGTACCCTTTGCTTAGAGCCTGCTTTTGGCATATTGGACTCAAGTTCTGGGACCTGATCCTTCACATGATTCCATAACTCAGGTTTTGCTTTGAGCAACTCTTCTACAGTGAGATGACACTGAACCTTAGTGTTCTTCACGACATCCGTGTTCCTTGGAACCACTGAGTCTTCATTTCTTACTAGTATTGTGGGAGCTCTAATCTGGAGTGATTCAGATTCCCATGGGCCTGGAAATTGAGGCAGTTCTTCTAAGGTATTAGATTCAAAATCTAATCTTTCGTCTTCTTGTTCTGCTTCATCTTCGTAAATAGATGGAATGTCTTGGGGAAATTGATCATGAAGATCATCAATCTCAGGAATAGGAGGGGAATTACCCTTCTCCTTGGCCCATTTCTCCTCTTGTATTTCCCGCAAGAACTCTTGAGAGTACTGTTGAATAGAAGGAGGTATTCCAGCATCCGTGGAATTAGGAACATAAGCTCCCCTTGGTGGTGAGCTTCCTCTTTCAATAACTGGTTGAGCCTGTGGAGGTAAAGAAACTTGTGGTTTGTTTACCAACTGCTCTAATCGTTCTAGTAAGCCCTGGAAATGCAAATCCGATTTGATAGAGTTTGTCTGATTGAACTTTTGACTAGTCTCAAGTATGGCTTGAGCTTGTTCTACCATTTTCATGCACATTTTCATCCGTTCAATCTCTAAATCTGCTCTAGGGTAACTCTTGTCTAGGTTTGCCGCTGTAGGCCCTTCTTGAAGTCGAGCCTGGTAGGCCTTGAACATCATGTCCAAGCCTTCTGGGGTTGGATCTGCAAGAACAGACCCTGGTTGCGGTCTATTTACACTGGGTGGTGGGGTGGGATGAGGTGGAGTGGATGGAGTTTCGGCATGCGAGGGGCTTTGAGATGCAATGTCTTCTATTTTTGTTTTCGCTTCTTTTAAGCTTTCTTCTAGTTCCGATAACTTTTTATTCCACTTGCGATTGGCCTTCTCTCTGGTATCCTTCCATGTTCTTGTTTTCCTCTTACTAGGCTCTCCCGATTCACTCGACTCTGATTGTTCTACTGGTTTATCCTGTTTTAAGGCTTGTGCTCTAGTGACAGCTTGTATAGGAGCCACATTGCTACTACTTGAACTTGGATCTGCCACTAAGCCTACCACATTAATGGGTGTAATCTTGGGTGCACTAGAGGGGTTTCTTGGACAATCTCTGGGGAGATGGTCTTTGCCACAATCAGGACAAAAAGCCTGTATTGTGATAGCCTGTCCTTGACTCGGAGATGGTGGGTGGGGACAGTCACGAATGAAATGGTCACCATGACATCTGAAACAAGATCCTCTAGGGGCTTGTGGTCTCATTTGTCTCAACTGGGGCCTAGGGTTAGGATTTGTGTACATGACATTGGAGTATTCTGGCTCCCAATTTTGCTCCATAGGCGGTGCCTCATATTGATACGAGTAAATCTCACTATGTTCAGGTGACTCTGTGTAATAAGCATGTGGACTACCTTCATGGGAGTAGTCTGAACTATGAGCATGAGAGTCATTATCTGGTATCAATGGGGTTAGTGGCACCAAAGCTCTATTTGGATTTTCCTCTCCCACAGCATACTTGACTGGAATCACGTTGGCTGGATGGTGGTTGGTTTCCCAAGACAGGTTGTGGCCTATATGGTACCTGATATTGCTGTTGTGGTCTATAATATGGCTGTTGGTATTGGTTCTGATACCTACCTTGTGGATAAGGTTGCTGATATTTCTGTCTAACAGCCTGCCTATTGTAGGGACATTCTTGAGCCGTATGGTTTGTGTACTTCCTTTCAATAGTACAATAGGGAGCATTCCTTTCTCTAATATTTTGGTTTTGCGTTGGGCATACGTTAGCCATGTGGTCACCCCCGCAAGTATAGCACCGATTCAATGGAGTGACTCTCTGTGTTTGTTTATTTTGGACTCCCAGCTTCTTGGCAACTTGCTCAGCTATCTCTTCTATTTCTGTGGAGATCTTTGAAGTATGACTAGTAGAACTATCCGAATCTTTGTAGAGTTTGGACAATCCTAACTCCTCACCCAAGTTATCTTCTATGTCTATGCACGTCCGCACACACTCTTCTATGGATCTAGGATCTTTCAAGTACACATATGATCTTAACTTGGTGCTCAGTAAGCCATCTAAGAACAAAGCCACTTGTTTGGCCGGAGTGGTTAACTCTAGAGCAGGGCATCTTTCTAGATACTGTCTGAATCTTCTACCTGCTAGTCGCACTGTTTCTTGGGGTGTCTGCTGTTGGTGCAAAACAAGCCTTAACACTTGGCTTTGATTTGTGCCTTGAAGACTCAACATAAAGCTTGGACAATTGGAACCATGGAAAGATAAAGTTGAACCCATGAAGGATACATTTGAACCATAGAAACAGATGCTTAATTGATTGTTACTCTTTACCCAATGTAAAAGTCAGAATGACTTAATCAATTATGTAATCACACCTACTAGACTAGAGTCGTGGAAAAAGTAGATGATTTAGATGAGGGAATATCTCCCTAAGTCTAGTGGAGAGAATCAAGGGAACTTTAATTTGAATTCAAATTCAAATTCATTCAAAAATTCCTATAAAAGAGCTTTGTAAAAGTCGCGGGTTAGGAGCTCACTTCCCGAGGCTAATCCAAGCAGATCATAGAGTGTGTGAGAGCTACTACTTAGCCTACACCTCTGAGTACCATTGGGCATCACTCTACATGCAAATGGGAATGTACATTTGATAGTTTCAATACATATACTCATAGTTCTTTACTCTGTGTTCTCTGAGTCATTCACCTCAAAGTCTGTCAACTTCAACTAGACATATCTCAAGATCTACTGAACCAAATTTGATGATCCAGGGCTCATTGAAACCAGCTCAAAGCATTCTACAACACTACAAAATTTCAAGTCATTCTATTCAGCCAATTGGGAGAAATCGCTGTCGAAGTGATCACTGGTATATTTCTGTGTTGTTCCTAAAAAATCGGGGGTGTCCCTGATTTTGCTAAAGATCATGCTCAGTGTATAGTTTGTTATTTGGAGTGATTTAACTTGCTAATGGTAGCTTGTTAAGTTAATTTAATACTCCCAGAAGGAATTAAACCAATTGCAAGTGTGCTGGACACACTGAGCTTAGGACTGAGCAGGTGTCAATACAGGAATAGAAAGTTTTTGAAGTTGTGAAGGTTCAAAATCATCTGTTTTGATTTGGTCATTACTCAATCATTTTGTAAAGCACATATATAGTTTCTTGGTGTCATTTGGAAGCTCAAGGAGTCTCCTAACCATATCTGAAGAGAAAAGAGGGCAGGTGTGAAGCAGGTCTAGCAGCACCAACTTGATCTTCTGATTGTACCCAGCCATCACATCCAACAGTGGTATCAGAGCAAATAAGGTAATCATGGGTGATGGTTTCCCTTCCTTCATTGACAAATTGGATAGGAATAACTACCAGGCATGGTCATTAAGAATGAAGACTTATCTACAAGGGAGAAGCTTGTATGGATACATATCAGGAGATGAGGAGCTGCCCTCATTCAAAACCAGAGGCCTACCTACAAAGGATGAGCATGAGAGACTTAATCAATGGTGTGCTAAAGATGCTTTGGCAAGGTCATATCTTCTAAATTCTATCTCTGATTTCCTTCTACCTCATGTTAGGAACTGTAAGACTTCCCAAGAGACTTGGGAAACCTTGTCAACATACTTCTCATCAAGCACAAGGGCCAGAAAGAATCAGCTATGGATTGAGTTTACAACTCTCAAGAAGCAATCAAAACAATGTGTCTCAGATTTTGTCACCAAAGTCAAAGACATTGCAGATCAACTTGCAAGTGTTGGAGAAGAAATTGAAGAAGAGCAAATAGTCAGACAAGTGATCAATGGACTCAAAGCAGATGACAAGTGGGAAAGCTTTACCACTGCAATGGACTTGTACATGGACATCCAAGCACCTGATCTAACAACTCTGATTGGACAACTATTCACACATGAAGCAAAGATCACAAAGAATGGAGAACAATCAAAAGGTAACAATCCCTCTGCCCTATATACAGATAAGAAGTCTAAAGATAAGGGTAAAAGTAAGAAGGTTGATGAAGAAGGATCCACCTCCCAAGCAAACTATGCAGGGAGAGGTAGATCATCTAGAGGTAGGGGCAGAGGAGGTAAGTCAGGTAGGGGGAGACCCTATAATCAATCTCCATGCAATATTTGTGGCTTGTCTAACCATACTACAGATGAATGCTACAAAAACTATAAGAACCAAAGAGGAAGAGGTCACCAAAGAGGAGGATACTCCCAAGGCAGAGGCAGATTCAATCAATCTCAAGGCTACAATGGCTACAACAATAATTACAACAATAACTACAACAATAGCTACAATCACAATGGCAATTATCAAGGAGGATACAAGAACAGAAAGGATTACAACAATTATGCAGAGGATCAAGATGATTCCTTGTTGATTATGAACATGACATCTAAATCAGGTATCAATGATGATCATTTGTTCTATATTGACTCAGGTTGCTCTAACCATGTAGCTGGGAATGTTGCCTTACTCTCTGATTTGGAAGAACCTAAAGGCAAGCACCAAGTGCAGATAGGTGATGACACTAAACATTCAGTGGTTAAAGTAGGTAATGTCAAAACAAGTGATGGTAATCAGAATTTGCTAAGCAGAGTATTGTATGTTCCAACAATCACCAAGAATCTGATGAGTGTAGGTCAGATTGTTGAAAAAGGTCTGCAGGTCAGGTTCACTCAACATGGTGCATATGTGGAGGATCCAAGACATGGATTCAGAAGGATAGCCAAGGGAGAGAAACCAGGTAGACTATTTACCTTTGAACTTGAGGATACTAAGAATATTGCCTTGTACAATTATAAGGACCAAACCTTATCAGAATTGGAGATGTGGCACAAGAGATTAGGTCACATTGGAGAGAGGACCATAAAGCAAATGAGTAGGGATCAATGTGTGCTTGGGATACCTAATGTATCCAAGCAACACATGATATACAAGTGTGGGGCTTGTCAATTTGGTAAGTCACACAGATTGCCATATACCAAAAAAGGTTTTATGCATGAAGACTACTTGGAATTGGTACATACAGATGTTTGGGGACCAAGCAAGGAGCCATCCATATCTGGATCAAGGTACTATGTATCTTTTATAGATGATTATAGCAGATGGACTGTCTTGTACTTCATGAAACATAAAGATGAAGTGTTTAATTGTTTCAAAAGATATCTTGCATTAGTTGAGAATCAAACAGGTAGACATTTGAAGAGGCTAAGGTCATATGGTGGTGGAGAATACTTCTCCAATGACTTTGAAGAGTTCTTGCAGGAAAGAGGCATCAAGAGGGAGATTACCACAAGGTACTCACCTGAACAAAATGGGGTAGCTGAAAGGAGGAATAGACTCATTGTGGAGACAGCTAGGTCTATGCTTAATGAGAAAAAATTACCAAATTATCTTTGGGCAGAGAGTGTATCTACTGCCACATACTTAATCAACAGGTTGCCATCAAAGACACTTGATGGAATGACACCCTATGAGGCTTGGCATGGTAAGAGACCATCTCTAGATCATTGCAAGATCTTTGGGTGTGTTGCATATGTGCATATTCCCTCACAGGTAAGGGGAAAGCTAGACCCTAAGGCTGAAAAGTGTATCTTTATTGGTTATGATTTGAATCAGAAAGGATACAGGTTCTATAACCCCTCAAATAAAGGCTTCAAGGTAAGCAGAGATGTCATCTTTGATGAAAATGATTCATGGTATGAAAATGAGTGCAGGAAAGTTAGCCTACCTTATGATATGGAAGAAGACTTTCCAAAGCTTGTCAGGCAAGAACCAACTCAGAATGAGGACACAAGTTCAGATGATGAAGACACCATCAACATTGAAGAATTCAAAGCTTGGAAATCCAAAGGGAAGATGAAGATGAAGCAACTTGAAGACAATCCAGAATCCTCAACTCAAGCTATGAGGAGATCTTCAAGAGAAAAGAAGAAACCAATTAGGTATGGGTATGATACTTCACTTGTAACCAAGCACTCTGTATATCTTGCAAAGGATATCTTGAATGAAGAACCAGGTACATATGAAGAAGCAATTACTAAACCAGAATGGAAGGAAGCAATGGATGAAGAAATGGAGGCTCTCAAGGAGAGTGATACTTGGGACTTGGTACCCAAGAAGGACTCCATGAAGGTGATAGGATCCAGATGGATCTACAAACTCAAAAGGAACTCAGATGGTACAATAAGCAGATACAAAGCTAGGTTGGTAGCCAAGGGTTTTGCACAAACCCAAGGCATTGATTATGAGGAGACATTTTCTCTTGTGGCCAAGATGCCAACTATCAGAATTATGGTGAGTGTAGCTGCATCCAAGAATTGGAACATGTACCAATTGGATGTAAAGAATGCATTCTTGAATGGATGGATATCTGAAGAGGTCTACATGTCACAACCACCTGGCTATGAGGATCCCAATAAGGTAAATCATGTGTGTAAATTGAAGAAGGCTCTGTATGGATTGAAGCAGGCACCTAGAGCATGGAATTATAGGTTGACAACCTATCTCTTGGATCAAGGATTTGTGATGAGTATAGCAGATACTTCATTGTTTATAAAGAAGAACAATTCAGAGGTAATATACTTGTGTGTCTATGTTGATGACATCATTATTACAGGAAATGATGTTCAAGGAATTAGACACATCAAAGGTCAAATGATGAAGGAATTCAAGATCAATGATCTTGGATTATTGAAGTACTTCCTAGGGCTTGAATTGGTCTACACAAATTCAGGTATATTCATTACTCAGAAGAAGTACATTCAGGACATGGTCAAGAAGTTTAATTTGCAGGAAGCTAAAGTCTCAAACATTCCTATGGAGGTCAACCACAAACTCAGTGCACATGAAGGAGAAGAACTCAAGGATATTACAGGGTACCAAAGTTTGGTAGGTAGTCTCAATTATGCTACCTTAACTAGGATTGATATCTCATATGGTGTTAGTGTACTTAGCCAATTTATGCATAAGCCAAGAGTACCACATTTGGAGGCAGCCAAGAAGATAGTAAAGTACCTAAAGGGAACACAAAATCATGGTTTGTATTATCCATATTCATCAGACATTGACATCAAGGTATACTCAGATGCAGATTGGGCAGGTTGCAAGGATGACAGGAGGAGTACATCTGGTTACATATGCTTTGCAGGTGATAAACCAATTTCTTGGTCATCCAAGAAACAACCCACAGTAGCCCTATCATCTACTGAGGCAGAGTACAGAGGGCTAGCCAATGCCACTCAAGAAGCCATATGGTTGAAGCTACTATACTCAGAATTAGGTCTATATACAAGGCCACCTATCATATTTGGAGACAACACAAGTTCACTTCACCTAGCAGCTAATCCTGTGTATCATGCTAGGACAAAACACATAGAGGTTCATTACCACTATGTGAGGGAGAAATTACTTAGCAAGGAAATCCAATTATCATATGTGTCCACTAATATTCAATGTGCAGATTTGCTTACAAAAGCTTTGGATGGGAGCAAGCTATGCAGGTTTAAATCCATGATTGGATTACAGGATATCATTGAAGATTAAAGATGAAGACTCAAGGAAGTGTTTGGCTTGAGGGGGAGCTGTTGGTGCAAAACAAGCCTTAACACTTGGCTTTGATTTGTGCCTTGAAGACTCAACATAAAGCTTGGACAATTGGAACCATGGAAAGATAAAGTTGAACCCATGAAGGATACATTTGAACCATAGAAACAGATGCTTAATTGATTGTTACTCTTTACCCAATGTAAAAGTCAGAATGACTTAATCAATTATGTAATCACACCTACTAGACTAGAGTCGTGGAAAAAGTAGATGATTTAGATGAGGGAATATCTCCCTAAGTCTAGTGGAGAGAATCAAGGGAACTTTAATTTGAATTCAAATTCAAATTCATTCAAAAATTCCTATAAAAGAGCTTTGTAAAAGTCGCGGGTTAGGAGCTCACTTCCCGAGGCTAATCCAAGCAGATCATAGAGTGTGTGAGAGCTACTACTTAGCCTACACCTCTGAGTACCATTGGGCATCACTCTACATGCAAATGGGAATGTACATTTGATAGTTTCAATACATATACTCATAGTTCTTTACTCTGTGTTCTCTGAGTCATTCACCTCAAAGTCTGTCAACTTCAACTAGACATATCTCAAGATCTACTGAACCAAATTTGATGATCCAGGGCTCATTGAAACCAGCTCAAAGCATTCTACAACACTACAAAATTTCAAGTCATTCTATTCAGCCAATTGGGAGAAATCGCTGTCGAAGTGATCACTGGTATATTTCTGTGTTGTTCCTAAAAAATCGGGGGTGTCCCTGATTTTGCTAAAGATCATGCTCAGTGTATAGTTTGTTATTTGGAGTGATTTAACTTGCTAATGGTAGCTTGTTAAGTTAATTTAATACTCCCAGAAGGAATTAAACCAATTGCAAGTGTGCTGGACACACTGAGCTTAGGACTGAGCAGGTGTCAATACAGGAATAGAAAGTTTTTGAAGTTGTGAAGGTTCAAAATCATCTGTTTTGATTTGGTCATTACTCAATCATTTTGTAAAGCACATATATAGTTTCTTGGTGTCATTTGGAAGCTCAAGGAGTCTCCTAACCATATCTGAAGAGAAAAGAGGGCAGGTGTGAAGCAGGTCTAGCAGCACCAACTTGATCTTCTGATTGTACCCAGCCATCACATCCAACATCTGCTTGAAACTATGGATCAGGGACGATGTGTTATGCCTGATACCACTCTTGGAAAATTCTACAATGAATTCGTCTAGCAGTTGACCTATATCGCGATAGCTGCTTCTACTCAATGGTTGAAACCAAGCTAAGGCAGTGCCTTTAAGGGTCAAACCAAATGCCTCGTACTGGGTGAACCAGTCCTCAATTTGTTCGGCTCTCAGCACTTGTTTGTACTCGGCCACATGATCATAAGGATCCCCTGTCCCATCGAAATAGTTCTTCATTGCCTTGATCACGTGAATGGGTCTAAGGGTTCTTGGGTACTCCCGGGGTCTAGGCAATGGAAAATCCTGTTCATCTCTTTGTTGCCTATGTGCTTGATGTCTCTCTCTTTCAGGTCTTTCATTTTCAAACCCTGACCTATTCCTGCCCACGGTGTGTGCAAAACTTACCTCAGGTCTCTCTCTAGTTCTTTCTCTCTGGGCTTCATGAGCCTGGGATGATCCTACCCCTTGGAGTCCATGGGAAACATTGGATCTTGGTGGGGGGAAAATCATTTCATTCTTCCAAGTATATGCATGTCTATCATGTTCAGTTACCAAGAAAATTTTCTCTGATGTGTTATCCAGGTAGACAACTTTGCCTGGTATCTCAGGATCTTTGAATTCATAGATGATAACTATGCCCAATTGGCTAGGTTGATCTGGCTTGAACCTCCAAAAGGCTTCCTCTGTTTCTCTATTCAAAAATAGTTTTATGCTTTTGTTGTCTTGAGGGATCCAGTCCGGAGTGATCACTCGGGTCAAAACTGACTTACCTCTAGGAGTCTGGGATCCTTGTCCTACGTTTCCTTGTTCTAGGTCTCCTATTTCATTCTCAGGAATGACATTTCCAAACTCATCAGTCCTATCTGGTAGGTTGGTGACCACATACATGGTTCCTTCCTTATCAATGTATGAACCCTCTTCGAACTTGACCACCGGGTGTTCAAGTCCAAAGGATTGATCTGGATTTTTGAGTTGGACCACTGATCGCCTCAGACCATCCTCATAGATGCAAGCACCTAATTGGTTGGTCCGAATATATTCCAACTGTGTCTTATAGGGACCTTCTGGTGTTTGTAGATGGGCAGTCCCTGAGCCACCTGCAGGTTTTCCCATACTAAAAGACATTTCTGAATCACTTGTGTCTGATCTTAGTAAAAGATGACCACTTAGTTGTTGTGCCCAAGACTTGGATGTATGGTTGACACTAGCCTCAGAAGATCTAATGCTTTGTTTATCCTTACCTAAGTGTCTACCAGATCTCAGGTTCATAAGCTTTAGTCAAGAGTCCAAAATTTCCCCTTGGTATGGTTCAAAATTCTTTGGAGTCCCCTTGGTTCCCTAGTCCCACCTGAGGGTCAACTTCAAATTATCCTATCTCAAAATCAACGCATTATTCTTGAAAAAAAACAGTTGAGATCGTGAAGGATTTGAAACGAGCTTTCCAACAAGCTATAGAGCTCAAAAAATGGACTTTGGATGAGAAAGTTATGTCAAATCAGGCTCCTGGGGGTCAAAACAGGCAAACAGGACCTTTGGAGAAAATCGCGATTTTGTGAACTTTCTGAAAATCGCGATGCTGTGAAGTCAAAAAAATCGCGATTTTGAGCAGAAAATCGTGCTTTGAAAATCGCGATGTTGATCACAAAATCATGTTTTTGAAAATCGCGATTTTGAGCAGAAAATCGCGATTTGAAAATCGCGATTTTGATCACAAAATCGTGTTTCTGAAAATCGTGATTTTGATCACAAAATCGTGTTTCTAAAAATCGCGATTTTGATCACAAAATCGTGTTTCTGAAAATCGCGATGTTGATCACAAAATCGTGTTTTAGAGAATCGCGATTTTGACTCAGAGAATCATGATTCACAAAATCATGTTTTTGACTGAAAATCGTGTTTTCTCAGAATCGTATTTTTCACATGAAAATCGCGATGTTGAGCACAAAATCGTGTTTTTGAAAATCGTGATTTTGAGCAAAAATTCGTGTTTTCACAGAATCGCCTTTTTCACAAAATCGTGTTTTTGGCATGAAAATCGCGATTTTGTCATAGAGAATCGTGTTTTTCTCAAAATCGTATTTTTCGCTGAAAATCGTGATTTATGAGAATCGCGATTTTGAGCAGAAAGTCGTGTTTCTCACAAAATCGTGTTTTTGCTGAAAATCGTGATTGGTGAGAATCGCGATTTTGAGCAGAGAATCGTGTTTTTCTCAAAATCGTATTTTTCGCTGAAAATCGTGATTTGTGAGAATCGCGATTTTGAGCAGAAAGTCGTGTTTTTCACAAAATCGTGTTTTTGCTGAAAATCGTGATTGGTGAGAATCGCGATTTTGAGCAGAGAATCGTGTTTTTTGAAAATCGCGATTTTGAGCAGAGAATCGTGTTTTTTTGAGAAAAAACACAGAATCGCGATTCTTTTCAACCAACTTTTAGGCGGGAAAACTGAAAATCGTGATTTTTCAAAAAATTTTGAATTTTCACAGAATCGCGATTTTCATCACAGAATCGCGTTTTTTGGCGGGAAATTCAAATTTCTGAGCGCCGGCTATGGCGAGCTCCGTATGAGCAGAAAATCATGAAAAAAACACAGCGCTTGCTCTCCCTTGCTTCTCCTAACTCCTTCCCACACAATAATGCATGAAAAATGGTATGAAGATGGTGAAAATGCACTAAAAAACAAGAATTTTCTATGAAGAAGAAGATGGAAGAAGGTGGAGATGATGATGATGATGAAGATGAAGAGGAAAAAACAGAAAATGAACTGAAATGACAGTTTTTTTACCTTCCAACGTCGCAAATCTACGATCTTACCATCACAACGCTCGTCCTCGAAGCTCTCTCCCCGGCAACGGCGCCAAAATTTGGTGTAGCTCAAGCGTAAGCACCACCTCCTTTACTTGTCAATCCGTGGAGACGTGAGGACCGGTATGAAGACCACGAGCAAGTGAAGGCACAAGTGCGTGAGTGAAAGCACACAAACATGCACACACATACACACACACGCGCACAAAGTAAGATCAAAGAGAGGAACAATGGAAAGCTTAGATTGCAAAAGAGTTCTCTTACAAAAGTTCTATTCTCTAACAAGCTAACCCCAAAAATGAGCTCTCTAGCTCTTTTTATAGTTTTTTTACTAGTTTTGGCCCTGTCCAGACCTAGTGTCCGGCCTAGTTAAAAATTAGGTTCCAGGGCTTATTTGAGGGCTCAAACGAAGTCTAAAAATTATGAAAATTGGTACGATGGTACTTCTAATACTCCTCAAGCTCGAGGACTCCTCGGCTTGAACAAAATGGAGTTACTAAAAATAGATAATGGTATTTACAATGGTTTCTAGTGATGAAAATCACTATTTTTGTAGGGGATTCTTCTGAAAATTTGACATACACTTCTTGGAGCTCCCTACTTGCTCCCTTTCCTCGTGTGTCCACCTTTTGATGTGCTTCCATGCTTTGTCCTTGACTTTGAGCTTCAACAATATATATATATATATATATATATATATATATATATATATATATATATATATATATATATATATATATATATATATATATATATATATATATATATATATATATATATATATATATATATATATAGAGAGAGAGAGAGAGAGAGAGAGAGAGAGAGAGATAGATAGATAGATAGATAGATAGATAGATAGATAGATAGATAGATAGATAGATAGATAGATAGATAGACATATAGATAGACAGATAGATAGACAGATAGATAGGAAGATAGTTGCATTGATAGGTAGCTAGAAAGATAGATAGATAGATAGATAGTTAGATAGATAGATAGATAGATAGATAGATAGATAGATAGATAGATAGATAGATAGATAGATAGATAGATAGATAGATAGATAGATAGATAGATAGATAGTTAGATAGATAGAAAGATATATATAGATAGATAGATAGATAGATAGATAGATAGATAGATAGATAGATAGATAGATAGATAGATAGATAGATAGATAGATAGATAGATAGATAGATAAATAGATAGATAGATAGATAGATAGATAGATAGATAGATAGATAGATAGGTAGATAGGTAGATGTTGGTGCATATCAAGCCTTCACACATTGGCTTGGAACTTTGGAACCTTGAAAGATAAGCTTGACCAAAAGTCATCAAGGCTTCACTTAAAGGATAAGGCATAGGAACCCATACTTATGTGTTATTACTTCTTACTCATTGTAAAAAGGGTCTATATGACTTGGCATTTATTTGTATCACACCTAATTGATTAGTCGTGAATTTTTGGGTGGTATGATTGGAGAGAATATCTCCTTAATTCTAGAGTAGAGAATATAGGAGATTTGAATTTGAATTCAAATTCAAATCTCAACTCATACTCTATAAAAGCTACATTGAAAAGTCGCGGGTTGTCCTTCATCATCCCCGAGGCAAATACTATTGATCATAGAGTGTGTGAGTGCTACACCATAGCCTACACATCTCCAACTCATTAGGCTAGATCTATCAAGCCAATGAGATTGTATATTCATGTGAACTAATAGAAAGATTTACATTCATCATCTCTGTTTTGTCTGTGTTTCATACTCCAAGTCTGTCAACTTCCAAGGAGCAGTTCTCAGTGCTCACTGAACCAAATCAAGAGTTTAATAGCTCATTGGAACCAGCTTAAGGTCTTCTACAAGCATATAAAATCTCAGAAGATTTCATTCAGCCATTTGGGAGAAATCCGCTTCGAAGTGCACACTGGTCTGTGTCTGCAGAGTTCCTAAAAAGTCGGGGGTAATCAGAATTTTGCTAAAGTTATTTCTCAGTGTATGGTTTATCAAGTTGCGTGATTCCACTTGTGATTGGTAGCTTGTTAAGGTACTTTAATACTCCCAAAAGGAATTGTTTCAATTTCAAGTGTGCTGGTCACATTGAGCATAACACTGAGCAGGTGTCATTATAGAAATAGCAAGTTTTCTAAAATTTGTGAAGTGCAAAGTTGTCTGTTTTGATTTGGTCATTACACAAATCATTTGCAAAGTACATATATGGTTTCTTTGTGTCATTTGGAAGCTAAGCAAGTGTACTAAGCATATCTGGAGTCAAAGAAGGGCAGGTGTGAAGCAGGTTTTGCAGCATCAACTCATTTCTTGAGTGCATCCAACCATCACTCCCAACAGTGGTATCAGAGCAAAGAAGGTAAACATGGGTGATGGTTTCCCTTCATTCATTGACAAATTGGACAGAAACAATGATCAGGCTTGGTCATTGAGAATGAAGACCTATCTACAAGGGAGAAGCTTATTTGGATACATATCAGGAGATGAGGAATTGCCCTCATTCAAGACTAGAGGACTACCCACAAAGGATGAACATGAAAGACTCAACCAATGGTGTGCAAAGGATGCTTTGGCAAGGTCTTACCTTCTAAACTCTATATCTGACTTTCTTTTACCTCATGTAAGGAATTGTAAGACTTCCCAAGAGACTTGGGAAACCTTGTCAAACTACTTTTCTTCCAACACAAGGGCTAGGAAGAATCAATTGTGGATTGAGTTCACAACCCTTTGGAAGCAGCCCAAGCAATCAGTCTCAGAGTATGTGACAAAGATCAAAGATGTGGCAGACCAATTAGCAAGCATTGGAGAGGAGATTGAAGAGGAGCAAATAGTCAGGCAAGTAACAAATGGACTCAAGGCAGATGATAAGTGGGAAAGTTTCACCACTGCAATGGACCTCTATATGGACATGCATACCCCTGATCTCACAACACTCATGGGCCAACTATTTACACATGAAGCAAAGTTTACAAAGGCTAGAGATCAATCAAAAGGTAACAACCCCTCTGCTCTCTATACTGATAAGAAAGTTAAAGATAAAGGTAAAGGGAAGAAACAGGATGAAGAAGGCTCTACCTCCCAAGCTAATTATGCAGGGAGAGGTAAATCATCTAGAGGAAGAGGCAGAGGAGGTAAGTCAGGTAGGGGGAGACCCTACAACTCATCACCATGCAACATTTGTGGATTGTCTAATCATACTACAGATGAATGCTACAAGAACTACAAGAATCAGAGAGGAAGAGGCTACTCAAGAGGTGGATACTCTCAAGGGAGAGGCAGATTCAATCAACACCAAAGCTACAATGGATACAACAATCAATACAACAACAACTACAATCACAACCACAATGGTAATTACCAAGGTGGATTCAGAAATAGAAGAGACTACAACAATTACACAGAGGAGCAAGATGACTCCCTATTGATCATGAATATGACCTCCAAGGCAGGTACAAATGATGATCATTTATTTTATATTGACTCAGGATGTTCTAACCATGTAGCTGGCAATGTGGCACTACTTTCTGATTTGGAAGAGCCCAAGGGCAAACATCAGGTACAAACAGGTGATGACACTAAACATTCTGTTGTTAAGATTGGAAATGTGAAGACATGTGATGGTAACCAGAACCTATTGAGCAGGGTACTCTATGTACCAACCATCACCAAGAATCTAATGAGTGTTGGTCAGATTGTGGAGAAAGGTTTGCAGGTCAGATTCACACAACATGGAGCATATGTGGAGGACCCAAGACATGGATTCAGAAGGATAGCCAAAGGGGAGAAATCAGGTAGATTATTTACATTTGAGCTAGAAGATACCAAGAACATTGCTTTGTATAACTACAAGGATCAAACACTTTCAGAGTTAGAAATATGGCACAAGAGATTAGGGCACATAGGTGAAAGAACCCTAAAGCAAATGTGCAGGGATCAATGTGTGCTTGGAATACCTAATGTGTCCAAGCAACACATGATTTACAAGTGTGGATCATGTCAATTTGGTAAGTCTCACAGACTACCCTATTCAAGGAAAGGTTTCATGCATGAAGACTACCTAGACTTGGTACACACAGATGTTTGGGGACCTAGCAAGGACCCTTCCATTTCAGGATCAAGGTATTATGTGTCCTTCATTGATGATTATAGCAAGTGGACCATTTTATACTTTATGAAGCATAAAGATGAAGTGTTTAATTGTTTCAAGAGGTATCTTGCACTTGTTGAAAATCAAACAGGAAAAAGCTTGAAGAGGCTAAGGTCAGATGGTGGAGGAGAGTACTTCTCCAATGAGTCTGAAGATTTCTTGCAGGAAAGAGGCATCAAAAGGGAGATTACTACAAGGTACTCACCTGAACAAAATGGGGTAGCTGAAAGAAGGAATAGACTCATTGTAGAAACAGCTAGGTCTATGCTTAATGAAAAGAAGTTACCAAACTATCTTTGGGCAGAGAGTGTATCCACTGCCACCTATCTCATAAACAGGTTGCCATCCAAATCACTTGATGGCATGACACCATATGAAGCTTGGCATGGTGAGAGACCCTCTCTGGATCATTGCAAAATCTTTGGTTGTGTAGCATATGTGCATATTCCCTCACAGGTAAGGGGAAAGCTAGATCCCAAGGCTGAAAAATGTATCTTCATTGGTTATGATTTGAACCAAAAGGGATACAGATTCTACAACCCAACAAACAAAGGGTTTAAGGTAAGCAGAGATGTCATCTTTGATGAGAATGACTCTTGGTATGAAAATGAATGCAGGAAGATTAGTCTACCCTATGACATGGAAGAAGATTTTCCAAAGCTCACCAAGGAGGAACCAACTCAGCAAGAAGATTCAAGCTCAGATGATGATGATACAATAAACCTTGAAGAGTTCAAGGCTTGGAAGTCCAAAGGGAAGATGAAGATGAAGCAACTAGAAGATAAACCAGAAACCTCAACACAAGCAATGAGGAGATCTCAGAGAGAAAAGAAGAAGCCTATCAGATTTGGGTATGACACATCACTTGTAACTAAACATTCTGTATATCTTGCAAAGGACTTGTTGAATGAAGAACCAGGTACCTATGAAGAAGCAATTACCAAACCAGAATGGAGAAAAGCCATGGATGAAGAGATGGAAGCTCTCAAGGAAAGTGATACTTGGGACTTGGTACCCAAGAAAGACTCTATGAAGATAATAGGATCCAGATGGATCTACAAACTAAAGAAGAATTCAGATGGAACAATAAACAGGTACAAAGCTAGGTTGGTAGCCAAGGGTTTTGCACAAACCCAAGGCATTGATTATGAGGAGACATTTTCTCCTGTGGCCAAGATGCCCACTATCAGGATTTTGGTGAGTGTAGTTGCATCCAAGAATTGGAATATGTACCAATTAGATGTCAAGAATGCTTTCTTGAATGGATGGATATCTGAAGAAGTCTACATGTCACAACCACCTGGCTATGAAGATCCAAAAAAGGTACATTATGTTTGTAAATTGAAGAAGGCTCTGTATGGTTTAAAGCAGGCACCTAGAGCATGGAATTATAGATTGACAACCTACCTCCAAGACCAAGGGTTTGTGATGAGTAAAGCAGACACTTCTCTATTCATAAAGAGAAGTAGTACAGAGGTAATCTACTTATGTGTTTATGTTGATGATATCATCATTATAGGTAATGATGTCAATGGGATTAGACACATCAAAGGACAGATGATGAAAGAATTCAAGATTAGTGACCTTGGATTATTGAAGTACTTCTTAGGTCTTGAGTTAGTCTACACCAACTCAGGTATATACATTACTCAAAAGAAGTATGTGGAGGATATGGTCAAGAAGTTTGGCTTGAAGGATGCTAAAGTATCTACTACTCCAATGGAGGTCAATCTAAAGCTAAGTGCTCATGAAGGAGAAGAAGTCCAAGACATTACAGGATACCAAAGTATGGTAGGTAGTTTGAACTATGCTACCTTGACAAGAATTGACATAGCATATGGAGTCAGTGTGCTTAGTCAATTCATGCACAAACCAAGGGTACCTCACCTAGAGGCAGCAAAGAAGATCTTGAAGTATCTGAAGGGAACTCAAAGTCATGGTTTGTATTTTCCATATACATCAGATATTGACATTAAAGTTTACTCAGATGCAGATTGGGCAGGATGCAAGGATGATAGGAGAAGCACCTCAGGATATATTTGTTTTGCAGGAGATAAGCCTATTTCTTGGTCTGCCAAGAAGCAACCTACAGTGGCATTGTCATCCACTGAAGCAGAGTATAGAGGGCTTGCCAATGCCACTCAAGAAGCTATCTGGTTGAAGCTTCTATATACAGAGTTAGGTCTACACACAAGACCACCAATCATCTTTGGAGACAACACTAGCTCTCTTCACCTTGCAGCTAATCCAATATATCATGCCAGAACCAAACACATAGAGGTTCATTACCACTATGTGAGAGAGAAGTTACTTAGCAAAGAGATTCAATTGACATACATGTCTACTAATATGCAATGT
>CM035409.1:174335138-174337638 GCA_020310875.1 Ceratopteris richardii
ATGCATTCTTCACATCCAATTGGTACATGTTCCAATTCTTGGATGCAGCTACACTCACCATAATTCTGATAGTTGGCATCTTGGCCACAGGAGAAAATGTCTCCTCATAATCAATGCCTTGGGTTTGTGCAAAACCCTTGGCTACCAACCTAGCTTTATACCTGTTTATTGTACCATCTGAGTTCCTCTTGAGTTTGTAGATCCATCTTGATCCTATCACTTTCATGGAGTCCTTCTTGGGTACCAAGTCCCAAGTATCACTCTCCTTGAGAGCCTCCATTTCTTCATCCATTGCTTCCTTCCATTCTGGTTTAGTAATAGCTTCCTCAAATGTACCTGGTTCTTCATTCAAGATATCCTTTGCAAGATATACAGAGTGCTTGGTTACAAGTGAAGTATCATACCCATACCTAATTGGTTTCTATTTTTCTCTTGAAGATCTCCTCATAGCTTGAGTTGAGGATTCTGGATTGTCTTCAAGTTGTTTCATCTTTATCTTCCCTTTGGATTTCCAAGCCTTGAATTCTTCAATGTTGATGGTGTCTTCATCATCTGACCTTGTGTCCTCCTTCTGAGTTGGTTCTTGCCTGATAAGCTTTGGAAAGTCTTCTTCCATATCATAAGGTAGGCTAACTTTCCTGCACTCATTTTCATAACATGAATCATTTTCATCAAAGATGACATCTCTGCTTACCTTGAAGCCTTTGTTTGAGGGGTTATAGAACCTGTATCCTTTCTGATTCAAATCATAACCAATGAAAATACACTTTTCAGCCTTAGGGTCTAGCTTTCCCCTTACCTGTGAGGGAATATGCACATATGCAACACACCCAAAGATCTTGCAATGATCCAGAGATGGTCTCTTACCATGCCAAGCCTCATAGGGTGTCATTCCATCAAGTGTCTTTGATGGCAACCTGTTGATTAAGTATGTGGCAGTAGATACACTCTCTGCCCAAAGATAATTTGGTAGTTTTTTCTCATTAAGCATAGACCTAGCTGTCTCCACAATGAGTCTATTTCTCCTTTCAGCTACCCCATTTTGTTCAGGTGAGTACCTTGTGGTAATCTCCCTCTTGATGCCTCTTTCCTGCAAAAAATCTTCAAAGTCATTGGAGAAGTATTCTCCACCACCATCTGACCTTAGTCTCTTCAAATGTCTACCTGTTTGATTCTCAACTAATGCAAGATACCTTTTGAAACAATTAAATACTTCATCTTTATGTTTCATGAAGTACAAGACAGTCCATCTGCTATAGTCATCAATAAAGGACACATAGTACCTTGATCCAGATATGGATGGCTCCTTGCTTGGTCCCCAAACATCTGTATGCACTAATTCCAAGTAGTCTTCATGCATAAAACCTTTTTTGGTATATGGAATCTGTGTGACTTACCAAATTGACAAGCCCCACACTTGTATATCATGTGTTGCTTGGATACATTAGGTATCCCAAGCACACATTGATCCCTACTCATTTGCTTTATGGTCCTCTCTCCAATGTGACCTAATCTCTTGTGCCACATCTCCAATTCTGATAGGGTTTGGTCCTTGTAGTTGTACAAAGCAATATTCTTAGTATCTTCAAGTTCAAAGGTAAACAATCTTCCTGATTTCTCTCCCTTGGCTATCCTTCTGAATCCATGTTTTGGATCCTCCACATATGCACCATGTTGAGTGAACCTGACATGTAGACCTTTTTCAACAATCTGACCTACACTCATCAGATTCTTGGTGATTGTTGGAACATACAATACTCTGCTTAGTAAATTCTGATTACCATCACTTGTTTTGACATTGCCTACTTTAACCACTGAATGTTTAGTGTCATCACCTGTCTGTACTTGGTGCTTGCCTTTAGGTTCTTCCAAATCAGAGAGTAAGGCAACATTTCCAGCTACATGGTTAGAGCAACCTGAATCAATATAGAACAAATGATCATCATTGATACCTGATTTAGATGTCATGTTTATGATCAACAAGGAATCATCTTGATCCTCTGCATAATTGTTGTAATCCTTTCTGTTCCTGTATCCACCTTGATAATTACTATTGTGATTGTAGCTATTGTTGTAATTATTGTTGTAGCCATGGTAGCCTTGAGATTGATTGAATCTGCCTCTGCCTTGAGAGTATCCTCCTCTTTGGTGACCTCTTCCTCTTTGGTTCTTGTAGTTTTTGTAGCATTCATCTGTAGTATGGTTAGACAAGCCACAAATATTGCATGGAGATTGGTTATAGGGTCTCCCCCTACCTGACTTACCTCCTCTGCCCCTACCTCTAGATGATCTACCTCTCCCTGCATAGTTTGCTTGGGAGGTGGATCCTTCTTCATCAACCTTCTTGCTTTTACCCTTGTCTTTAGACTTCTTATCAGTATATAGGGCAGAGGGATTGTTACCTTTTGATTGCTCTCCATTCTTTGTGATCTTTGCTTCATGTGTGAATAGTTGTCCAATCAGAGTTGTTAGATCAGGTGCTTGGATATCCATGTACAAG
>CM035409.1:174367638-174372638 GCA_020310875.1 Ceratopteris richardii
GGTTTGGTCATTGTTCGATCAATTGTTACATTTGATGTGTTTGGTTTCCACTAATGCATCACAACGAGAATTATTCCAAGTGACTTTGAAGGAGTTTACATAGTCATTCATCTTATCTTGGGGAGAATGCAACATTACACATTACATAGTAAGTTTCACTTACATTTTTTTATTTGGTCTTAAACACTATGTGTATATCTTATTAACCAGATCATAACATATTCTTTCTGCACATGGAGCATATTTTATGAATCGATATGGGTCACTGGACATTTTTAGTACACAAGGAATGGAGAAGTCACATTACAGGGCTAGAGGTATTTACTTTAAAAACACTCATCATGGGGGTGGTCTATTCCAATCGAACTATTTAGAAGAAATGTTCAATTGGTTTTTTCGTGCCACATTCTCTAGAAAATATGTAATGGAACGAGCATGTGAGTCACAAATAGCAAAGATTACACGAAAGCTACAATATGATATTGCAAGAGAGAAGTGGATGTCATCATCAGGACCCGTACATCATGCCCAATGGCGTGCACAAAGAGTCCACGAGGGTTCTGCTTGGAAATAGTTTCCAAACTCTTAAAATGCATTATCCTTTTCAAGGTTTTTATAACCCCTTTCACTTCAAATAAAATTTTACTGTTTTTGTGAATATACTTTTAATGTCTTAAAACTAATTTTTATCCATTTAAATGTGAACAGGACAATTCTTAAGTGAAATCCTATAAATAGAGGTGTCCTTCCTCATTTTACCACTTTACAACCTAAGAGAATGGCATGCACAAAGCAAACTGCTAGGAAGGATCATGTCGTCTACCCTAGCCATGTGCAAGGTACTGAACGCCCAACATGGATGACACCCCACAAGAAGCGTCGAACCACAAGCCACTCTTCCAGATGAAACTCGGGTGCAGGGACACAGTCCGGTAGCGTTCCATCGTGGGGGGATGAAGCTTCACCAAAGAGAGATGTATCCCAAGAAATAAATTATTCCCCTTCCGCATCTGATGATGAGCCCCCAGTCAGGACACCAATCAAGGCAAGGCCCAAACAACGAGGACATAGGCAAGTTGTGATTGAGACATCAAATTTATCGAGTTTCTCAGATAAAGAAAGTATAAATGAGCCACCATGGAACAATGATGATATCCCCGTGAACCATCGAGTAACACAAGGAGGCAAGACACTCCCCCAGGACAAGGACAAAGACCAACCGATGAAGAAAGAGAGCAAGGTCGGGAAGAGGAAGTAAATGATGAGGCACGACCATCTAGGCATCCTCCAAGAAGAAAGAAGAACTATCAACCATGTTGTAGACCACAACGACCACAACCCAACATCCTGCCAAATGCAAGAGCACCACAAAGGCACAGAAAGCAAACCAGAGCCTTTGTAGAGATTCAACACTATCAAAAGTCTATGGAGCTTCTTATTCCACGAAGGTCATTTGCAAGAGTTGTGAAGGAAGAGATCCAATGCTATTGCGCTCGACTTTGTATCCAAGGGATAGCCATTGAAGCTCTCCAAGAAGCTGCAGAGGCATATCTTATATCAATGTTGGAGGACTCTAACCTATGTGCCATCCATGCAAAGAGAGTGACAATACAACCTAAAGATTTGCAGCTAGCTAGGAGAATTAGAGGGAATAACCCTTAAAAAAAATTTGTACTCCCTTGTTTGGAGAACCTTTTGTATATCCCATATGATGAATATTTTGTAAATCGCAAATGATGAATGTAATCTTTGTCTTCTCATATTTACTCTCCCAAGTGTTTATCTCTTAGTGTACATGTTTTGAACTTTATTTCTTCTATGTTTCTAGGTGTCTTTTTCCAGTACCTCTTTGAAGTGTTTTTCATAGTTGTATCATTCTTTTTTCTGTACTTGTTGTAAGTGGTTATGCTATTTAATGCATTTCATGGATTGGAAATGCCAAAAAAAGGCCTGCCACAGAAACACGGGGATGGGCCCTGCAAAATTTTTGCAGGGCCTATCCCCCGTTTCTGTGGCACACCTTTTTTTGGCATTTCCAAGCCATGGAAACACATGCCATGCACATTGGGGCATATGATTGGCCTTGGCTAGAGTGCACTGCATGCTAACCCCGTGACCAATAGGTAAACAATGTTTATGAACATACATGTACTTATTTACTACTGCATGCTTATATGCACCCAGAGGAGTCTTAAATTTCTCTAATTATTGCACATAAGAAGAGTCTTCCACAATTCCCCAAGTGAAGGTGCTAATTGAGGGAGATAGACTTGCAATATAGGTAACCTAGTGCATAGGATGGCCTAGGAATGAAAAAAAAGGCCTGCCACAGAAACGCGGAGATGGGCCCTACAAGAGTTTTGCAGGGCCCATCCCCACGTTTCTATGGCAGGCCTTTTTTTTGCATTCCTAGGCCATTGTATGCATTTTGGGCCACACAAATTACGATAAATAATGGAAAAAGACTGATTAAACTATGCAAAAGTTATGAGATTGTAAAAACCATAAAGATATAATAGATTGAATGCACATGGAAATTGGGAAAACAATAATTGGTATTATAAAGTTTTTACAATTGGCTCTTAGCCCATTTTTTCAGCTCAAAACATGCACGGATTTTGAATTTGGGGTCAAAAAGAGTACTTTTGACCGTAAAAAGTAATGGGGGGTCCACTTTCAGGTGTTATGATGAGTTTTTTTACTTTTTAGAAATTTTGAATTTTTGGCCCCAACTGAGTTACGAGATTATTTCTCTCTCTAGAGGCAGCTCATTAAATAAGGGAGAAATATGTCCCCTCTCCCCCCTTCAGCCTAGTATTTTATAAGGCATAGACTGTGGCCACCACCCTCTTCTGATTGGTCCATCAGTAATCACTCCTTAATCTAAAAGGCCCATTGAGGGTTCATTTTTTCCCCTAATGTGATGAAAGAGAAGAATTGTCCAACCTACCTTGTGAAAGAGAAGCTATCAACACTGCAACATACCTTGTGAATAGGTTACCCTATAAAGGTTTGGATGGTAGAACACCTTATGAAGCATGGTGGGGTAAGAAACCTACTCTTGGTCATTGTAAGGTATTTGGATGTTTAGCATATGCTTATGTTCCTTCACAATTAAGACATAAGCTAGAACCCAAAGCAGAGAAGTATGTGTTTATTGGGTATGATGATAGACAGATGGTTTATAGATTGTGGAGTCCATCTATAAAGCAATTTCTTGTAACAAAAGATGTTACATTTGATGAGCACATGGTATACAGGGTTAACAAATGATTATGCAGATGTTGAAGAAATACAAAGGAAAGGCAAGACAAAAGTAAAGGTGTATGAAGAAGATATTGATGAGATTGATTGTAAAAGTAAATTGCAGGACAATGATGAAGATAGGCCAAGATTTGATCGAGTGTCAAATGTGGCTGAGACTTCAAGAAGTGCAGAGGTCAGAAGATCTCTGAGAGAAAGAAAAGAACCTATCAGGTATAGCTATGATACATCTTTTTTAACAACAAAAGATTATGCTTATATTGTGAAGATAGAAGAAGATCCAATCACATATGAAGAAGCTAAAGGTAAACAGAATTGGGAGAAGGCAATGCAAGAAGAGTATGATGCTCTACTTGAGAATGAGACATGGGAATTGGTGCCAAGACCAAAGAACCAGAAGGTGATCGGATGTAAGTGGATGTACAAAACAAAGAGGTTTGCAAAAGGTGTCTAGATACAAAGCTAGACTTGTGGTTAAAGGTTATGCCCAAACTTATAAAGTAGACTATGACGAAACCTTTAGTCCAGTTTCTAAGATGTCTACAATTAGATCTCTAATTTCTATTAGTTCTTCTAAAGGATGGAAGTTGTCACAATTAGATGGGAAGAATGTATTTCTGAATGGGTATATTGTAGATGAAGTATACATGGAATAACCAAAGGGTTTCATGGATTCAATTGGATCCAATTATGTGTGTAAGCTCAAGAGAGCTTTGTATGGTTTGAAGCAGGCTCCAAGGGCATGGAATTATAGGCTTGTTAGGTTCTTGAATGAATGTGGATATCAAGCTTCAAAGGCAAATAGTAGGTTGCTAGTGAAGGCAAGTGAAGATGGGTATATATACATGTGTATTTATGTTGATGATATGATTGCCATAGGTACAGATACTCAAGGAATCAAGGAGCTTAAGAAACAAATAAAGAAGGAGTTTAAGATAAGTGATTTGGGAAACTTGTCTTATTTCTTAGGAATGCAGATTGTGTATACTCAACATGGAGTATATGTTACGCAAGAGAGATACTTGAAGAATCTCTTGGTCAAGTTCACTATGGAAGATTGCAAGCCTTCAACCACACCATTGGAAGTAAATCATAAATTGAGCAGATATGGAGGTGAAGAATTTAATGACATGAAGAAATATTAGAGTTTAATAGGTAGTTTGATCTATGCTACCTTGACAAGACGAGATCTATCATATGCAGTGGGTGTTTTATCACCATTTATGCATTGTCAAAAGAAACTCATTGGATTGCATCTCAAAAGGTACTCAGATATATCAAGGGAACTCTGAATGAAGGTTTGTATGATGGTTTTACTTCTGATACCAGAATCAAAGTATTCAATGATGCAAATTGGGTAGGTAATTCAGATGATAGAAGGTCTACTCATGGTTATCTCTGTTATATTCGAGATAAGTTAGTTTCTTGATGCTCAAAGAAGCAACATACAGTTGCTTTGTCATCCATAGAAGCTGACTATAAAGGAATGGTAGAAGCTGCAAAAGAAGTGGTATGGTTAAAGACCCTATTGAAGAGTTTTGGAACTAATTAGATTACTCCAATTATTTTTGGAGACAACATGAGTTCATTATATTTGGCAGCTAATCCTATTTTTCATGCCAAGACTAAACACATAGAGATTCAGTATCATTTCTTGAGAGAAAAGGTACTTAGCAAAGAGATTGAAGTCTTGTATACACCAACAAAAGTTCAAGTTGTAGATATGTTGACAAAAA
>CM035409.1:174377638-174617638 GCA_020310875.1 Ceratopteris richardii
GAAAAATATCACATCTTTTCATTAATAACTTTGAGCTTTGATGTAGAATTGGCGATCATATTCAGGCATATATTACTATTTTGTAGTTCTTTGAGCTGAAAAAGTGTCTTGATTGCTACTCCAGCATGGTCTAATTGAACAACTTTAACATATTCATCTTCATGAAGGCATATTCTCAAATATCCATCTTTTCCTCTCTTGTACAAATTTTCATCTTTCAATATATAATCTTGGCATTCTAATTTCATTACTTTATCATGGAAATTACTCTTTTCGTCATCTTTTTTGGTTTTTAAGAACTTAACTATTTCCTTACTCCATGAAGGATTTTTCTTAATTACGAACAAAGTTGCATTTTCTACAACTTTTTTCCTTGCAAAGTATGCCAATTCTCCACATAGAAATTTACATCTCTCTTCTGATGATTCCAATACACCCCTAATCTACGCAAGTTTGCTAGGGTTTGAGATTTGGATGCATGGACTATACCTTCTAAGTGATGTGAATTCTCCAAGTAACTATTTTGTTGCTCTTCCAATATGCAATTCAACAAAATTCCACTCGGATGGAGGTAGTATAAATTTCCAAATAGTAGTATGTAATCTTTGCCTTGTCTTATCTCTACCTTAATATCTTGTTTCCTAAATTTTAGTACAGAACTCAAGATTGGAACTATGTCACTAGCCCATTTAGGAATTACTTCAACTTTGAAAAGAAGTATCTAGTAGCTCATCATCTACTCGCTTTGGATTTTAACCATTATTCAATCTAGATAGATGGTCTACTCTAGCATGAGTTTTTCCTTGTTTCAGTATTGTTGGAGCAAGTCTATGACAAGCCTAAGTATTGGCTTGAGTCCCACAAAGTCATAGAAAAAGCCTTAAAATGAAGACTATGTAAAGTTCACTTGTGAACTACCTCTTGTAACTTTTGAAGAGTTTACTTAATGTAAAAGTGAAAGAATCTTAAGTGGTTGAGTCCACTTGATCAAGAATGGAAAGAGGAGCCACGAATTCCTGATTTGTGGTAGGTAGAGAATCAAATCAATCATTGATTGATTGGAGAGTGATTGAGGGAAGTTAGCCTCCCAAACTCAACTATAAATAGATGGCAGTTTTAGTCGTGGTTAGAGAGACCTATGTGAAGACCTCCAAGAGCTGAGCTTTACGCCATATCAAGGTGTGATTACAAGGCACACATATGTATCAGTAAGTCATTGTATTGTACAAGCAATATACTTTCATTTTCATGATTATTTGAGTTCATCTTTCCATGTTCTTGTGAAGTGTACTACTCACTGCCATTACTCTCAGTTTTCTCAGTGAGCTTGCAGAGATGTTTTCTCTGAACTTGGTGCATCATTTTCAGTGATTTAACTTGGTAAAGTTAGCTCTATAAGTCTACTATATGCTCACAAATTTTCATGTCATTTGGATGTTGCAATCTTCAGTTATGTTCATTTGAAGTCAACAGGGTCTGTTCATCTTCACTTCTCTGTCAGGTACCCGACTTTTTCACTCATCTTGTCAGAGCCTTTTCTCAGTGGTTACTTATCCAAATTCAGTGATTTAAAGCTTTTTGGATTCAGCTTACAGTCTAGTATAACCATATAAATGTTCATAATCATTGAATTCCTACGTTTTGAGTTATGTTGATTTTCTTGCTCACTCGTCTCAAACTGTAGCAGCCCGTGAAGATCGGGATGATGTCATCACTTGTTAAAACTCATTCTCAGTGTGTGGTTTGTTATTGTTGATGAGATTACTCTTGAACGTTAGCTCTTTAAGCTATCTAGAATTTCCCAAGAGGAATTAAGCTAATTACTGCTGTGCTCAGAGAATTATGTAAAACACTCGACAGGTGTATGAACCAAGAATAGCAAGTTTTCACCTCTGAGCTAACTCCAACTTATCTGTTTTGATCTATCTTTTTGAGAGTGATCTTCCAAGGTACATAGGGTGTCTAATACATCCATTGGCAAGCTAAAAGGACCCACCATAGACTCCTGGAGTTCATTTGGCTGGTGTAGATCAAGGAGTTTGCAAGACCTCTTCATCTTCAAGCACATACCTATCCATCTCTTCACAGTGGTATCAGAGCAAGGTTGGACAACATGGCAGATGGATTTCCTTCATCAATTGACAAATTGGACAGAGGTAACTACTCAGCTTGGTCATTAAGAATGGAAGCTTATCTCCAAGGTAGAAGTTTATATGGTTATGTGGCTAGAGATGAAGTTATGCCAAGTTTCAGGAACAAAAGTCAACCAACACAAGAAGAGCAAGAAAGATTGAGCACATGGTGCTCCAAGGATGCACTTGCAAGGTCTTATCTCCTCAACTCTATCTCAGATTTTTTGTTGCCTCACATTAGAAGTTGTAAGACATCTCAGGAAGTGTGGGATGCACTTGAAGCTTTCTTTTCTTCAAGTACTAAAGCTAGGAAGCATCAACTATGGCTGGATTTCACAACTCTCAAGAAGGCTCCCAAACAAAATGTGACTGATTTTGTCACAAAGCTCAATGACATAGCGGATCAGTTGGGAAGCATTGGAGAGGTAATAGATGAAGAGCAAATTGTAAGGCAGGTCATCAATGGCTTGAAGGCAGATGACAAGTGGGAAGCATTCACCACAGCTATGGATTTGTACATGGACATGCATGTACCTGATTTCAACACACTCATTGGACAACTACTTACTCAAGAGGCAAAGCTTATCAAAAATGGAGAAAGCTCTAAAGGTAATCAATCTTCAGCTTTATACACGGATAAAAGCAAGTCTAAAGATAACAAAGGAAAGGCAAAGAAAGTGGATGATGAAGCAGGTACATATCAAGCTAACTATGCAGGTAGAGGAAGACATGGCAGAGGTAGAGGAAGAGGAGGTAGACAAGGCAGGGGGAGATCCCAAGACTCCAACTCATGTTCTATTTGTGGACTAACTAATCATACAACTGAAAATTGCTTTAGGAATTCCAGGAATCAAAGAGGCAGAGGATACAATAGAGGAAGTTATGGCTACTCAAGAGGAAGGTTCAACAACTACCATGGCAACTACAACAACTACAATCATTCAAACTATCAAGGAGGCTACAAAGGAAGGAGAGACTACAATAACTACACAGAAGACTCAAACAAAGAGGATTCATTATTGATCATGAACATGGCTATGCCAAAAGGTAAATCTGATGAGCATGTTTTCTACATAGATTCAGGTTGTTCAAATCATGTGGCAGGAAATGTGGCACTCCTATCAAATTTAGAAGATCCAAGGAATAAGCATGAGGTACAAACAGGAGATGATACAAAACATCCTGTGGAGAAAATAGGCAAGGTCAAAGCACCTGATGGAAACATCAACCTACTCAGTAAGGTACTCTATGTCCCTACCATTACAAAGAATTTGATAAGTGTTGGGTAGATAGTAGAGAAAGGGTTGCAAGTCAGGTTCAGAAAGGCAGGAGCATTTGTTGAAGATCCAAGTCAAGGATTCAGAAGAATTGCAAAAGGTGAAAAGACAGGTAGATTGTTCACATTTGAATTACAGGACACTAGAAACATTGCTCTCTTTAATTATGGTAGTCAGACACTCACAGAATTGGAAGTATGGCACAAAAGGTTAGCACATATTGGTGAAAGGTCATTAAAGCAAATTTGTAGGGACCAAAGTGTACTTGGACTCCCTAATTTGTCAAAACAACATATGATTTATAAGTGTAGTGCATGTCAATTTGGAAAGTCTCACAAGTTACCATTCATGAAGAAAGGTTATGTGCATGGAGATCTCTTGAAGTTGGTTCATACATATGTATGGGGACCTAGCAAGGAAGCTTCAATATCTGGATCAAGGTATTATGTTTCCTTTATTGATGATTGCAGCAGATGGACTATCCTATTCTTTATGAAACACAAAGATGAAGTTTTTTCATGTTTCAAAAGATATTTGGCTCTTGTGGAGAATCAAACAAGTAAATCACTAAAAAGGCTAAGGTCAAATGGAGGGGGAGAATACTTCTCCCATGAGTTTGATTCTTTTCTTCAAGAAAGAGGAATCAAAAGAGAGGTAACTACAAGGTACACTCCTGAGCAAAATGGAGTGGCAAAAAGGAGGAATAGGACAATTGTTGAAGCTGCAAGGTCTATGTTAAATGAAAAGCATTTACCTAATTACTTATGGGCTGAGGCTGTATCTACAGCCACTTACTTGATTAACAGGTTGCCTTCAAAATCCCTTGATGGGATGACTCCATATGAGGCTTGGAATGGAAGAAGACCAAGCTTAGATCATTGTAAAATTTTTGGATGTATTGCTTTTGCTCATGTTTCTTCACACGTTAGATGCAAGATGGATCCAAAGGCAGAAAGGTGTGTATTTATTGGATATGACAACAATCAAAAGGGCTACAGGTTATACAACCTTACCAACAAAGGATTCTTGGTAAGCAGAGATGTAGTTTTTGATGAGAACAATTCATGGTATGAAGATTCATGCAGGAAGGTCAATTTACCATATGATCTTGAAGAAGATTTTCCAAAGCTTGGTAGAGAACAATCAAAGATTGAAGAACAAGACACCTCGGAGGATGATGAAGAATCTCACATGGAAAATTTCAAAGCATGGAAGTCTAAAGGTAAAACAAAATTGCAGGAACTTGGACATGAGGCAGAATCATCACATCATGGCCTAAGAAGATCTATGAGGGAAAAGAAAAAACCAGAAAGGTATGGGTTTGACACCTCATTAGTAACTAAACACTCTATCTACATAGCACACGATATAAACCAAGAGGAGCCATCATCATTTGAAGAGGCCAAAGCAAAAACAGAATGCAAGCATGCAATGAAGGAAGAGATCGAAGCACTTGAGGAAAACAACACTTGGGATTTGGTGCCCAAGACTTCATCCATGAAGGTAATAGGCTCAAGATGGGTCTATAAACTCAAGAAGAATTCTGATGGTTCCATTAACAGGTATAAGGCAAGGCTTGTAGCAAAAGGCTTTGCACAAACTCAGGGAATTGATTATGAGGAGACCTTCTCTCCTGTGGCAAAGATGCCTACTATTAGGGTTTTGCTTAGTATTGCCTCTTCCAAGAATTGGAAGATACTTCAACTAGATGTAAAGAATGCATTTTTGAATGGTTGGATAACAGAAGAGGTATATATGGCACAACCACCTGGTTTTGAGAATCAAGTTTATCCTAATTATGTGTGTAAACTTAACAAAGCATTGTATGGTCTCAAGCAAGCTCCAAGAGCTTGGAATTTCAGGCTTGTTTCATTCTTGCAGGACAAAGGCTTTCAACCAAGCAAGGCAGATCCTTCACTCTTTATTAAAAAGAGTAATTCCGAGGTCATCTACCTATGTGTATATGTAGATGATATTACATTGACAGGAAATGATGCAGATGGTATGAAGAAGATCAAAGATCAGATGAGAGAAGAGTTCAAGGTAAGTGATTTGGGTTCACTTACCTACTTCCTAGGTTTGGAAGTTGTCTACAAAGATCATGGTTTGTTTCTCACTCAAAGGAAGTACATTAAGGACATGTTGGAAAAATTCAAGATGCAAGATTGTAAGATTGCAGGTACTCCAATGGAGGTCAATCACAAATTGAGCTCACATGAAGGTGAACTCATAGAGGACATCACATCATATCAAAGTCTAGTGGGTAGTCTCAACTATGCCACATTGACAAGAGTAGATATATGTTACAGTGTGAGTGTGCTAAGTCAATTTATGCACACACCAAGGAAACCACATATGGATGCTGCCAAAAGGATTCTCAAGTATCTCAAAGGAACCATAAATGAAGGACTTTATTATCCTTATGTATCTGATTTAGGTTTGAAGCTATTTTCTGATGCAGATTGGGTTGGCTCCAAGGAAGATAGAAGGAGCACTTTAGGTTATCTTACCTTTGCAGGTTCAAAGCTTATTTCATGGTCATCCAAGAAGCAACCCACAATTGCTCTCTCTTCTACTGAAGCTGAATACAGAGGTCTTGCCATAGCTACTCAAGAAGCTATGTGGATGAAGACATTATTCAAAGATCTTGGATTGGAGTTTGGAACTCCAACTATTCTTTGTGACAATATGAGTTCTATTCATTTGGCTGCTAATCCTATTTTTCATGCAAGGACTAAACATATTGAAGTTCATTATCACTATGTACGAGAAAAGGTTCTAAGCAAAGAGATTCAAATATCATATGTGTCCACTCATCAACAATGTGCAGATATTCTAACCAAAGCATTGGATGGTACAAAGCTTTGCAAATTCAAGGCTATGATTGGTTTGCAGGTAATCTTGGAAGATTGAAGACCTCAAGCATACTTGTCTTGAGGGGGAGATGTTGGAGCAAGTCTATGACAAGCCTAAGTATTGGCTTGAGTCCCACAAAGTCATAGAAAAAGCCTTAAAATGAAGACTATGTAAAGTTCACTTGTGAACTACCTCTTGTAACTTTTGAAGAGTTTGCTTAATGTAAAAGTGAAAGAATCTTAAGTGGTTGCGTCCACTTGATCAAGAATGGAAAGAGGAGCCATGAATTCATGATTTGTGGTAGGTAGAGAATCAAATCAATCATTGATTGATTGGAGAGTGATTGAGGGAAGTTAGCCTCCCAAACTCAACTATAAATAGATGGCAGTTTTAGTCGTGGTTAGAGAGACCTATGTGAAGACCTCCAAGAGCTGAGCTTTATGCCATATCAAGGTTTGATTACAAGGCACACATATGTATCAGTAAGTCATTGTATTGTACAAGCAATATACTTTCATTTTCATGATTATTTGAGTTCATCTTTCCATGTTCTTGTGAAGTGTATTACTCACTGCCATTACTCTCAGTTTTCTCAGTCAGCTTGCAGAGATCTTTTCTCTGAGCTTGGTGCATCCTTTTCAGTGATTTAACTTGGTAAAGTTAGCTCTATAAGTCTACTATATGCTCACAAATTTTCATGTCATTTGGATGTTGCAATCTTCAGTTATGTTCATTTGAAGTCAACAGGGTCTGTTCATCTTTACTTCTCTGTCAGGTACCCGACTTTTTCACTCATCTTGTGAGAGCCATTTCTCAGTGGTTACTTATCCAAATTCAGTGATTTAAAGCTTGTTGGATTCAGCTTATAGTCTAGTATAACCATATAAATTTTCATAATCATTCAATTCCTACATTTTGAGTTATGTCGATTTGTCTGCTCACTGGTCTCAAATTGTAACAGCCCGTGAAAATCGGGATGATGTCATCACTTGTTAAAACTCATTCTCAGTGTGTGGTTTGTTATTTTTGATGAGATTACTCTTGAAAGTTAGCTCTTTAAGCTATCTAGACGTCCCCAAGAGGAATTAAGCTAATTGCTGCTGTGCGCAGAAAATTATGTAAAACATTGGACAGGTGTATGAACCAAGAATAGCATGTTTTCACCTCTGAGCTAACTCCAACTTATCTGTTTTGATCTATCTTTTTGAGAGTGATCTTTCAAGGTACATAGGGTGTCTAATACATCCATTGGCAAGCTAAAAGGGCCCACCATATACTCCTGGAGTTCATTTGGCTGGTGTAGATCAAGGAGTTTGCAACACCTCTTCATCTTCAAGAACATACCTATCCATCTCTTCACAACTATCATGTCAAAATTAAACTTCATTAGTAACAAAAAAACATATAACTATTCTACCTATGTTACATGGCTTATTTACCAAGTACAACAAAGGCCTCATGATCTACAAAGAATTTCAACTTATTAGCCAGAAGATAGCGTCTAAACTTTTTTGACTGGATACACCATGCCTAATCCTTCTCTCCCAATTGTTGTGTAATTCTTCTCAACTTGGTTAAGTTGCCTACTTGCATAAGCAATGGGAAAGTATAATTCTGTATCCTCTAGTGGCTGAGCTAAGATGCATCCTAGTGCAAAATTAGAAGCATCCACATGAACATGAAACATTCTTTCTAAGTTTGTAGGTTTCAAGATTGGAGTTGAACTTAACCATGTTTTAAGCTTGAAAAAAACTTCACATTATTTAGTCCATTTAAAATTTTATAATCAAGGCATATAACGGCTTAACAATTATGGTGTAATTATGAATAAATCTTCTGTAGTATCCACAATGTCCCATGAATGCTTCTAGCTCCTTAATAGTTGTTGGCCTTGCATTTCAACTATCACTCTTGTCTTGTCTTCATTATAGGTATGGAGAAGAGCTAACACTTAGAGGTTGGAGTGATGCTAATAAGGTAGTTAGTATTGATGATAGAAGATTAACTTCAGGGTGTGTATCCATCCTAGGAACAAAGACTATCACATGGACATCAAAGAAGCAACCCATAGTTGCATTCTCTTTTACAGAGGCTAAATATAGATCATTGGCTCTAACCACATGTGAATCTATGTGGGTTAAGGAGAGATAATTCTAAAGCCATGAATCCTTATCCATTTTAAGGGAAAGGAAACATCGAAGGACTACTCTCCAAATATCTAACCCCAAAAATGAGTTGTCTAGCTCGTTTTATAATTTTTCACTAGCTTTGGTGCTGTCTAGACCTAGTGTCTGGCCTAATTAAAAATTAGGTTCTAAGGTTTATTTGTGGGCTCAAATGGAGTATAAAAATCATGAAAATTAGTATGTAAATACTTTTGATAGTCCTCAAGCTTGAGGATAACTTGTCTTGAACACATTGGAGTTGCAAAAATGTGAAATGATATTTACAATGAATGGGGAGTCGTAACAAATGAGAACTATGTCGTAAAAAGAGAACACCCATGTTGAGAATCAAGCAAACTGCATCTTATGTTTGAAAACCCTTTATACCGGTATACACATATTTCAAAAATCAAGTGAATACATGTGATTTTTTAACATTTTTTGTCATTTCCTAAAAAAAAGAACTCAAAATGTGGCCAAACTTTCACTCAATTTAATATTGACATGTCCAAAATCTACATTAAAAAAATATAAAAGTGATAAAGAAGCTTATACAAAAAGTAAACATTGAACATGTTTTCAATGGTGGATATCAGATAGTTATTCAAAGTTGCTATAGAGCATGGTTTCGCTAAGAAAAATACTTAGGAACATTTATATAAACACTAAAAATGTTTGGATTTTCAACTCAATTCACAAATTTCTTCATCTATGTCTACACCCCCATCATCTAATGCACTTGATTCAATCTGAGACTATTGAGAGCTCTCTTCTTCTTCTTCTATATCCACAAGAGCTCTATATTCATCCAAGTACATACCAAATTTTGTAGGATCATGCACATATCTTCTTTTTTTCCAATGGTTAGCTATACCACATACATTTGGAAGCTTTTGCTTTATCATATTGATGGTTTCTCTCCTTAAGTGCGTTGTCTTTGTGAAGGCAAAATCATAAACAAGAATATCTACATCATCCATTTTAAGAGTGGATATGCTTCAAATATTCTATTTGTTTCTTGAGCCTATTCGTTTGGTCTCACATACCATTTCTAAGTTATATTTACCTATGAATGCATTACTACTTTTAGTGTAATACCAATGCACTATCAAAGCCTCTATTCTTCTTTGATCAATATCTTTACTAACATCTAAAGCTTTTGCAATCCAAAATGGTCTAGTAGCCTCATCACCATCAGCAAGGACTAAAAAAAGTGTTCGAACATTTATTTCTTTTAAATTTCCTTGCCATCTTGCTTCAGCCTATTTTTTCATCCTTGGGCCTACATAAATATTCCTTTCTGGTGAATTGATAAAACTTGGAAGCGCATTTGCACTACATGCTTGGTCCACATTCACTAACCTTTGTGTACAAAAATCCCATGTGAATGGAACATCAATTGGCCAATGACCTACAATCGTATTCTTTATAGTTCTTCTTGATGATTAAAAAAGTCATCCCACCAAGATACATCTTGATCTGTAGCCTATTTTTTTGCGCACTCAATATGTCTCTTCTTTTCAATAAGTACTTGCATCCATCTTTTACTTTCATCAACCAAATTTCCACATCTTTCCATATTGTTTTTATCTTCATATGGTGTTTGTTCTGCACCATACACACACAAATTAGGCACTTGCGACAAGAATCTACATCCATCTTTAGGCTCCCACACAGGAGAACCTGAATACAGCTTTGAAAATAAAAGGCTTATGTCATCAACCCTCCTCATCAAGAATACATGATTGAAACTAACATTGTGCAATGGATCCAAAACCTTAGCACTCTTATCAAGGCCTACTGAGCAAAAGTGCTTAAAGTCATAAATCTATGTAAGGTGTTGAACTTCAGGTTTTGGAGTATATGCTTCTAAAATCAACTCAAATAATAT
This sequence comes from Ceratopteris richardii, assembly GCA_020310875.1. Classification (NCBI taxonomy): domain Eukaryota; kingdom Viridiplantae; phylum Streptophyta; class Polypodiopsida; order Polypodiales; family Pteridaceae; genus Ceratopteris; species Ceratopteris richardii. The sequence goes on from CM035409.1 coordinate 174,387,960, forward strand.
TGAAAGTGTAAAATCATTATTACGTGCCAAACTCTTAGAGAACGTACTAAACATTTGATCAATGTGATCATGAATGTGCCCAACCAAAAAGAAATTTAGCTTAACCTTTTGAAACACTTGTCTATCAACAAGCATGCATAAATATCCAAAAATTGTAGAATTTGTATTCTCTCTTGTAGTATTATCAAGCTACAAATACAGAGTTGGTGGCAAAAGACCCTTCCATGATTGCAAAACCTGATGAATGATATTAACTATAAGGTTTGGATCATTATGCACATTTGGATATGTGAAGAAAACCTTGGACTTTACAGTTCCATTGTATACCAAAGCACCAACCAAATGCATTTGGACGAGGACTTCATCTTCAATGTCTTTAGGGATGCAATAAAAATGCAACAAACATGTTTTTCTTATCCATACCATCAATCAACAAACACATGTAACACTCTGAACTTTTGAGTGCTTTACTTCGATGATGAATTGCTTTCTTTCTTTCTAAAGCTTGACTCTCACGATGGTTCCTAAGAAGCCTTTTAAAATTATCTTTCTCTTGTGGTGTTGTAGCCCCCTTTCCCATGTTCTTCAAAGTGACGCAAACTGAACACTCACCCATTCTAACTTTACGAGGAATAGTCACATTATTAAAATCTTCCTTCCATAATCGAGTAAAGTGAAGATACAACACATACTTATCATTTCTACCTTCCATATCTTCTTTATATACTTGAAATACTTCTCGATGAGTAAGGTTATTCTCGATGAGTAAGGTTATCTGACAAGTGTTACCTTCCAGTTGTAGGCATAACCTCACAATGCAAGTTAAAATAGTTCATCATCCAATTCATTGCATGAAGTCCAATATATCCTTTGTTCCCAATATGATATGTATCGTAAATGAGATCTCCATTCATAAGCTCCTCTTGAACCTTATGTATTCTAAAATTTCCCACCCCATTGCAATTTTAAATGCATCCCTACAACACCACATCCCTTGACTAAAGTAATATTCAAAAGCAATATGCGTTATTGAGATGTTATCCTCAATCATCTGCATGTGAGAAAAAAGGTATATATCCTGCCTTTCACTATCTAAGTGGAGGAATTTCTCTCTTAGGTGCTTTAGTTTCTTCATTCCTAACTTATACAAACATTTCAGACCACAACAATGCTTCACAATATCCAATGCAGTTTGTCTATCTGAAGTAAGAAATTGAAATCTTTTTTGATTTACTTTAGGAGGCCTTCTCTTACAATGTAGATTGAGCGTGCTTTTTCTTTCTTCCTTTTTTGCTAACATCCTTTGCTCCACATGCACTTGAATCAGAAGGGAGGTCAATGGGTGCATGAAAAGGGAGATCAAGAGGTTCATTTACTTGAGCAACATTGCATTGAGAATGTAACTTAAATGACCGAACCGAAACATAGAATCACATTCTAAGCCATGGATAGCACTCGTGTGGAAAGGATCAATTGAAAACAATGAATTTGGACTTCTATCAAGGTGACTAGAAGAACGGGATGCCCATGCATATATTGAAAAGATGGAGCTCATCTTCACTTACTTCAAAGAGAAATGAACATAGGAGGTCCTTTTGAAACGATGAAAGTGTCACATCAAAGAGATATGAAGATAGATGTCCCAAATCATTATGGTTGGATATGAAGATTAAGAGAAAGTACAATCTGATCTGACATCACCAACTATGTGACTTATTTTGACCACGTTTGTTTGACATGAGAAAGTTTTGAGATACATATTAGATAAAGTCTTCAAATACAAAATAAGGTTTTAAGATACATAATAAAGTGTGGTGTTTTGATATCTGAAAAGAAAAAAGGAGGCAAGAATGTGGAGAAATGAGAACCCAGTCCTCATGTCTTAAGATTGGTGAGCACAAAGACAATATTTGATGACAAAGTGATAAATTAAATTCCTTAAGAGACATAACTAACTTTCTCATCTATTTTGGGCCTTTATTTCTTGTGGGCCTCAAATAATTTAATGTATTTCCTCATATTGTTTTTACACCATGCTTTCTAGGTGACAATGATGAATTACTATCTACTCAAGATGTTTGATTTGTTAACAAAAAAACATTTGAAGTGTTTAGTAGGGACAAAAAACTGTTTTGTGATGTTTTTCATATAGCTTCACATTCCTTTAATTGTGGGATTATCAATATTCATTTAGCTTGTTGCTTTATTGATTACCCAATGGAGGATTTGAAACCCTTTCTTAGTCAATCTATGGATTATAGATTATTTATCATAGCCAATTGTGGATTTGAAACTCCTTCTCAGTTATTTTTGTGATCAATTTCAACAACCTATCACATGTATTGTAGTTCTATATCATTTTTTCACTTTCTTTGTGAAAAGTTATAAGCTCTGCTTGTATTATTCCTTCCAATAGTCATAATATTCCCAATTTCAAAGGCAAAATACACTGAATAACAAGAGGTGGACTAACTCTCTTATCAGATCCAAAATTGGCATACTTCTATTGCTTCCTAAATTGGAATAAGCTCTCTTAAAAGACCCTAAATTGGCATAATTAGTGATTATTCTCCAACTACTCAATCTAGTTGGTTAATCTACTTACCACCTAGTCTGATTGAGTTACATCTAGTCAATTTCTAGTTCAAGCCATGCAAGTGCCCATAAATAATGGAGGAGGATATCACGTTCATTTCTAAAATTCATGCGCCAAGAGAGAGCAAGAGAGAGCTAAGAGCTAAAGAGCACACAGCCTAGCAAACAAGCACAGACAAGCAAATGGAGAAGAACAGTGCTCCCAAGAATCCTCACAATTACCCAAAATTCTTTCCTCTAAAAAGATTCCAAAAAGATTCCCTTTATTTATTTTAGAGAATTATTGTATTTGTTGGCTCTGAAATTTTATTGCACGCAACTTGTTGTATTTTTTCCACCTGCAAGTCGATGCTAGGCATTGGCTTAAAGTTGCAAGTCGATGCCTAGCATTGAATTAGAGGTGAAACTCGATGTCTATCATTGACTTTCATAGAGAACTCGATGCCAAGCATCGACTTGCTCCTACAAGTGGATGCCTGGCATCGACTTGCCTCTGAAAGTCGATGCCTAGTATCGACTTTTATCTCTAACTCAATGTCTGGCATCGACTTGGGAGTGCAAGTCAATGCCTTGCATTGAATTCTCTATGAAAGTCGATGCCAGACATCAAATTCCTAGTGAAAGTCGATGCCTGGCATCGACTTCTTGGTCGACTTTTGGCTGAAGACCATGCCAAGAATTGACTTTCGACTGAAAGTCGATGCTAGCCATCAACTTTGTCCTGCAAGCCGATGACAGGCATCAATTTTGGGCTCCACGTCAATGCCAGGCATCAAGTTTGGGCTCCAGGTCGATGCCAGACATCAACTTTGGGCTTGAGGTGGATGCCAGGCATCAACTTTGTGCTCCAAGTCGATGCCACACATCAACTTTGGGCTCTAGGTCGATGCTAGGCATCAAGTTGGGGCTATAGGTCAATGCCAAGCATCGATTTGGGGCTACAAGTCGATGCCAGACATCAATCTAGGATCCAGGTCGATGCCAGGCATCGACTTTGGGCTGCAAGTCGATTCATGCATCGACTTGTTGGTGAGAGTCCACATTCACAAAGAGTAAAACTAAAATTTTGCAAATTCAGGGACACTAAGGGAAGAGTGGACAAGAGTGTGAAGTTGCTTACGTTGACTGTGAGCATAGGAGAACAAGCTCCTGAGAGGAACATGGGTCATCCCATGAAAGAAAAGAAAAGCATTGCTTCATTATCCTATGAGAGGGCAAGCAACCCGATTCCGATTTCATCTGGTGGGCATAGCAGCATAAAGCCTATTGATGAGGATCTAGTGAGGAAGGAAAGTTCAAAGGAAGTCAACATTAACAAGAAAGATTGACCACTGCAAGACATGACAACTCTGGAGTGGTGTCTCCAGTACATTGAAGAGAAGAACGCTGTCGGAGAGATTCTCTCTCCCTAATCTGGATATTCCAATCCTTTATTTTGACATAAGAATTGTCGAACTAATGAATAAAATTATTGAAGGCATGGTGCAGGATCGGTAGTGGATTTTATGCTCTTCATGGAATGCCAATGGATCAAATCAAGGTTCTTAGCTATCATTGATTGCAGATTAAATAAACTGATTTCTCAAATATGGGCGGCTAGATGTTGTATTTGTATTGGACACTGGACTGATTATCATAAAAAAGTGGACATACACACTGATGAAGGATTACTCTAAATTTCGTGAAAATCTCATGTATATATTCATGTGTGTATCCACACCTATGTACAACCATATGCTTCAAAATGCATACCATATGACCCTAAGAAACCATTTAGTGCTAAAGCTTGCAAATGCAAACCATGATCAAGTGACTGTAAATTGAAAGCGAAATGATGTACCAACGACTTCCACATTGAAAGTGGAAGTTGGAATAGCTGTGCATGAAAAAACTGAGTGAAGATCAGTGATCAGCCATCGGCAAATGCACACAAAAAGGAGATGAACGGAACTGAACTGCAGGCATGCATGCATCAGAGTCGGACAAGGCTGGAGATCGGGCACAGCTCAAGTGGAACGAGGAGACCAACTAGGAGTGGTCCGACAGATTGGGGGAGCGCTATTTATCTGAGGAGGAGCCGCTATCGAGGGAGGCCATTTCACTGTTTGTTATCTAGCGGAAGGAAGATGCTGATTTGAAAGGCATGGAGGCTTAAGCAGACGACACAAGGAGGGAAAAGGAGGAGGCCAAATTCATGTTTTATTGGGCGCTCATACTCTCCATCAACACTTTTGTTCGTTCAACGTGTGCAGATGCCTTAGACATTGAGATTCAGTCCACTGTAATCATAGAATTTCATTCTCTGGTTGACTATATGACAATTGTTTTGATTAGTTTATCATCTAAACCTTATTTGCACGCTTCGATAACGAAGACTTTGTTGTTCATATACCGTTCTTATAATGAGTAATCACATAGTTTATGCACAGAAGCTTCGATGATCGGATATTCTAGGGTATAAGTCAGTGCGCAACGCAGTTTCTGATCAAGCTTGTTCTTCTGTAGTGTGCTTTTATACGGCCTTGCCTAAATATATGTACTAGAACAATTATGTTTTTTAAGAGAGCTATGAATTTCCGTTAGTATTTCTATATATCACTCCTTAAATGCACTCAAGAAGTACAGAGCAGCGGGAGCACGCATGCAGAGGGGAGTCCCGGAGCTCATTCAAAAGCGATTAATCTGACTTTCATGTGCAATTCACCCATATGACAATCGTCGATAGCTGCTAAACTCTAAGATCTCATGCTCTGTGACGCATGCTCTGTTGGTGTTCTAACATTTCTAATGATCCAGCGAGTAATTGAGGAGCTTTTGCGAGCGGAAATGTAGACGAGCTAAGGAATGAGAACATTAGAGGTGGCTGAAAACGTCACAACAGAAGTTCCATGGCAGGAGAAGAGATAGCATGGAAATCAGACAGAGAGTTTTTCTTATCTTTTGGATTAGATTGGAAGATTTGGGATAATGACATGGATTTTACGGAGATTAGCAGAGGAAAATACCAACGCAACTAGGGAAGAGTTCATCTTTTCATCACCCTGAGAGAAACACAAATAATTATGCTTACGAGCAGAATCCACTAGGAAAACCTGACAAGTTGCCTAGAGCAGAGGTGGCCATCAACCTCAAAAGAGGGCACTTCTCAGGATAGCTTCGAATCTGAAATACAACTTCTGCAATAATCTTGATGTCAAAGTTTGTGGTACGTTTTCGCACACAGATGATGCTATCTATCCAACTACAACCTGTAGTGATGACAAGCTGGTACGTGTTTTTGTATAATCATTATTAAAGCTCTTTAGGTTGAGAATACACCACGAGTGTGTAAATTAAGATATAGGTATTAGAAAAATTTTCAGAAGTAATGAACATCAGGTTTAAAACGACTCTGAAAAGTATGCAACTTGGAATTGTTTACATTTACAAATTTGCATGTGAAATATTGTTGTTGCAGAATTATTGGAGGTAAGGTCAATCCTTCTGTGTCAAGGCGCTGGACCTTTTCTCTTGCGTTGTTGTGTAATCGAATGTGTAACAGGACTCGTTCAAGATGAAATTTTAGTGCAGACGACAATTTAGCTATATGAAAGATTGAGTTGTGTTTTCTATCATCAAGTTAATATGATAAATTAGTTTCAAAAACTGTGAGACGCAAGCATATCATTTTACTTAAAAGTCTTATTGACATATGGTTTGTATGTTCGAATCATGGCACCCATTTAATATCGATGCAAAGTAATATTGTGGCTGATAAGAAAACATAAACTGAAACTTGACGTTGAGAAACTAAAAGGTGATGCATGATGCAGATTAGATTTTAATGAACTTACTTTACCTGAATAAGGACAAGATCATTTTTTGGAGTAGTTTCTAGACCGGTGTTCTTCTTCCTTACTGGACAAAAGACATCCCATTCTGCTTATTCATAACGTTTGGCTTTCAATAAGCACTGAAATGAACAAGTAATTTGTGTTAATTCGCTAATAGATTGAGAATAAGTTGAACAAAACAAATGAACTATCATTTACTCATAGAAGTTAGACTTTAGGTATCTACAGATTTCAGAGTTGTGCGCTACAATAGAAGCGTGAGAAACGCAAAAGTTTTGACTCAATTCTATGTATATGTAGTATACTCATTGCACTACAAATATTCTTTTGATCATTCTTTCTTCGATTAAGGTATTGCATGAAGTAATTCGACCAATTCATATATGAATTGTTGAATTGTTTGTTCAAATGAATTTCTTCCGTTATCTGAATGGTTATCGTTTGACTTTAATTCTAGATGTTTTATCTTCATAATGAACTAATAGTTTAAAATCCTTAATCCGTAGTACTATGAATATGTATCCTTGCAAATAACAACAGTCAAGTTGTTCTTTTAAACTATGCTTTCACAATCGAAATGATGATTGAAAAGTTTTCCTTACAATAATGAATGCTAAAAATTTTGAATAAAAGTAATCAATGGATGATTTCTAAAGTCTTTAAGATATGATGAAAGTTCGGTTTTATTTGTGATTGATTTACCAAGTGATTTCTTTGAAAGAAGTCCTCCACACCTGAGCTTGCTCCAAGCACCCCGCGTGCGCCGTTAACGAGACGATTGAATTGATCCGCCAGTCGTCAGAAATTGCTCCCACAATGCTACTCTTTTGGTATTTGCAGGAGCCTATGGGAGGGGAAAGAGGCTTTTCAGTATGGCTTAGTGTTCAAAGTAGATTATGAGGATGAGGAGTTAGATAACCTTCTTTTTCTAGTGGAGACATCTAAAGGCTTAAGGAATGTAATCTGCAAAATAGACCTCTTGTGTCTAGAATGTTGTGTGCCAGAGAAGCTTCTAGAGCTTTATAGGGACTCGAAGAAGTTTATCAGGGATTTAATGCCGTGGATCAAGGCAACATAATGACAACACAGCAAAAGAAGACAACCCGTATAAAGGCAAAGGGTAAACACTCTATGCAGAAGAAACCACTAAAAAAGTTGAAGAAAAGAGTAGATGAAGCATCCTCTTAGACAAGTTCTGACTCAGAGGATGTTATTGTGGCACCTGGTGGAGAACTTGCATCAGAGATCGTGTGTAATGAGCAGAATAGGATAAAGGAGGATATTTCCAAGAGAAAACTTGTTAGAAAAGGACATCTTTTCCACCTACCCATCAATATTATCCACAGACCACCCATTGACCCAGTCACAGGGAGAAGGCCCCTTGAGATAAGGGAGCCACATAATCTGCATGTGCAGAACCTAAAGAAAAAGATGAAGATAAATCCACACACGATTGTAGTTCCTTTTTTGGTCATGGTGGATTCAAATGAATGCAACTCTGCAAATGATTTCAATGATGCTTTTTTTTTAGGGCTACACGTACTATGTGATTGGTGGATCACACTCTCTAGAGGCACATAGACAGCTAATGAAGGAGCACCCAATGACATTCTTCTTTAAGTATGCAGAGTGCAAGATATATGCAGGACTCACTACTGAAGAGGCCAAGCTTTTGGCTTGGGACCATAATAACGACAGTGACTACATGCAAAAAATGTCATCCATTGAGCAGATTCGCTTCTTCCACCATGAGTATGATAATTCTGTAATGAAAGATGCTAGGAGGGTACATCCAAATCTAAGGAAGCAATGTCTTATTGGGGTGGGGATAGTTGTGGATGAGACATTTAAATCAGATGCCTTGAGGAAATTCAACCCTTGGTTTCAACTAGAATTTGGAACAAGTGAAATATGGGATCTCCAACAAAAAAATTTTACAATGTGGGAAAATAAGGAGGTTAAGGGCCAAAAACAGAGGAAAGCAAGGCCAAATCTGAAAGTGGATGTAAAGGGAAAAGGAAAGAAGCTTGATCTTTGCACTGAAGAGGCTATTGAGGATATGAATTTGACACCATGGAGATCCCTCCAAGGGATCAAGGATGATACCTTGATAATATCAACTTTATCAAGAGTAATTTCTAAGTCTTGAAGAGATGGTCACTGAGCTCAATAAGTAAGTAGGAGTTTCTTAAAGCTTCTTTGCTCTCTGTTTCTCGTTTTTGAACTCATTGGGCCGCTTTTATCCATGGCAATGCAATCATAAAGTCTATATGAAGATTGAGGATGTAACGATGAAGAGGTTGGGATGCTTCTCCTGGAGTGAAGTGCAGGTGGAGTATCCAACCACAATACATCATACAAAGCAATTTCAGAATATTTTATATTGTTTCATGATTGGGTAGGTGCTCCATCTCCACTACGTGTTCAGATAGTCGATGCTTGGCATCGACTTTTGCCAAGAATTTGACGCGTAGCATCGATTCTTTGCTGAATGTCGATATCTGGCATCGACTTTTGGGAAGAGGTTGATGCCTAGCATCGACTTGCTGCTGAATGTCGATGCCTGGCATTGAGTTCTCTGTTGAATGTCGATGCCTAGCATCGACTCGCTCTTCAAATGAGATGCATGGCATCGAATGTGAGGACATATATGAACAAAGACTCAATGCCATGCATTGAATTGCAGCAAAGAATCGATGCTACACATCAACTTCTTGCCAAAAGTCGATGCCAAGCATCAGCTATTAGCACCCAATGGATGCCAGGCATCGACCTCTTGGCATAGGTCGATGCCAAGCATCGAATTATCATATGTGTGCTAATAATTATTCTTCTTCTCTTATTTTTGTAGAAGCCAAAAAAGTCAAAGCCTGTAGAGTTAGATGACGATTGCCCACCTACATTCCTGGCTCACATTCAAAGGACAAAGGCACGAGAAGTCTAGGCTAAAGCTAAGGAAATCAATTTTGATGATGAGTCAGATTTGAAGTGTTTCTTCAACCCTGTAGACCCCCCTAGACCTGTATATTACAACGGATATTGCACTGATGTAAAAAATATGTGTACGGTTGTACCTAGAAAACATTACTCCCTTGTAATATGAGATATACCCTACGAGCTTAGGATGATGGGCTTTGTTAATGATGACAAGCCATTCAAGCACCCATAGATTCTCCAGATGGTGATCGATTTTGCTGACTTGACTATGTCACCTTTATGGAGGATAGTTATTTTCCATGGCAAGGACCAATCGTTTTCTGTATGAGCTGCTTTGAAGTCAAGATGTCACGTTGTGGAGTGTCTTACATGGTAATCTATCTTCATTTTGGTCTCTGATTTATGCATAATGAACTCTATTTTACTTATATCTTATATCTTTCTTTGGCAGAGTAAAGACAAATGTGAATCATACTCCTTCCCATAGGTTTGTGAGTTCAAGAGAATGCATTACAATCGGGTATTATGATGAAGTAAGAAAATGAAGGGTCAGGGAACATTGCAATGAGAAAGGAATCTCAAATGTACTCATGTTCCCTACAATTACAAAGAAACTTCATCATGTGGTTGGGGACAAGACATTGGTAAATCCATATCAAAAGCCACAAAAAATGATTATGCGACTTCTTTAGTTGTTTTCCAATGATGATGACTCAGTCCTAGACCTTTTCTCTAGCACAAGTAATTGTAGTTCTAATGGATCTCATTTTCCATGTATCATGATGTGCCTCTAATTTTTCTGCTTTCTTTTCAAGAACGACTCTTGCTTGTTCATAGAAAATGTTCAAGCATTGAATAGCTGTAGAGAAAGATGAAGCTCAAGTGTGCTTCATAAGAATGAGGATAAATGGGTTGAATTAATGCCCAGATGAGGACCAAGCGATATGTTGGTGCATTTTACCCAGGCTTACATGCTTGATATAACTTGATATGATGTTCATTTGTAGTCATATGTGTAGACATATGAAGACCTCTTGTAAAAGAGTGCATTTTATCTCTTGTAATTGTAAAAAAAAAGAATGGCTTAAGTCATCCATGATGTAATAAGCAAATTCGTGGCTCTAACTACCTAAAACCACGAATCCATTAGCTGAGGGAATATTTCCTAATTTCTAGCATCACTTTTAGGTGCAGTCATTTGAATTCAAATTCAAAACTACCTCCAAAAGTAGCTATAAAAGAAGCAAGAAGGAAGTCACCAAAGAAGTGCTTGATTTGTGTCCATTTCATGCCCATTTGTAGAGATTGAAGAGCTAAATCCATAGCTCTATCATTCTACTCCCATTGTGCAAACATCCATTTCCAATGTGGTTCTAATCGTATGTGAATCTATACATTCATCTTTTACTCCTTCTATATTTTGTTCTTTGTTATACTCACTAAGAATAGTAAACTTCAGAAGCTCATATCTCGGGTTATAGATAACGTGAGTTTTTAAGTGCATTTAATAGCGATCTAAATCTAGTTTACGCTCACAAAATTTCATGTCCATTGGAGTTATCATTTATGAGAAATCAACATGATACTACTCATTGGTCTATCTCTACAGAGTCCGAAAATGGCAGGCATGCTCCAGATTTTGCTAAAACTTTTTCTGAGTGCTCAATTGATTAATTTAAGTGTTTTAACTTGACTTGGGAAGCTTGCTAAGTCTATTTTCTATGTACAAAAGGAATTCTTCTAGTTCCTACGAGGTTAAGAGTATTGTTCATTGTTTCTAGCAGGTGTATGTAAAAAATAGGAAGTTTTGGGAGCTAGTCATTTTGCAACTAGTCTGTCTTGACTCAAACTTTGAGATACTTGTTCCAAAGCATTTGGGTGATTTTTTTGTGGATTTAGGAAGCTCAAAGGGTTTACTAACCAACTCTGAAGTCTCAGTTGGCTGGTGTAAAGCTGTTTGTAGCAACACCAATTCATCTTCGGGTTGCATCTACCATCTCTCTCCATAGTGGTATCAGAGCATAGTCAATCAATATGGGAGATGGTTTTCCATCAACAATTGACAAATTGGATAGAAAAGACTAACCAAAATGGTATCTAAGGATGGAGGCTTATTGTCAAGGGAGGAATCTATTTTGATACACATCTGGAGATGAAGCTATGCCAACCATGAGGAAGAGAGGGCAACCATCACATGAAGAAGAGAAAAGACTTTCAAATTGGTGTTCAAAGGATGCACCTACAAGGTCCTATATTCTAAACTCAATCTCTGATTTTCTTTTACCTCATGTCAAGGGATGCAAGACATCAAGAGAGACTTGGAATGCACTTGCTTCTTTCTTCTTCTCCAACATCGAGCAAGGAAGAACCAATTGTGGATGGAGTTCACAACAATGAAGAAAAGCCCCAAGCAAAGTATGACTGATTATATCACAAAGATGAAGGAGATTTCAAATCGACTTGGAAGCATTGGACAAGTAATTGAAGAGGGACAAATCATAAAATGAATCAAAGCAGATAACAAGTGGGAGTCCTTCACAACAACCATGGATCTGTACATGGATATGCATGTACCCGACCTCAACACACTCATGGGCCAACTCTTCACTCATGAAGCAAAGATTAGCAAAGGTGCTGAGTCCTCAAGAGGTAATCAAACTTCTGCCTTATATTCTAATAAAGCAAAGGTCAAGGAAAAGTCAAAGAATAAGAACAATGAAGATGAAGGTAGCTCTTTCCAAGCAAACTTTGCAGGTATAGGAAGAGCTAGAGGAAGAGGGAGAGGTGGAAAGCAAGGGAGGGGGAGAATCCAATCATCTCAACCTTGCAATATATGTTGTTTATCTAATCATTCTATTGAAGAATGTTTCAAGAACCCGAGGAACTCAAGAGGAAGAAGATTCAATAGAGGTGGTATGGATCAAATAGAGGTAGATACAATGGAGGCTACAACAACAATTACTACAACAACAATTACAACAACAACAACTATCAAAGTGGCCATAGAGGAAGAAGAGATTATATTAACTATGCAGAGGACCAAAGTCAAGAGGATTCATTATTGATTATGAATCTATCAGTGAAGAAGTGTAAGGATGATGATCACATCTTTTACATTGATTTGGGATGCTCAAATCATATAGCAGGAAATGTGGCTTTACTTTCTGATTTGGAAGATCCTCACAACAAACATGAAGTGCAAACAAGAGATGATACAAAGCACTTGGTGGAGAAGATGGGTAATGTGAAGACATCAGATGGGATTATGAACCTCTTAAGCAAAGTCTTGTATGTCCCTACAATTATCAAAACATTAATAAGTGTTGGGAAGATTGTTGAAAAAGGATTGCAGGTTAGATTCAAATGATATGGAGCATATGTTGAAGACCCAAGGCAAGGCTTCAGAAGGATTGCCAAAGGAGAAAAGGATCTCAAACTCTCAGAGAGTTGGAGATATGGCACAAAAGGCTTGCTCGCATTGGTGAGAGGACACTCAAACAAATTTGCAAGGACCAAAGTGTACTTGGTTTACCTAATATCACAAGGCAACACATGATTTATAAGTGTGAAGCTTGTTAACTTGGTAAGGCACATAGACAACCTTTCAATAAGAAGGGATATGTGTATCAAAATCTTTTCGATCTAGTGCACACGGATGTGTGGGGTCCAAGTAAGGAGCCATCTATATGAGGCTCAAGATATTATGTGTCTTTCATAGATGATTGTAGTAGATGGACCATTCTGTTTTTCATGAAGCACAAGGATGAAGTTTTTAATTGCTTTAAGAAGTATGTAGCTCTTGTTGAAAACCAAACAGGTAGGACTTTGAAAAGACTCAAATCAGATGGTGGAGGACAATACTTCTCTTCTAAATTTGATGCCTACTTGCATGAAAGAGGCATTCAAAGGGAAGTCACTACAAGGTATACACCTAAACTCAATGGTGTAGCTGAGAGGAGAAAGAGAGCTATTGTTGAAGTTGCAAGGTCCATGCTCAATGAAAAGGGATTGCCAAACTATCTATGGGCAGAGGCTATGTCTAAAGCCACATATCTCATAAATAGACTTCCATCTAAGTTACTAGATGGAACTACTCCATATGAAGTGTGGAATGGAAGAAGAGCTAGTCTAGAGCATTGTAAAATCTTAGGATGCTTAGCCTATGCTCACATTCCTTCTCAAGTACGAGGGAAATTGGACCCCAAGGTAGAGAAGTGCATCTTTATTTGTTATGATCAAAACCAAAAAGGATATAGATTGTACAATCCAACTAATAAAGAATTTTCTGTGAGTAGAGATGTAATTTTTTATGAGAACAAATCATGGTTTGATGATGACAGGAAAGTCAAGCTACCTTATGACTTGGATGAAGATTTTCCATCACTTCAACCAAAGGAGCCAAAGCAAATTGGAGAAAGTGATCTAGAGATTGACCTAGAAGACTTGGAAAGACTAAATCTATGGAAGAGAAAAGGTAAAGCAAAGATGCAAGATGCTACGTATGGACCCGAGAGCTCACATCAACCACTTAGAAGGTCTTCAAGGGAGAAGAAGAAACCAGAGAGGTATGGTTATGATACTTCTTTGGTCACCAATCACTCAATCTACATTGCAAAGGATTCAACCAATGAAGAACCTACCACATTTGAAGAAGCACAAAGCAAGAAATCTTGGAGAGATGCAATGGATGAAGAAATGGAAGCCTTGAAATAGAATGACAAAATCAAGAGGAATCCAGATGGAAATATAAATAGACATAAAGCAAGGTTACTTGCTAAAGGGTTTGCTCAAACCCATGGTATTTATTATGAGGAGACTTTCTCTCCTATTGCAAAAATGCCTACAATTAGGGTTCTCATTAGCCTTGCTGCAACTAGAAATTGGAAACTCTATCAACTTGATGTAAAGAATGCTTTCTTAAATGGATAGATTTCTGAGGAAGTGTATATGGCACAACCTCCTAGATATGAGGATGCACATCATCCTAACTATGTATGCAAATTAAACAAAGCCTTGTATGGATTGAACCAAGCTCCAAGAGCTTGGAATTTCAGATTGGCAACTTATTTGTGGGACCAAGGATTCAAAGCTAGCAAGGCAGATACCTCTTTATTCATAAAGAGCAATGGATCTGAAGTGATCTACCTATGTGTGTATGTTCATGATATCATTATCACTGGGAATGATCTTGAAGGAATCAAATAGGTAAAGATTCAAATGAAGTAGGAGTTCAAAATAAGTGATCTTGGACCACTCACTTATTTTCTTGAACTGGAGTTAATCTACACAGGTTCAGGTATATACATCACACAAAGGAAGTATGTGCATGAGATGCTCATCAAGTTCAAGAGGGAAAACACCAAGTGTGCAGGTACACCTATGGAGAAAAATCATAATCTTAGTGCTTATGAAGGAGAGCCAATTGAAGACATCACAAGCTATCAAAGGTTGGTTGTAAGTTTGAACTATGCAACACTCACAAGGGTGGATATATGCGTTAGTGTTAGCATATTGAGTCACTTTATGCATAAGCCAAGAAGACCATATATGGAAGCAGCCAAGAGAGTCCTCAAGTACCTAAAGGGGACCATGAATGAAGGTTTGTTTTATCCATTTACTTCAGATATTGAGCTAAAGGCCTACTCAGATGCAGATTGGGCCGGATCTAGAGATGATAGAGGAAGCACATCTAAGTATGTATCATTTGTAGGTTCAAAAATCATTTCTTGGTCATCCAAGAAGCAATCAACAGTGGCATTATTGTTTATTGAAGCAGAATATAGAGATTTGGCTAATGCAACTCAAGAAATCATGTGGTTAAAATCTTTGTTTACAGATCTTGGACTTCATTGTTCAACACCTCACATTTTTTGTGACAGCACAAGCTCACTACATCTTGCAGCTAATCTAGTATACCATGCTAGAACCAAGCATATTCAAGTACACTATCAGTATGAAAGGGAGAAGCTAATGAGCAAGGATATCCAACTATCCTATGTCTCTACAGATATGCAATGTGCAAACATGTTGACAAAAGCTCTTGATGGTACAAAATTGAGTAGATTCAAGTTGATGATTGAGTTGCATGAAATCAAGGACAATTGAAGACTTATTTGGAGGGTACAAGGGAACATTGGTCAAGCGTTGCTCACACATGGTGAAAAGGTGATTACAGAACTTGATCTCTGGCATAAGAGATTAGGTCATTTTAATGAAAAAGGAATAAGAGCTATGATTTCAAATCAGTCAGTACTGGGATTACCGAATGTACAGAACCAACATATGATTCACAAGTGCGAAGCATGTCAGATGGGAAAAGCCCACAGGTTACCTTTTCAGAAGAAAGGATTCAAACATGATGGAGTACTTGAACTCATTCATACACATGTATGGGGTCCAACAAAAGAACGATCAATCAGTGGCTCAAGGTATTATGTTTTATTCATTGATGACGCTACAAGATGGATAACATTATATGTTTTAAAGGAAAGATCAGAAGTATTTGAAACCTTCAAGCATTTTCATGCATATGCTGAAAGACTCATAGGTCAAAAGCTTAAGAGACTGAGGTCTGATGGAGGGGGAGAATACTTCTCCCGAGAATTCAATGACTATCTTTGGAATGCAGATATTAAGAGACAAATAACCTGCAGGTATACACCACAACAAAATGGTGTAGCAGAAAGAAGAAACCGAACTCTAGTTGAGTTTGCACGAGCTATGCTAAAAGAAAAAGATTGTCCAAATTATCTTTGGGCTGAAGCTGTAAATACAGCTACATACTTGGTAAACAGATTACCGTGTACAGCTTTAGATGGAGTGACTCCTTATGAAGCTTGGTGGGGAAAGAAACCAACACCAAAGTGTTTGGATCAGTAGCTTATGCTTATGTACCATCACAACTCAGACATAAGCTTGAACCAAAAGCAGAGAAATATGTGTTCGTCGTATATGATGAAAAATAGATGGGTTACAGGTTATGGAGTCCTCTAACAAAATAGTTTACTGTTTCCAGAGATGTTACATTTGATGAACAAGAAAGCTGGTATACAGATCAAAGTCATACAACGGAAGAATTTGAAGAAGAGGTAAGAAGGAAAGAGAAAGGGAAATCAATTGTACAGGTGAATAGAGATGAAGACTATATGCAGGCAAGTACGTCCAAGATCGGATCAGGTATGAGAAATGAAGATGAACAAGGATTTGATGAAGATGTGTATTCAGATACACATGAAGAGTTTGAACCAAGAAGGTCAAACAGGGTTAGGAAACAACCAACAAGGTATTCTTATGATACTTCGTACATAACTCAGAAAAATTATGCATATATGGTCAAAGATGATGAAGAACCTCAGAACTATGATGAAGCTAAAGGCAAGAAGCAATGGGAAGAAGCAATGGAAGAAGAATTCAGTGCACTGGAGGAGAACAAGACATAGGAACTTGTTCCGAAACCAAATGGTAAGAAAGTGATTGTAAATAGATGGGTTTTCAAAATCAAGAAACTTGCAGATGGAAGGATAGCCAGACACAAAGCTAGACTGGTTGTCAAGGGCTATGCTCAGACGCATGGCATAGATTATGACGAGACGTTTAGTTCTGTGGCAAAGATGTCAACCATAAGGACAGTGATTGTTATAGCAACATCAAAAGGATGGAAGCTAAGTCAACTAGATATAAAGAACGCATTTCTGAATGGATATATATCAGATGAAGTCTATATGGAACAGCGTGAAGGGTTTGTAAGTTCCAGATACCCAAATTTTGTTTGCAGATTCAGAAAAGCACTTTATGGACTGAAGCAAGCTCCAAGAGCTTGGAATTAGAGACTTGTGAAATATCTCAATGAACTTGGATACCAAAGTTTGAAGGCAGATGCAAGTCTACTCATCAAGAGAACAGAAGAAGGTATGATCTACATTTTCATTTATGTAGATGACATTATAATCACAGGCACCTCAGAGGAAGGAATTAAAGAAGTAAAGAGATTGCTCGAAAAGGAGTTTAAGATCAGTGATCTTGGAAAGTTATCATACTTTCTTGGAATGGAAATCACATACACAGATCATGGTGTATATGTTTCGCAAGAAAGATATCTCCTAAACTTACTGAAGAAGTTTAATATGGAGAACTGCAGAGAAGCTTCAACACCGCTTGAAGTAAATCATAAACTCAGCAAATATAGTGGTGCAGAGTTCAAAGATATGAGAAAGTATCCATCGTTAGTGGGAAGCCTAATTTATGCTACGCTAACGAGACCGGATCTTAGTTATGCAGTGGGAGTTCTCTCACAGTTCATGCATTGTCCGAAAGATCAACATTGGGTTGCAGGACAGAGAGTTCTTAGATATATCAAAAGAACTATAAAGGAAGGATTATATTATCCTTTTACGTCAGATATAAAGCTGAGAGCATACAGTGACTCAGACTGGGCAGGAAATCAAGATGACAGAAGATCAACACATGGGTATATGATATACCTAGGAGATAAGCTAGTAAGCTGGTGTTCAAAGAAACAACACACAGTGGCTTTATCGTCAACAGAAGCAGAATATAAAGGACTTGTAGAAGCAGCTAAAGAAGTGATATGGATGCAGACCTTGTTCAAAAGCATGGGTATTGATCAAGGTATACCTATCATACATGGAGATAATATGAGCTCGCTGTATCTTGCAGCAAATCCAGTATTTCATGCAAGAACAAAGCATATAGAAATTCAATATCATTTCCTGAGGGAAAAGGTAATGGAGAAGGATATAGAAATTGTATACACTCCGACAAAAGATCAGATTGCAGATATTTTGACAAAGAGCTTGGATGGAACAAAGACAAGCAGATTCAAAGAAATGGAAGGTATAAAAGAAAGGAAAATATATGAAAGACAGGAAGAGTCAAATTAGTGATTGAGGGGGAGCTGTTGAAGAATCACTCACGAATTTGACATACAGATAGACATAAAAGAAAAAGAAAGATAAAGAGAAGCAGAATCAAAGTATTCAGAAAATCAAAAGCCTTAGTGAAGGGATAAATTCACGACCATTATGTACAGCGTAAAATCTTCCAGAATCAGAGTTTGTTAGAGTTCGTTACACCGGATCAAAACTGTATATAAAGAGAGAGACAAGAAACAGAAAAAGAGCGCGAGAGTGCGAGTAAGCGTGCGAACAAGAACGTGCAAGAGAAGAGCGCGCAGTTGAATAGAGCGCATATAGAGATCAGGAATAGGTTTAGAAGACGCCAGAGATCGCGTATGTAAAGATGAATAACAGAAACCTGAAACCTCAGGTATTCATTTGAGAGAGATGGTAAGAAGAAACTACTCAGTGTAGGAGAGTTTCTATAGCTTGAGCAAGAAGAGGCCAAGCTAGTTTGTACTCATCTTCTCTAATAGAAAACACATGTTCATGTGGAAGTTTGCGTGCACTATTCGTATGTGAAGAAATCTGAGTATTTTCATGTTACGGTATAAAGCATGTTACAATATAAAGTCAGTTAACAGTTACAGTTTGTTCAGTAATCGTGTTTCCGATACTTTCTTTGTAAACGTATTTTTCGGTTAGTTACAGTTTTCTCAGTAAACGTGTTTTTTTGGTAGAACAACGAAGTATATCTCGCAGAATAAATTAAAGTTTTGTATGAGAGATAGCTTATCTCTACTATCAGTTCATCAAGGATTTCGGTGAAATGAATATGTACACACAGTACAAAGCCTGACCGGAAAGAGGCATTTTGAACTGGTGAAGTTTTTCTTTAAACTTCAGAAAGAGTTCATTCAGTGAAGGAAGTTCACGCATCACTTCCTTATATACTTGAAGTAATTACAAATAGAATCGCAGTTGATTCCGGTAAGATTCCGATATAATTACGGTGACAGTCTTGTGACAGTCCGGTGAAGTTCTAGTGGAATTTCAGTGAATTCAAAACATAGTCTTGTATGTTTGAGTGATAGAAACTCTGCTAAGCTATTGCTCATTATAGAGGTGTTCTAATATCACTCTAGCTTAGCCCTCTTCGATGGCACAACAAATTCCGATGGCTTAACAAGGTTCGGGCCTTTGCCGCGTTGACCATAACATTTGGTATCTGAGCTACCATACCGAAAGTGATATCGTAGTTGCAGTGCCATCATTTGAATCAAAGAAGATACATGTGAATCAAAGAAGATACATTTAGCATCTTCTTCTCAAGTTCAAAATGGAGAATACTAAATCTATAGGTACACCTTTGGAGATGAATCATAAACTTAGTGTCTATGAAGGTGAGAAAATTGAAGACATGAAAGAATATCAAAGCTTGGTAGGTAGCGTGATATATGCTACTCGTACAAGGACAGATATCTCATATAGTGTGGGAGTGTTTAGTCAGTTCATGCACGCACCTAGAAGACCACACATGGATGTAGCTAAGAGAATACTTTAGTATCTCAAAGGTACAATAAATGAAGGATTATTCTATCCTTACTCTTTAGATTTAGATATCAAAATCTATTCAGATGCAAATTGGTCAAAAGCCAAGGATGTTAGAAGAAGTACCTCTAGTTACTTAGCATTTGCAGGTTCAAAGCTAGTATCATGGAGTTCCAAGAAGCAACCAAGAGTTTCTTTATTCTCAACTAAAGTAGAGTATTATTGGATGAAAGATGGCTCATTAGAAAGATATTAGTGTCTAGTTAACACCTATAGATTTTCAAAGCATTTGGTTTTGTAAATTGGGAGAAATCTAAGTTTGTCTATCTTGGGGTCAATCTCTACGTATTCCAAAAGAATAGGAGGTACCATTGTTGAGTGTCTGATTCATTCCAAAAGAATATTTTGCTTATTCCTCATATTCTTGTGCATTTCATATACTCAAACCTATGCGTATCACTCCCATAAAAGGATTTTTTCTAATTGTAATCATGTTGGTTGCTATGAGCATTTGAATTTCATTGTCTCATCCATAGATAGTATGTTTTTCGAGCTAGTTGATGCACAAACCTATCTGTTTCGTATCGACTCTTTCTCCTTGATGCTTTAAAGTAAATAGTGCATTTGTTTTTGCAGCTATCGCATGCCTATAAGGTCTATTTGAGTCTCCATAAGCTCAAGGGCTAGTCTTGTGCCGATTTCTTGGACCAAACTTCATTGCTTCGCAAGTCACTTTTCCACCTCCTACAAGCTTCTCCAAGTTCTTTCAATTGTGCACGCTGGCATGTGTCACATCTTTTCACATAGGTATCTGCGTCTATATGAAGAGTGGGCCACGAAAGTCATGAGAATACAATGTTCTTAATTACTTGGTTAAGCACGAAGTGTCAACTTGCAATACCACTATGTATAGTTTCTAAGATTGTCAAATAGTCTGATTATGAATGCATAGTCTTAAGTAACCATCTTTGCCTCTTCAGTATAGGCTATTTTCTATTAGGGCATATTCTGAGCCTCTTGCTCCATGCTTTGTTTTCTTTCTAGACTAGCATCAATGAGTAGTGTTATCGATCTCATAAATTTTTTCAATCACTCCATTGTGAAATTAACAACATGTGATAAAGAGTAGTATAATCATGGGGGTCTCTTCTGGCACACTCACAATTTTTAATCCTAGGCCAATACACTCCTAAACATTTCAAATTATGCAATGTTCATTGTTTATAATAGTGATTTCCTAGCAATGCTTCATGGACTTGTTGCAACCAATTGCTATGTTCATCCTCGTCGACACAACAAGCTAGTACACCCTTTGCATCTTGTTTGTACATAGCTCTAGCCAATATTTTATAATTTTGTGATTTCATAATTTCCTCTTTGTTCGTCTTCACATTCGCATTTGCAGGTCGGACGATTAGGACATATACTAACTTATTTGCCCATTTAGGAACAACTTCTAAATTGAACAAATAAGAGTTGCGTAGTTCATCAAACATTCCTCATGATGAATCTCTTGAAGTGATGCAAGAAAGGTGATCTACGTTGAGGAGAATCCTACCTTTCCTAACAACCACTTCAAAGTCATATTCCGTTAGTAAGAGGAATCATCTTACTAAGCATCCTGTATTGCATGGTTTATTGACCAAATATAATAATGATTAGTGAAAATATTGAACTTGTTGGCCAATAAATAGTGTTTAAATTTCTTCATGGTGTATACCATGCCTAATCCTTCTTTTTTTATTGTTATATAGATTTGTGTAACTGTGTCTAGCTAGGTGCTATCATCAGCTATAGGCAAATCTAGATTTCCTTCACCTTAGGGTTGTGCTAGCACACATCCTATTACATAATTGGATGCATCTACATGGACATAGAATGGTTTATTCCAATCGAGAGTGGTCACTATTGGTGCTATGCACAAACATCCCTTTAGCTCATTGAAGGAATTTTTGCATTTGTCATTCCACTCAAATTTTTTCAATAGGGCATAAAGAGGTTTACCTATGATGCATACATATGAATAAACCTACGATAATATCCACAATGGCCCATAAAGGCTTGTACCTCTTTAATGTTCCTTGCTCTCTGCAGCTTTGCTATGGCTCTTATTTTTTCCTCATCTATTGATATTCGGTTCTTAGAAACGATATGACCTAAGATCTTACTTTGATGTATCATTAACACACACTTTTCTCGGTTTAGATAAACACAATATTCTCTACACTTGTTGAAGATCTCTCTCAGCTCTAGGATGTGGCATATTCCTTCTTGGGAATGAGCACATACATTTTCTACATATATTTCTAAGCTCCTTCATAAGAACTCTTTGAGGACATGACACATGAGCCTTTGGAATGTTGTAGGTGCATTGGTGAGCCCAAATGGCATCCACAAAATGCAAAGATTCCTTACTCTATGGAAAAGGCCATTTTGTGTTGATCTTTTGAGACAATGGCTACTTGGTTGTAACTTGAAAATCCATCAAGGAAGCTATAAACTTACTTCCTTGCTGTTGAAAGTTTTTCAAGCTCAAGAGTGTGGGAACATGACCCAAATTGAACCTTCCACATCATCCACAATCAAAGCAGGCTGATTCCCACCAGTTGGAGGCATCCAATTATGCCCATAATGGAAAGAAGTTGATTAGAGAAGATTTAGCTCACCTCTTGATGTGATTGGACCTCACTTTTGAGATGTATATGCTTTTGATTGGTTAAAGAGGTTAGTATGTGGTCTTTAAAACCTCTAATGAGTTTTATTATGACTTAGAGTCGTGGAAATACGTGCCCAAGCTTCCCCATTGCTTAAGCACACCCCCTACTAGCTGTTCTCTACATATTTTGCACAAATTTCACTTTTACACACTCTATCTATCTCGATGTTTTTGGCAGACCCCCCGGTCTTGTAATTGTTGTTTCTCCTTCATCCGGAATCCATTTGCAATGATTTTTGTAGTCAAGCTCAAGAGTGTGGGAACATGCCCCAAATTGAACCTTCCACATCATCCACAATCAAAGGAGGCTGATTTCCACGAGTTGGAGGCATCCAATTATGCCCATAATGGAAAGAAGTTGATTAGAGAAGATTTAGCTCATCTCTTGATGTGATTGGACCTCACTTTTGACATGTATATGCTTTTGATTGGTTAAAGAGGTTAGTATGTGGTCTTTAAAACCTCTAATGAGTTGTATTATGACTTAGAGTCATGGAAATACGTGCCCAAGCTGCCCCCTTGCTTAAGCACACCCCCTACTAGCTGTTTTCTGTATATTTTGTAGAAATTTCACTTTTACACACTATCTATCTAGATGTTTTTGGCAGACCCCCCGGTCTTGTAATTGTTGTTTCTCCTTCATCCGGAATCCATTTGCAATCATCTTTGTCTTGTTTGAAAGCTTATAAGTTCTACTTTGTCTGGTATTAGTCTCAGGCTCAGTACCTGCACATGTACAGAGAAATGTCCAGAACAGTGTCTGTCTAGTTAGCTCATACTCTGTGAAGAGATCAAGTTATCTATTTTGTTGCAGCTGGTTGAGGCATCATCCAATATCCAAATGGAGTGATTTTACTTTCATTTGAAAGCTCGTAAAGTCTAGTTTATGCCTGCAAATTTTCATTTTCAATCTCTGCATATACTCAGAGAAACTCAGAAAATACAGAGCCTATGTGTGAAAAATTTCAGGATCCTAGGAGGGTTCATTTGCTTTTGTTGTGCACATAGGAGTGTTTATCCTCCAACACTTGCAACACACTCCAATAAGTGGTCAGTGATTGGAAGCAACTAGCTATCTCTAATCATAGCGCATTAACGTTTTTAAGGTTCATACACACCAATAACTTTTTGTTCTTCTTTGACACCACTACAATGGGGGACACCCATTCAGTATGCTCAATCTCATAGATAAATCTAGTTTCAATCATTCTGTCATTTAATCTTTTATTTTGTCTAAATAAGTGTCATTAGATGTGTAGGGCTTCTATTTAGTGGGCTTTACAATAACTATCATGGGGATCATATGAGAGCATATTTCTTGATCCACCCCCTTCAGGTCTCTATAGGTCCACACAAACACATCCCTATATTCCCTTAATAAAGCTACATGCTCTACTACTTCTTCTACGCTTAGGTCTTCTCCTATGTACCAACATCACTCTCCATTCTCTTCAATGGTTTGTACAAGTCTTTTGGTCTTGTTTTTTATTGTCATATGCTTCTCCTGTGATGGACTCTCTCTAAGGAATTCGCATGCATTTTTTTTGGTCCTCTACTTCAGTTTTCTTGAAATTCTCTAGTACTTCAAACAATCATTCCTCCTCTACTTGTCACTATTTTTCTTTTCTTTTTCTTTTGAATACCTTCACTTTACTCCCTTGAATTTATAGGTTTAATGTGTGTGAGTGGTTCTTCTTCTTGGATAAATACTCCTATGTTTTCTAGAAAGTGCTCCTCTAAGTCAAAGCAACAATCGATCAGAATGGACTCTAGATCGTCAGCATCCTCTTCTTCTTCTATGAACTCATTAGAGTCACACTCTTCAAGCAAGGTCTCACAAATGAACAAAGAGATATGATAACCATCTTCATCACAATGAGGCATCCATTGTTCCTCATTGAGAGTGATGTCCATGTTGGCTAAGATTTTTGCCCAACCAGGAGGCTAAAGATCATTGGTGTTTATGTTGGGTCTCTAACTAGTCTGGCTCCTTGAGAAGTTCCTTCTTCTGTTGCTTTTAGGCATCTCGCCTCTTCCTATGCAAGCTTGCACATCCACAAATGAGTATTTTCATGCATCCAGGATGGATCAAAAGACCTTATAGAATTCACAAAGATTGAATCTTCTTGCATCTTGTGGATAGGATTCCACAGTAGTGGTGGTACATCTCTAAAGGTATAATCCTTCAGATTGACCTTGGTCATGACCCCTAAGTTCTGCAAGTATAAGGATTTGGTTCCCCAATCTTGTACCGTTTGTAGTTGTAGATGTAATTTTTGCCAGTCACATATAGCAAAGGTCTCTTCAAACTCTATGTCACAAGTGGTTAGAGTTATCCCTTCTAACAATTCCTGAGGTCTTTGAACATGGCTGTAAGCCATTTGAAGCGTCATTCTAGTTAGTCTTAATGTGGGTTTGCCCCATTGCTTCCATAAGGAGCTGGTCGCAATCGCAACACGAGCACCTAAATCTAAGATAGCTTTGGTTGTGTAACCTTGTTAAGTGATTAGAAGATAAGTATTACCTTCAGAGGCAACTATTCAGCGTGGTCCCTAAGGATGCAAGCTTACCTTCAAGGAAGAATCTTATATGGATACATCTCTAGAGATGAGGAAATGCCAATATTTAGAAGCAAACATCAACTTGCAAGAGAAGAGCAAGAAAGAGTAGCTGCATGGTGTGCAAAGGATGCCCTTGCCAGGTCTTATATACTAAACTCAATATCTGATTTCTTATAAGATCATATCAGGAATTGAAAAACCTCCCAAGAGACTTGGGAAGTACTTTCTTCATACTTCTTATCAAATACAAGGGAAGGGAAGAACTAGCTTTGGATGGAGTTCACAACCTTGAAGACGCAACCAAAGCAAAGTGTAGTCGACTATGTGACCAAGATGAAGGATGTAGCTGACCAAATTGGAAGCATTGGAGAAGAAATAGGAGAGGAGTGGATAGTAAGGTAGATAATAAATGGCATCAAGGCTGATGGCAAATGGGAGTCTTTCATTACAACAATGGACCTATATATGGATATGCAGATACCTGATCTCAACACATTGATAGGAAATCTCTTCAAACATGAAAGGAAGCTCAACAAGAATGGAGATAACTCTTGAGGTAATCACTTTTCTGCCCTTTATACAATTAGAAATAAGATCAAGGATAAAGTCAAAGGTAAAGTCAAATAGAAATAAGAAGAGGCAAGTACCTCTCAAGTAAACTTCAGAGGTAGAGGAAGAGGTGCTAGAGGAAGGGGCACAGGATGAAAGCAAGGCAAGGGGAGATCTTACAACTCTTCACCCTGCAATATATGTGGCTTGACCAATCATACCATAGATGAGTGCTTCAAGAACAAAAAGAAGCAGAGAGGAAGAGGCTTCCACAGAGGAGTCTATGAACAATCCAAAGGCATGTTCAACAATGGAGGAAGCAATTACCATCATAATTACAACCAAGGCTACAAAAAGAAACTATCAAGGAGGTCTTAGAGGTAGAAGAGACTAAAACAACTATAGAGAAGACCAAGAGGATTGTCTATTGATCATGTACATGACATCCAAGCAAGGTAAAGATGATGAGCATCTATTCTATATTGATTCTGGTTGTTCCAATCATGTGGCTCCGAATGTAGCATTGCTATCTGATCCTAAAGAACCTAAAGGGAAGCATGAAGTGTAGACAGGTAATGACACTAGGCACTCTGTTAAGAAAATTAGAAATTTCAAAGCTTTTGATGGTAACATGAACCTCTTAAGTAAGGTATTATATGTGCCAACCATAACAAAAAGCCTAATCTGTGTTGGGTAGATTGTTGAAAGGGGCTTATAGGTTAGATTCACAAGGCATAGAGCATATTTGGAGGACCCTCAAGAAGGCTTCAAGAGGATTGCAAAAGGTGAGAAATCCGGTAGGCTCTTTAGATTTGAACTTGAAGTTACGAGAAACATTGCACTCTTCAATTACAAACATGAAAACCTATCTAAACTAGAGATAGGGCATAAGAGAATAGGTCATATAGGTGAAAGAACACTAAAGAAAATATGCAGGGATCAGAGTGTGCTTGGCATTCGAAATGTGTCCAAGAAACACATGATTTACAAGTGTGGATCATGCCAATTTGGCAAATCACACAGGCAACCATTCAATAGAAAAGGATACATGTATGAAGACTACTTGGAGCTTGTGCACACAGATGTGTAGGGTCCTAGCAGAGACCCATCAATCTCATGATCAAGGTACTATGTTTCATTCATAGATGACTATAGTAGATGGAAAATTCTTTACTTCATGAAGCATAAAGATGAAGTCTTCACTTGTTTCAAGAAGTACTTGGCATTCGTTGAGAACCAACAAGCCTAAAGAGGCTTAGATCTGGTGGAGGTGGCGAGTAATTCTCAAAGGAATTTGACTCATGTTTATAGGACAGATGCATAAAGAGAGAAGTTACAAAAGGATATAGAGAGGGAATAGACTAATAGTAGAGGCCGCAAGATCAATGTTGAATGGAAAGAAACTTCCAAATTGCTTATGGATGGAGGCTGTTTCCATAGCCACATACTTAATTAACAGGCTTCCATCCAAGTCTTTGGATGCAATGACACCTTATGAAGCATGGAATGCAGGAGACCTTCCCTAGAACCACTGTAAAATCTTTGGGTGCATTGCTTATGCACATATACCCTCAAAAAGTAGAGGAAAGATTGATCCAAAAGCTAAAAAGTGTATATTCATTGGCTATGACCAAAACCAAAAAGGATATAGGTTGTATAATCCCACTAAAAAAGGATTTACAGTTAGTAGGGATGTGGTGTTTGATGAAAATAATTCATGGTTTGAAGATGATTGTAGGAAAATAAAGTTACCTTATGAAGTGATTTTCCAACCTTGACTCAAGAAGAACTACAAATATCAGAAGATGTCAACTCAGAAGATGAAGAACATATTGACTACAAAGCTTGGAATTCGAAGGGCAAGAAAAAACTCAAGGAATTGGAAGACATTCTAGAGTCATCCAATCAATCACTTAGAAGATCTCAAAGGGAGAGTAAGAAACCCATAAGGTATTGCAATGATGCATCACTAGTCATCAAGCATTCTATATACATGAATAAAGAATCTATGTCAAAGGAGCCTTCTTCATTTGAAGAATCCAATAAGAAGGAAGAATGGAGAGAAGCTATGCACGAAGAAATTCAAGCATGTCAAGAAAACAATACTTGGGATTTGGTCCCCAAGAAACCAAGCATGAAGGTAATAGGATCCAAGTGGATTTACAAAGTCAAGAAAAATTCAGATGGTTCAATCAATAGGTATAAAGCAATCCCATGGAGTGGCTTATGAGGAGACCTTCTCACTTGTGGTGAAGATGCCAACAATTAGAGTTTTAGTAAGTATTGCTGCTTCAAAAAAGTGGAACTTGTATCAGGTAGATGTTAAAAATGCATTCCTAAATGGATGGATTTCAGAAGAAGTTTACATGGCTCATCCAGAGGGTATGAAGAAAAGGAAAAATCAAATTATGTATGCAAATTAAGGAAAGTACTTTATGGTCTAAAGCAAGTTCCTTGAGCTTGGAACCATAGGCTTATCACACATTCGTAGGGTCAATGTTTTTTTGCTAGAAAAGCAGATTCTTCTTTGTTCATAAAGAAGACTAACTCAAAAGTTATTTATCTATGTGTTCATGTGGATGACATTCTCATTACAGGGAATGATGCCAATGGCATCAACAAAATCAAAGCTCAGATGATGGAAGAGTTTAAAATTAGTGACCTTGGTTTGTTCACATACTTTCTTGGATTAGAACTTGTATATTCAGATTTTGGAATCTTTAGTACACAAAGGAAGTGCATTCATGATATGCTTGTCAAGTTCAATATGGATAATGCAGAAATTGTAGGTTCACTCATGGAACTCAATCACAAGCTTAGTTCTCATGATGAAGAACTACTTGAAGATATTATAGGTTATCAAAGGCTTATTGGGAGTCTCAATTATGAAACCCTGACAAGAGAGGACATATGCTATGGAGTAAGCACATTAAGTCAATTTATGCATACACCAAGGAAACCTCACATGGAACCTGCCAAGAGGATCGTAAAATATCTAAAGGGTACCATAAATGAAGGGCTATTTTATCCATTCACATCTGATTTGAACATCAAGTTGTATTCTGATGTAGATTGGGCTAGCTCAAAGGATGGTAGGAGGAGCACTACTAGCTACTTATCTTTTGTAGGTTCAAAGTTGATATCATGCTCATCAAAGAAGCAACCAACAGTGGCATTGTCATCAACTGAAGCAGAATATAGAGGCTTAGAAAATGCAACACAAGAGGCCATGTGGATCAAGCTACTTTACATAGATTAGGGATTACATTCTTATACTCCAATGATCTTTGGAGATAACACTAGTTCACTTCATTTGGCTGCTAATCTTGTGTATCATGCAAAGAAGCACATTGAAATGCACTATCATTATGTGAGAGAGAAATTATGTAGCAAGAACATCCAATTATCATATGTATTAGCCAATTTGTAATGTGTAGATATGCTAACGAAATCTTTGGATGGAACAAAGATGAACAGGTTCAAGATGATGATTGGATTGCAAGAAATCAAAGAGAAATGAAGATCAAGCATGTTAAGCTTGAGAGGGAGCTGTTGGTGCAAATGGGTCGAAGCCTACACACTTGGACAGTTAGCATTTATTTCATATAGTCACATATGACTATTCCCTTGTAAAAATCAATTTACTTTTATCCTTGTAAAAGTGCAAATGTTAATTGCACTACTCAGAGGTGGAGTTAGGAGGAATCAAATCTCGAATTACTTGGTAGTTGATTGATGAGAAAGTAAGTCCTAAAGTTTAGGATTCACTTTATGGTAAGAGCTTAAATCTGAATTCAAAAGTTGGCTCCAACTCTAGCTATAACAAATGGATCACAATCTTTTGTGGAAGAGAGCCTGATTTGGAGAGCATTTGAGAGATTTTCTGTGTGATTAGTGAGCTCATTCTATAGCTTCATCACTACTCTCACATTCTGCAATTATACATTTCCAATGTCATTGTTATTCTATGTGATTTAATAATATACATTGATCACATCTCTACTTCACTACTCTATCAAGTTCTTCTCAAAACAATGATCTTCTCTGACTTGATTCTCAGTGCATAGTTGATCATTTGATTTGATTTAACGTGGTATAGATTCACCAAGGGGTCTACTCTACTCTCCGCAACTTGTTTTTGGCTAGTGTGAAGCCGGATTTGGTAGCACCACTTCATCTCTCGAATCTATCCACCATCTCCTTCAACATGTTCTTCACTCCCATAAAGAATCTATGGGATCAAATAGTGGAAATGAGTGTAGGAAACTCAACTGAGGATTTATCTTGATGTTTCTTTTGAATCTATCCATAAGAATTTGAAGGTTTTGTAACTTCTATTAATAGTCAAATCAAACATTAATCTCTAGCATTCGAAGAATTCAGTGCCTTACTAATGGAGGAGGAGTTGTGAATCAAATCAAGGAGTGGAGGCAACAAAGGAGATGCTGTATTCGTTGAAAATTCCAAAGGAGGCAAAGTAAAATCCTCAAGAGATGGTGAGATAATGAAGAACAAAAAAGAAAGAAAGTTCAAGTTAGAGTGTTTCCATTGCAACAAGAATAGCTACACAATCCAAGATTGTTACATTAAGAAGGCAGAAGAGAAGAATTTATCTTCAAAAGGTGGCAAGGGAAAGCTATCTATCAACTATGGAGAAACAAAGCTTGAGTTATTTGTTACATTAGAGGAGGTACACTCCTCGACTTAAGATACAGGAACATATGAATAATGGATTTTGGACAACCATCCTACCTCTCAAACATGTCAAGAAGAAGACACCTTTACTGTTCCTTACATCCTCTAAAGAAACCCATCATAATAAAGGTAGGAAATAATGCAAAATGTCCTCTAGAGATCAAACATATGATGGCTTTCATTAACTCTAATGAGGATATCAACAAGCTTTCAAATGGGTTACATGTTCCACAAATTAAATGAAATATACATCAATGTCTTCTATAATTGATCAAGGTAATGAAGTATCTCTCTATGAGACAACAACTAAGATTATGGATAGTAAAAACAACATCATTCGGACTCGCATAAGGAGGAAGAACCTATATGATATTTCTCCTCTTACAGCCATTTCTAATGCAGGCACAAATAAGCTATGACATGAGAATTCAACCACATAGAATATCCAATTGTAACGGAGATGCATCACATGGGTATGGTTGCACACCTTTGATCAAATGCAAAGATGAAGGAACAATGTGAAGCTTGCATCATCCCCAAAAAGTAGTGGAAGTCATTTCCACAAGAAAGCAAGAACAAAACACTCTATCCTCTAGAGTTGGTGCATGCTAACTTGTGAAGAAAAAATCCTACACATGCCTTTGATGGATGTTACTATTCATGTTTCTCATCATCTACTATAGCAAGAAGATGTCGGTGTACTTTTTTTGCGATAGGGCTGAAGCTTTCGATAAGTTTAAAGAATGGCTTCACCTTGATCAACTATAACATGGATACTGAGGTGCAAATTCAAGACAAATGGAAGTGGTGAGTTTACATTAACATAATCTTTTTGTAAAAGGAATCAAGCATCAACCCATAGTGGCACATAACCCTCAACAAAATGATGTTTTATAATGTTGGAATGAAACCATTGTGGAGATGGCAAGGTGAATATTGAAGGCAAAGGGTTTTCCGAATCAATTTTGGGTAGAATCCATCAAGACTAATTTCTACATCTTGAATAGAAGTTACAAAAAGTAACTTGATGTAAAAACTTAACAAGACACCTTAATTGGTAAAAAGTTTTCTGTTTCCCATTTCAAACTATTTAGAACTTAGTGTTATGTACATGCTCAATAGAGGAAGACAAATTTCAACTAAAAAATCATCAAATGTGTTCTCTTTAGGTATAGCAAGGATAAGAAGACTTATGGATTGGAAGATACAGGAAGTTTGTGGAAGTCTCATCTATTCATGCATTAGTAGACTAGACATCTCCTATGCTATTGGAGTAGTAAGAAATTTCTCTAATAAACCTTCACTACAGCATATGAACCCCATACCAGATCTCATAGTGGTAAAATTTTACATGCGAGAGATGCCCATGACATTGAAATAGTCACCAATATAAACGTAAATTTCATAATGCTATTATAAGCAAGGTATAAGCCTCTATATAGGCACTGATAAATTGCATGTATAAGTGTTGGTATAAGCCTCTTTATATACTGATATATGCATCGGTATTACATTGGTATAAGCATCCATATAATCCTCTATATATGTGTACATATATGCCTATGTAAAGTGTCGGTATACACATCGATATGTCCTTTGCAATACCAACACCTATATCGATGACCATATTTGTAAATTGTTTTGGTGCAAAGTGCAATCTCCCTTGCTACAACAACATGATAATGATGATGTATAGCAAGGGACAGTACACTCTACCCAAAAGAAAACCAAGTACATGTCATGACATGTACTCTAGTGGTTGTTGGACCATGTACTTGCATGATTGGCAACCAAAACAAGATTTGATAAAGGAAAAGACATTATCAAACATAAAAGAGATATGTAGGAGCACAATGAAAAGTAATGTATAAATGGATCTATGCCCATAATATACAACCAAAATAGAGTCCTAAACATTACTCAAATACATATGCCATAAATGAATCATGTTCAAAGCCTACTAGAAAACCAATGCAAACCATTGCCACATATGAACCAAATACAAAACTCCGAACACACCACTTCCATACACAAAACTAGAGGGATAAAAACATCTATATCTACGGACTTGCAACAAAGCACATTCATGAAATTAGACAAATTGAAATGATGTTCATAAACAACAACTAAAAGATGCTAAAACAAGTTTAGAAGCTCACCTCATGGTAGAGTGTCCCATGAAATGATCATACTGCATCCCTCCAAGTCTTGCAATAGTTGAACTAGCCCTTAAAGATATCCGAAACTCTCCCCTACTCATGTCAGAGGACGAACCACTGCCAACTCGTACAACAAATATGCAAAATGTGAGATCAACAAACATGACTTGCTTAACATAAGAAAATTGATTAATCAAAATGATACTTACAAACTCTTCATGCATCGTGTCATAATTGTTTCTACCCAAATGTAATTCTCTGACCATCTCTATAAGTGTTGCTATTGCATCTTATTGTTGATGATATCGATCAAGAGTTTGCTACTACTCATCGTGAATCATCTCCCACTCCTGAGTGTCTATCCATACATGCTTTGGTAAGCCTCCTCTAAAAGTATCCCAAGTTTTTTATTGTTGATGCGACATCACCTCAGGTGTTGTGTACTAAATCCACTCTTAGCTCACAATAGGGTGCCTAGGTGCTTGTCGATACTCATGATAGATGGCCCTTGTGATGTAATTCTTAGGGTCCTTATCATGTGCACTCCACTTGAACATGCAAAAGTGTCCAAACTATACTGTGCATGATTTTTGTATCTGCTGATGCATGGCGTTTCCAGATGCATCCATCATTGGAGCTCCATGTCATATATGGTACAACTTGGAGCCATCATAGACATGGGCATCCCTAGGTGTATGTGTGTACTCTGTGGCATATTTGCATCTGAGGCACTCGGTCTAGGACTAGCTGTGGGTGACACTACATCCATTGCATCACCTCCACAACATCCGCCTACTCCTCGAGACCCACAGCCACCCATAGACCATCCTCTAGAACCTCCTCCTCCAGAATGGGACCTCCAACTTGAGCCACATGAATGAGATGGGCTACAACATGTATCATGTTGTGGTGTCCAATAGTGGTGCAAAAATCAACTACTGGAGCCACTAGGGGATGGCTAAGAAGATAGTTGTGATGGACTCATAAATCTAGGAGTACCATCGAAGGGAGTGTTGTTGAAAGGGGTGCCACTAGGAGTACCAAAAAAGAGAGTGGTGTCAACAGGATTAGTCCCAAAAGAGACACAATACTAAGACAGTATGGCCCGATAAGTGGTAGGTGCTCAAGATATAAACTATACAAAGTGCTTCTCTATCATGGAATCAATACTAAATGGTGGAATCTCTCCCATCACACTCTACAACAGTTAACTCAAATAATTAGCATACGATAACATAGAAAATTAGTATTCTACATAAAAAAAATATAATAGAGTTAGAAAAGCATTGGATTCAGACTTCATTTCATTGCATACATAAATCAATATGTACAATTGCTTACTTCATAAGTTCCCTATTCTAGCATCCTCTTGGAGATCTCACACGCAGAGCATATCTATCTCTGCATTGGCAACTTCCAATTCTCTTGGTATGGTAGCCCCTTTTGAATCAAAGTCCTTGTACATATATCTTCCATTACCTCCTCATGTACTAGGCCTTCTTGAAAGGCTTCTTCTTTTAGGACAATGATGTCTTCCTCTTGGACTACTGCATGCATCTCATAGTCCAATGTAGATGGAACTTCTTCTACATCCATGTCCTCACAAATTTATATGCTACATGGAGTGACTTGTAAAACAAATAGCCACTACTATTCTTTGAGATATGTTGTAAAGATAACCTGTGCATAGTTTTTGAGAAGTACAAATGTATCTCTTTCATCCATCCAAAGCTTCATGGAGTCTACATGAATCAAAACACTATGATTGCACCTCAGTGTTGCATTTCTTCCAAGAATGAACACTTTGAACCACTTCACATCAAATAGAAAGTAGGAAAACCTCATAAATGATAGCTTCAAGATATCCTAGATCACTCCAAAATACTCGAGTTGGCCTTCTTGGGAATTGTCCTCTCTTCCACTAGCTCTACTTTTTTGGAGAAATTTGACCATCACCCCACTATCAAAAGTAGACCTATTAATTTTGTCGATGTGTGTGATTTGAAAGTGTCCTCCATGAGATCATAGCACTGTCATTGAGATTTTATCTCCTCTCACTTATGAAGTGTCATGAGGAAGGAGATAAGGAAGAGAGCTCACACACACTCTCACACTCAAAGAGGAGGACACACAGATTGAGGCAAGGACGAATAGTCTTCTTCTTCTTCTTCTTCTTCTTCTATTACATAAAAGGAAGGTACAAGAATGACCTAAAAACAACAATACAACAAGTACATGAGGAAAATCCGAATGTCCACAAATGAGTGAGCTGGCAAGAAACAAATGTTCCATCACTCTCGGTAGATGAACCTAGTAAAGCTCAATGAAGTATCCTTGACATATACCAGCATGACCACTATACATGTCAGAGAAATAAAAAACTGATACATGTCATCCTAGATCATCACATGTTGAGCTTGATATCTCAATACTCCCCCTCAAGATCAACATCATATCTTGTAATCCAAGCATCTCCCGAAACTTCTTCAACTTTTGAGCTCCAAGTGCTTTAGTAAAAATACCAACAACCTGCTTATCTAACCCCACATAAACAAGATCAATATCACCTCCTAAGACCTTCTCTCTAATGAAGTGATAATGTACCTTGATATTCTTTAATGTGGCATGAAAAATAGGATTCCATGCTAACTGTATAGTACTAAGATTATCACAATAGATGGTGATATGCTTTTGCACTTCCACACCTAAATCTGCAAGTAGCATCTCAATCCATGATGCTTCACATGCTGCAATTGTAGCACCTCTATACTGAACATATGTACTCGACAAAGCAATAGTGAGTTGCTTCATACTGCTCCATGTAATAACGGCACTCCCAAGTGAGAATAGAAACCACTGATAGATCTTCTATCTGGAATGCTACCAGCCCAATCTGCATCGGTGTATCCATGAACCTGCAAAGCCACAACAGCTTCATAAAACGATGAATAATCCAAATTAGTACTCACATAATGTAGAGTGCACCTCAAAGCATCCAAATGTGGCTTCCTGGGAACCTACATAAATTGACTTTCAAGTCCAACAGTGTAGCTTAGATTAGGCCTTGAAATTGTGAGATATGTCAAACTTCCCACAATTTTCCTATAAGTAGTAGCATTTTCCAATGCTTCACGTGATGTAGTATCCAACTTCAAATTCTGATCTAATGGCATAGAAATTGGCTTATAATCAGCCATACCATACTTTTGCAGCATATTCAAGTCATATTGCCTTTGTGACATCCATATACATGTTTCTATATGTATAAACTCAATGCCCAAGAAATAGCGCAACACACCAAGATCTTTCATGTCAAATTCCTGCATAAGAAGTTGCTTTACCTCTTTGATGCTTTCTTCATTATCACCACCTATAATCAAGTCATCAACATAAATAGCCACAATCGTGATGCCATCATCACCCTTCCTTGCATATAGTGAATGATCTCCATCACACATAGAAAACCCAAAGGTGGTTAAGTAATCAACAATCCTTGCATGCCATGCAGGAGGAGCTTGCTTAAGCCCATAGAAAGGCTTTTGCAACCTACAAACATATTTTGGGTGCTTTGAATCTTCATATTCTAGTGTTTGGTCCATGTATACTTCTTCCTATAACTCATCATGTAGAAAGGCATTCTTCACATCCATCTGATGCAAAGTCCATCCTTTTTTTGTAGCTAATGAAAAAAGTGTTTTGACACTAGATATTTTAGCTACAAGGCTAAAAGTTTCCTCATGATCAATGCCATATGTCTGTGCATATCCTTTTGCTACCAATCATGCTTTATACGTACTTATGCTACCATTAGCATTGTGCTTTACCTTCTAAACCCACTCGTAGCCTATGCGTTTCTTTCCTTGTGGCAATGGAACCACCTTCCATGTCTCGTTTCCATAAAGTGCAGCCATCTCCTCATCCATAGCTTTTTCCCAATCTACATTTCCAATTGCATCTTCAAAACAAGAAGGTTCACCATCTTGTATTACTTTTTTCATGTAGGCACAATGACGAGCCATGTAACTATCATATGTGGATTGCTACACTACATTCCGCAATTTCCCAGATCTTCTTGGTCATGGGTCACTTCTCCTTGTATCACCTGCATGTGCTTTTCTTACTCTTGGAGTCTTCACAAAGGGAAATCCAAGTTCCTCATCAAGAATCTTTTCTAAACCACTTGAATCTCCATGAATTTCTTCAAAACTTGTACATGTTTTAGTACCAGTAGAAAGCTTTTCTTTACCTTTCTTGGATGTATTTGATGAATTTTTTGGACTAAACTTTCCACACAATCTTCCACTCCATGGATTTGAGTTGGAACTATTGCTTGGTGACCGATCAACTTTACTAAAGACATGAGCTCCTCGTAATTATCTAAAAGATCATATATTCGAGGGATAGGGTATCTATTCTTTATTTTGATCTTGCTAAGGGCTCTATAATCAATGCACATTCGATAAGTTTTATTCTTCTTCTCTACTACGAGAATTGATGCTCCAAATGGGGAAGACCTAGGCCTTATATGTCCTTTCTGTAGTAGGTCTTTTATTTGGTTTTCTATTTCCTTTTGGTTTAGTGGGCCATGTCTATAAGGTGCTTTATGAGGAGGAGAACTATTAGGGACTAATTCTATGCTATGGTCAAAGGATCCTTGAGATGATGGTAGTTTAGAGGGATACTCAGACATAAAACAATCCTTATAAGTAGTCATGAAAGGTTTATGTGCATCACGAAGTGTATGAGTATAATCATTGATGACATTGATAAAAAAAATGCATGAATATTTTCTCTTTAGGGCATCCCCAAAAACTTCAAGTGCATACTTAGGTAAACACAAAAAATTCTCCTTATATTCTTGAACAGATAAATTATGTCTATCATCCTCTTGTTGCTTGAAGGAGTAGAATTCCATTTTCTTTTCCATGCGATAATGTGGAGAGCAATAACCATTCTATGCTTGCTCTCGAAAATCACTGAGGTCCATGAAATCATTTGGAGTACCCACTTTTTGTTTGTTGGATCTTTCTTTATGAAATTGTGCATTTAGTCTATGGATAAGCTGCTCTTGCTCCTCAATCTTCTTCTTCAAACTCTACATCTTGTCCCAGAATCCAACTCTACTCTGATACCACTTGTAACAAGTCTCTAAATCTTCAATTTGAATCCCACATAGAATAATATAAGTTGCCAAAACAAGATCTAAGGAAGGAAAATATAGTATGTGTAGAACAAGAAGAGAAAGAGAGATAGAGAGAGAGAGAGAGGGACATTTATTATCTGTGTAGATTTATAAGAAATTTTGATCTCCATTACAAAATCTATCAAATAACTTCAATGTGAAGCCTCTTTCACTCGATGAACTCTGAGATGATCTTAATCTCAATCACAATCATAATCTCAATCTCAATCCCAATCAAAATGTGAATCTCAATCATAATAGAAGAAAAGGAATGTGATCAATGCATGACCATAATCCCTCCCTAGCTCTTAGTCTTCGTCTTTTTGATCTCTAGCTTCCGCTACTACACAACCAATCATGCCTTCCTAGACATGCGCTCCTATAATCTGCATGCTCCAAGATACCGTCTTTTTGCATGTCTCATGCAAGACTTCGAGATCAACCGTGCAGCCACTTTTCATATCCACGTATAGAATTTTACCTCAAAAAATAGAGGCAATCCTAACAAGACACTCACACACACACATCAATCACCCAAAATAACCCACATACCAATGTGTGTTTTCTAAATTGATGAACATGAATAAGATGAATCAAGGCTTCTCTCTCTCTTTATATATTTTTCTTAGTATGAAAAAACAACACTTTTCAAAGCCTTTTAAGTAAATAGTAGTGATGAGTTATCTTAAGCTTATGAGACACAAAAATATTTAATTCAAGGTCAACAATCAAAAAATTTGTCTACTAGTCCATAATACAATATTGCAGAGTATGTCTATTAACCTAATACTATGTTTGTTAACCTAATAGAAATATCAATGCAAGATCTCATATTCCTGACATAAGGAAAAAATAC
The DNA here is from genome assembly GCA_020310875.1 of Ceratopteris richardii. Taxonomy (NCBI): domain Eukaryota; kingdom Viridiplantae; phylum Streptophyta; class Polypodiopsida; order Polypodiales; family Pteridaceae; genus Ceratopteris; species Ceratopteris richardii. The sequence goes on from CM035409.1 coordinate 174,426,449, forward strand.
TTTTTTGCGTAGTCTCTTCTTCTATTCTACAAAACCAAATAAGATATCAATCATACAAAAAGTGGAAGAACGCAATTTCATAAAGTCCAAGATGATCTAAAATGATTCGTATCTAAATTCCCTATTTCCTGACGTCATGCGAATGTATGGAATAGGATTAAGAAACTAATTTAAAACTTGTGCTTTGAAACTTGTCTTTGAGATCTCAGCCTCTTTGAGACCCTTTGCTCTATTCATGCCCACAAGAATATCTTTTCGAGCAAAAGATAAAACACGAGAGATAGAGCCATTCCAAGCATACAAACTCATATATTGAGATATGAGCAAGAAAAACGTTTTTTCTTGTTCTTGTTATAGGAAAGACAATTTATACACAAACACACTATACACGTACACACACACACACACACACACACACACATATATATATATATATATATATATATATATATATATATATATATATATATATATATATATATATATATATATATATATATATATATATATATATATATATATATACTATTGGTATATTTGGCAAGCCTTGATGCTTGAACAAATATCAAAGGCCTACTTCACATCTTAAGTATGACTATTCATAAGTCACACATGAACACCTCTTGTAAATTTCTTGAGTTTAAATCAAGATAAATGTAAAAAGAAATTTTCGAGAGAATCTCGTAGCATTACGAGTTGTAAGTCACAACAACTGAGTGGTTGGAATCAAATCAATTAGAATCCTAAAAGGTAGGATCACTTTTAGGTGGAAGATTCAAATTAAGAGCACATCTATAAAAGACTCTAATTTTTAGTCACGTGTAGTAGAGCAAGAAGAATGAAACATTGAGCTTCAAGCTTGTGGGTACACTAAGCCCACGCATGTATGAGCGAGTAAGCCTACATCACTGCCTTTGATGGAGAGTGTTGACATCCAAAAGCACAAGTTATCCTTGATGTTAGAGCACCTCTATATCAAGAACAAACCATAACCTCAACCAATTTTGGAAAATCAATGCCAAACGATAATGACTTGAGTTAACTATGAAGAAACTCATTACACAGAAACATCTACTACACTTAATTCACTCATTAACTGATCAAATGTGTCAATTTTTCAATGAAACTCTATACAAGATGTTAAATAAAGTTTGTGCACCGTCTCCAAGTTAAATCTCTCCAAAATATTCGATATTTGCTCCAAACAATGTACCTATGTTTAAAACTGTTCTTCTGTGTAGTCGACTTTGACACCTACAACTTCTAATGCATGGTTCTCCCAAACTAAATGCCATTTATTCAAATGCTTTTAGCCACAAGTAGTTTACCTTTCAACTTAAAGAAGGAGTGCTTACATCCTCAAAACTTTACACTGTGGAGGGAGATCTGATCAAAACATTGACCACCGGGATCGCACTTGTTCCTGCATTCACTTCTTCACATTTACACATGTAAATGTTCCTACTTAAAATTTTATGAGCTTGATTACAACTAGACTCTCAAATCTTGACATAAATGCATTAACTATGGACTTAGACATCTACAAAAGGATTTTGTAAATAATTAATTACAGAAGGAGAGATGGAGAAAAGATCGCGACTCAGGTTTAAGACACTTTCTTCTATTCTCATGGAAAACATCTGATTGATGAATCTCATACATTCATCACACATATTCTTCTTCTACTCATCTATTCTTGTTCTATATCTCTTTTCTCATATATGTCTTGACACTATACCTGTATGTATAAGCATATAAGTACAAACGTGTCACCATTACAAAGGTATAAGTGAACTAATTTCATGCTTAATGTACATGTATATACAAGTCTTCATCTTCTGACCATGCACTAATCTCCAAGCCTCAAAATTTGATCTTTGCTTTATTCTTTGACTTCAAGCCTTGTCCAAATCATTAATTGTTGTTTGTTCTACACCAACACCTCCCCCCCCCCCAATCATCAATTGTGATTTTCTCCATCTTCTTTATACCTGCCATGTCTTTGAACCTCTGCAACTTAGGTTTCCAAGCTTTTGGTTAACATGTCTGCAATCTGATCTTTTGTAGAAGTATGTATGACTTCAATTTCTTTATCAATCACCTTATCTCTCAAGAAATGATACTTGATCTCAATATGTTTAGTCCTCACATGAAACAGAGGGTTAGCAGCTAGATACAATGAACTCATATTATTTCCATGAATAATGGGTGTACTCTGAATGATGTCAAAACTCTTCATGAGAGTCTTCAACCATATAACCTCCTTTGCAGCTTCAACCATATCTTTATATTCTGCTTCTATGGATGATAAAGCAACTCTATGTTGCTTCTTAGAACACCAAGAAATTAATTCATCTCCCACATGACATAGATACCCATAGGTTGACCTCCTATCATTAGGATTACCTGCCCAATCTGTATCACTTTATATCTTGACTTTTGTATCTGATGTAAATCCATAATGCAAACATTCTTTGAGTGTACCCTTAATGTATCTTAGCACCCTTTGTCCTACAATCCAATGTTCTTTCCTAGGACAATGCATTAATTGAGACAACACTCCAACTGCATATGACAAATCAGTCCTAGTTAATGTAGCATAGATTAGACTACCAACCAAACTTTGATATAGCTTCATGTCCTTGAATTCTTCTCCTCCACATCTGCTCAATTTATGACTCAACTCCATTGGAGTAGGTGCTACCCTACAATCTTCCATTTTAAACTTGATTAGAAAATTCTTCAAATACCTTTCTTGCGTCACATACACTCCATGTTGAGTATATGAAATCTCCATTCCCAAGAAATATGACGAGTCTCCCAAGTCACTGATCTTAAAATTTTTCTCCATTTTCTTCTTAAGACTTTGTATGCCCTTCTCATCTGTACCTGTAAGAATTATGTCATCAACATATATGCAAATGTAAATGAACCCATCATCACTTGCTTTAACAAGCAAGCTACTATCTGAATTAGACACTTGGAAACCAAGATCTTTCAAGAACTTCACAAGCATGTAATTCCATGCCCTTGGGGCTTGCTTCAAACCATACAAAGCTCTCTTGAGCTTACATACATACTTTGGATAGCATTTACCCTTGAAATCTTATGGTTGCTCCATGAAAACATCATCTGAAATGTAAGCATTTAGAAAAGGAGTCTTCACATCTAATTGACATAGCTTCCAACCTTTACATGCAACAATAGCTATGAGAGTCCTTATAGTTGTCATCTTTGCCACACGAATATAAGTCTCATCATAATCTACACCATATGTTTGAGCATATCCTTTCACAACAAGTCTAGCTTTATAATTAGAAACACTTCAATCTGCATACCTCTTTGTCTTGTAGACCCATTTGCATCCAATGATCTTCTAATTATTAGGTTTAGGAACCAAATCCCATGTCTCATTCTCCATCAATGCATCATACTCATCCTACATAGCTTTCTCCCAATTTTCCTTACCTTTTGCCTCATCATATGTAGAAGGATCTTCTTATATTTTCACCATATAAGCATAATCGTTAATTGACAAAAATGAAGTATCATAACTGTACCTTATAGGTTGCATTTTGTTCCTTGTTGACCTTCTAGCTTCTCCTCTCGTTGAAGTCTTTGGTTCTTCACATTCTCCATCAAACGTTGGCATCTTTTCATTGTCAATTTGAGCATCAACAGTCTCTTCATTATAAAAAATTTGAATCTTTGATTTCCCCTTTCTTTGAGTTATGACTTCTTCATCACCTGCATGAATATTAATTGTACCTGCATACCAAGTACCTTTCTCATCAAATGTAACATCCTTTGATACAAGGAATTGCTTTGTGGATGGACTTCACAATTTGTAACCCATCTGCTTATCATCATAAGCAATGAACACATACTTTTCAGCTTTAGGTTCCAATTTTTGTCTTAATTGAGATGGTACATATGCATAAGACAAACATCCAAAAACTTTGCAATGATCTCAACTAGGTCTCTTACCCCACCATGCCTCATATGGTGTCATACCATTCAAAGCCTTACATGGAAGTCTATTAACCAAATAAGTAGTTGTATTCACAGCGTCCACCCACAAATGATTAGGGCAATTTTTCTCCTTCATCATTGACCCTGCAAACTCAACAAGAGTTCTATTTCTCCTTTTTGCTACACCATTTTGTTGAGGAGAGTATCTGCAAGTAACTTCCCTTTTTATACCTGCATTCCATAATTAATCAATAAACTCATTACAGAAATACTATCCCCTTCCATCTGACCTTAGAATAGACTTCAATTTTGCCATGTGATTCTCTCTACATACACATGATAATGTTTAAATGCATTGAAAACCTCTCATTTACCTTTGATCACATATATGGTGATCCACGTGGTAGCATCATCAACATAAATCACATAATTTCTTGAACCATTAATGCTAAAGTCCTTTGATGGACCCCACACATGTGTATGTACAAATTCAAGCTTCTCTGAATACATTAACCCTTTCTTACCATAAGTATTCTTGTGAGCTTTACCCAATTGACATGCTTCACATTTGTATGTCATGTGTTGACCTGCAATGTTAAGCAATCCAAGCACTGAACCATTGTTGATCATATCCTTAATACCTCTTTCATTAAAATGTCCAAGCCTTTTGTGCCAAAGATCTAACTCAGAGACCTTATGTTCTCCATAAATGAGCAAGGCATGACCAACATTACCCTGAATCTTCAATATGAAGATCCTTCCTTCTTTCTTTCCTGAAACAATTTGTTTATACCCATGGCTAGGGTCTTCAACATGAACTCCATCATTAGTGAACCTTACTTCATATCCTTTCTCTACAATTTGTCCTACACTTATCAAATTCTTTGGAATTGTAGGGACAAACAAAACCTTGTTCAAAAGAGTGCTTCCATCCTTGGCCTTTACTGATCCAATGGACTTAACATTATGCTTTGTATTATCACCTGTTTGGACTTTATGATTACTCACCTTATTCTCCAAATCAGTCATCAAAGCTATGTTGCCACTCAAGTGATTGTTACACCCTGAGTCGATGTAGAAAACTCTTTGATCTTCACTTTGTCTTTCACATGTTGCATTCGTAATTAAGGTTGAATCCTCCTTCTCATCTGAAACATAATTGTAATAGGTATTATTGTAGGATTTACTTTGAAAGCCTCTTCATGCATTTCTTCCAAAGAAACCTCTACTACCTCTACCTCTGAAATTGCTTCTCTGATTTCTACCACCTCTTCCTCTTGTTTTAAATTTTTGATTATATCCTCCACCATTCTGATTATTATGCCAACATTCATGAGATAAATGATTAGTCTTACCACAAATCTAGCAAGCTTTGGCACCACCTTTATTGCTTCCACCTCTTCCTCTGTTATCAGGATCTTGCTCACATGCACACAAAGGTTATGAACATAGAAAACACACAAAAAATAGAGACAGAAAGAGATGAGACTGAACGTAGTATTGGGTGCAATCTCCCCCCATGCACTATGTTTTGACAGTCCACAGAGTGTATGTATTTATAGGAATTTTTTTGATTACTTGGAAAAGAGTGGTTACATGAGAGCGTCTTCGAAAAGCATGCGTGAAACTAAAAGTTGGTGACTTTCATAGAAATCCTTTCTTTTAATATCAGAAATTGTGGTCTACAATCAACCTTATTCTAACCACTATTTTTCTAACTATTTCTAACAATAGAACCTTCTATGTGGATTTATTTACAAACTAAACTATAAATGGGATTTATTGATGTCCACCCTAAAGTTGGATTATTGATGTCTGCCCTTTCACGTTTTCACGCCCTCAGGAACCTTCAGTTGCTACATCAAAAACACCAAAACATATTAATACATTAATAAATTAACACTCTAACAATGCATTGTTCAACATATTCCATAATGTATAACATGCCCCTCAGTTGAAAAAGCAATTGAGCTCAGTTGATAAATAAATTAAACATGGATGGCCACTCACATGTTTCATCACTCAATGAAAATAAGCATGTGCCATGTTAAAAGAAACATGCATGGAAATGTTCATGGAGGAATTACATTAATGTGTTTGTGTATGATATGCAAAAATTAAGTGGTCATAATGAGGTTCTAATTGTGTTTATGTCTCCATTAACATTCTTCAATAGAGTGATTTTTGTACTTAACCAAATATCGATGGTATTGAGTAACTGTGCATGTAGTAGTGACATCATGATCAATGATTTTCTCAAGAACCAAGATTTAACATTGTTCTTGAATCAAAGGAGGGTCATCAAGAAGTGGAGTGAGTGGTAAAGTACATTTAAAGGGTTTAAGTAAACTAATATGAAAAGAATTATGCATATTCCAATGAGATGGGATATCTAATTTAAATGAATTATCATTATTTTTTTCTATCATGCCCAAGGGTCCATAATAGCTTGGTGCAAGTTTAGTTTTAGGATGCAGAAAAATATTTTTGAGACTTCTTTTTAATGATACGCAACCATACAATATCATTTTTCTTGAATTCCTTGGCTAATCATTTAGTATTGATATTATCTGGGTATCGCTCTTGACTTTTCCTAATGTGCTTGTGAACATCGTGAAGTATAGAAATGTGAACTTGAGCAATAGAATCAGCCATCGGAATGTTGGTTTGGATGAGTGACATGGGAGTGGGAAGCTTTTTACCATAAACTATTTCAAAAGGTGCACAGCCAGTAGTGGTGTGTGTGGTGTTATTGTAAGCAAATTGAAGCAATGACAACTTTTCATCCCAATTAGTTGGACTATCTAATGAATAACAACGTATTAAATCAAGAATAGTAGTATGTGTAGCCTCACTTTGTCCATTACTTTCAGAATGAAATGCAGAGCTAAAATCTATTTTAGAACCAAAATGTTGAAATAAGGCAACCCAAAAATGATTACAAAATCTAACATCACGATTAGGTAGCATTACTTTAGGATATCCATGATGTGGGAAGATGCATTTAATGAATAATTTTGTAGCCTGAGGTGCAGACAAAGTTTTTCTACATTGAATGAAATATGCATATTTACTAAACCTATCAACTATTGTCCAAGTCATATCATTATGTGAGGAAGTGATGGGAAGACGTATGATAAAATCCATAGAAATCTATTCCCATGGTTCGTTTGGAATGGGAAGTTGCATTAATAATCCAAATGGTTTACCATGATGATGTTTTACACACTAACACACAATGCATTGAGAAACATAATGTGCAATATCTTTTTCCATGTGTGGCCAAAAGAAGAAATCTTTGCAGACCAAAATGGTGCTTTGTATGCCTCTATGACCCATGTAAGATGGTTCATGCATTTCTTTGATGAAAAAATCTTTAAAAGCTTGGGTTATGCATAATCTATGTTGAAAATAAAGACAACCATTATAAAATGTATAATGGTCATCAAAGAAAGATGCACCATTGTTAAAGTCATGCCATGCATGTGAGAAATACAAATAAGATGCATAAGCGAAAACCATTTCTTGAAAAAAATGTATTTGGATGGCAGAAATATTATGCAAAACAACAGAATGTGAAGGAAATCGGCTAAGAGCATCAGCTACAACATTAGCTTTACCAGGATGATATTGGATCATGGGTTGGAAATTTTGAATGAATGATGCCCATTTAAGATGGCGATAAGAGATTAAGGGCTGATTTAATAAATGCTTAATATCATGTTGATCAGTTTTGATTAAGACCTCAGCACCCAAAAGTTAGTGTTTCCAAATTCGCAAAGCATGCACAACCACTAATAATTCTTTATCATATGTACTATAATTCTTTTTTGAGGGCTTAAGATTCCTACTCTCAAATTCAATAGGATGATCATTTTGCACTAAAACTGCACCTATCTCTCAACCACTAGCATCAATAACAACATAAATGGGCTGTGAGAAATCAGGTAATTCTAAAACAGGTGCATGTTTGAGTTTTTCAAAGGATTGTTGTTGGGTAAATCCCCATGCAAATTTTATTTTCTTTTTCAATAACAAGGTAAGGGGCAATGCTAAATAAGAAAAATTTCGAACAAACTTCTTATAGAAACTAGCCAACCCAAGAAAAGAACGAACATCATTGACTGATTGTGGTGTAGGACATTCTACTATAACTTTAATCTTTTTTTGGATCCACATGCACACCTTCACTTGAAATAATATGTCCTATATATTCTAGCTTACGTTGAAATAAGTAACTCTTTTCAGGATTAGCATAAAGAGTGTTTTCTCGTAGTAAATGAAAAACTATTTTAAAGATGCTTCTCATGCTCACTATCATTCTTATTGTAAACAATTTTATCGTCGAAAAATACAAGAACAAAAGCTTGGAAATCAAGAAAAATGGCATTCATCATTCGTGCAAATGTAGCAGGGGCATTAGTAAGTACGAAGGGCATTACCATAAATTCGTGATGGCCTGTTTGAGTTCTAAAGGCAGTCTTAAAAATATCACTTTGCATCATACAAATCTGATGGTATCCTGATTTTAGATCAATTTTACTAAAGAAACGAGCTCCTCGTAATTTATTTAAAAGATCATCTATTCGAGGAATGGGATATCTATTGTTTATTGTGATCTTGATAAGGGCTCTATAATCAATGCATATTCCATAAGTTTTATTCTTCTTCTCTACTAAGAGAACTGGTGCTCCAAATGGGGACGAACTAGACCTTATAAGTCCTTTCTGTAGTAGGTCTTTTACTTGGTTTTCGTTTTCCTTTTGGTGTAGTGGGCCATGTCTATAAGGTGCTTTATGAGGAGGAGAACTACTAGGGACTAAATCTATGTTATGGTCAAAGGATCCTCGAGAGGGTGGTAGTTCAGAGGGATACTCAGACATAAAACAATCCTTATAAGTAGTCATGAAAGTTTTATGTGCATCAGGAAGTGTATGAGTATAATCATTGATGAAATTAAAGAAAATGCATGAGTTGAATCCCTTCCTAAATGCACGTTTTATTTGGGTATGACTAATCAACAAAAATGGTTGGAAATCATGCCGTGCAGACAAAGAAATGATTTGACTTTTAAATTCCAAATTAGAGGTATGTGTATGGTAGTCAATCTATGGGTTATAATGATGTCAAAAAGGCATTCCTAGTATAACATCGTAAGATTGCAAAGGTGCAATTAAAAATGTTCATGAATCAATATATGGACCTATGATAATCGTAACATCTTGCACTTCTCGTGTTACATTATAACAATTACCTTGAAATGCAGCTTTTACTTTATACAAAGAAGGAAATGTTCTTAATTTAATTTCTTGTACTAATAAATGTGAAATGAAGTCATGTGAACTACCATCGCATGTAGAATTTTAACAAGTTTGTTGTTTATAGTACCCTGCATGCAAAGTAGAGAATGAAGAGAGATATCCTTACCCAAGGAACTTAAGTCCTTCTCCAATGATTCGTATGTTGGTGTAAATCACAAGCCTACACATTTGGCTTAAAGAATGCATTGAAGTATACATATACATGAAGAAGCATAGGAACATATGCTAGTGGTTAATTACCACTTTATCTCATTGTAAAAGTCAAATTGACTTGGAATCTCTTGTAATCACCTACCAAAAGGATTCGAGGAAAAATTAGTTGTTTGATTGAAAGAATATCTCCAAGCATTTAGGAGCTTGATCATAGGGAGCCAAAAGTTTGAATTTGAATTCAAATTCTTTGACTCATTCCTATAAAAATGTACATGAAAAGTCGCGGGTAGGGAGAGAAGAGCACTCCCGAGCCTATCATTACTTTTTTTTTGAGTGTGTTTATGATCTACACTCTAGCCTACACCTCTCTACACCATTTGGCAATGATGTTCATGCCAATGGAGTTGTATAAAAATGTTCATTAATACATACATTCACATTGTCCATATCAGTGTTCTCTGTTAGCCTACTCAAAAGTCTGTCAACTTGTCAAGGGCATATCTCGGTCAAGTCTTCACCAAATTCAGTGATTCAAAGCTTGTTGGATTCAGCTTGAAGTTATCTACAGGCTATCAAAGTTTGAAGACAATCTATTTAGCCATTTTGGAGAAATCGTCGTCGAGGTGATCTCTGGTCATTTTTTGCTACAGTGCTTGATTTCTCTTAGCATAGTTTATCATTCTACATCATTCCACTTGTAATAGGTATCTTACTAAGATAATTAGATACCCCTAAAAGGAATTTTTCCAATTGCTACTGTGCTGGTCATACTGAGCAAAATACCCAGTAGGTGTCAAGACCAAAATAGAAGTTTTTCTTGAGTTTGTGAACTACAAAGGTATCTGTTTTGATTCAATCTTTGCACACATCATTTCCAAAGTACATAGGACTATTTATGGTGTCATTGGAAGGCTAAAGAGATCTATTCATCAACTCTGAAGCAAAAGAGGGCTTGTACAAAGCAGGTTTAGTAGTACCTACTTAATCTCTTGGAGCATCCATCCATCTTCCCAACAGTGGTATCAGAGCAAACAAAGGTAAAATGGGAGATGGTTTTCCTTCATTTATTGACAAATTGGACAGGAACAATTATCAAGCATGGTCTCTAAGGATGAAGACCTACTTACAAGGAAGGAGTCTCTATGGATACATCTCGGAGATGAGGGATTGCTCTCATTCAAAACAAGAGGATTACCAACCAAGGAAGAACAAGAAAAGCTCAACACATGGTGTGCTAAGGATGCATTGGCAAGGTCTTGTTTACTCAACTCTATATTTGATTTTCTTTTGCCACATATTCGAAATTGTAAGAAATCCCAAGAGACTTGGGAAACCTTGTCATCTTATTTTTCCTCCAACACAAGGGCTACGAAAAATCAGTTGTGGATTGAATTCACAACATTAAGGAAGCAACCTAAGCAAGCTGTTTCAGAATTTGTGACCAAGATTAAAGATGTAGCAGATCAGTATCTTTATTGGGTATGATCTAAATAAAAAAGGTTACAGGTTTTATAATCCTACCAATAAAGGCTGAAAAATGTATCTTTATTGGGTATGATCTAAATAAAAAAGGTTACAGGTTTTATAATCCTACCAATAAAGGATTCATGGTAAGCAGAGATGTTATCTTTGATGAAAATGATTCTTGGTATGAGAATGAATGCAGGAAGGTTAAGTTACCCTATGATTTGGAAGAGGAATTTCCAAGTCTTACAAAGGAGGAACCTATTCAGAATGAAGTCTCGACTTCAGATGATGAAGATACTATCAACCTTGAAGAATTCAAGGCATGGAAGTCCAAAGGCAAAATGAAGATGAAGAAGCTTGAAGACATACCTGAATCTTCAACTCAACCATTTAGAAGATCACAAAGAGAAAGCAAGAAACCTATCAGATATGGGTATGATACATCTCTTGTTACTAAACATTCTGTTTATCTTGCCAAAGATTTGTCAAATGAAGAACCCAGGATCATATGAAGAAGCTATAACCAAATCAGAATGGAAAGAAGCTATGGATGAGGAGATTGAAGCACTCAAAGAGAGTGACACTTGGGAGTTAGTACCTAAGAAGGACTCAATGAAGGTAATAGGGTCCAGATGGATCTATAAGCTTAAAAGAAATTCTGATGGCACAATCAACAGGTACAAAGCCAGATTGGTAGCCAAGGGTTTTGCACAAACCCAAGGCATTGACTATGAGGAGACATTCTCACCTGTGGCCAAGATGCCAACCATCAGAGTGTTGGTGAGTGTGGTTGCATCAAAAAATTGGAATATGTACCAATTGGATGTCAAGAATGCTTTCTTTAATGGATGGATTTCAGAGGAGGTATATATGTCACAACCTCTTGGCTATGAGGACCCTAAAAAGGTATTATATGTTTGCAAATTAAAAAAGGCTTTATATGGATTAAAGCAGGCACCTAGGGCATGGAATTATAGGTTAACCACATACCTCCAAGACCAAGGATTTGTTATGAGCAAGGCAGATACTTCTCTTTTCATTAAGAGAAGTAATTCAAAGGTAATATATCTTTGTGTTTATGTTGATGACATCATCATTATAGGTAATGATGTCAATGGAATCAAATATATCAAAAGTCAAATGATGAAGGAGTTCAAGATCAATGATCTTGGTCTATTGAGTTATTTTTTGGGACTTGAATTAGTCTACACTAATTCAGGGATATATATTACTCAGAAAAAATACATACATGACATGTTGAAGAAGTTTCACTTATAGGATGCCAAAGCAACAAGCACTCCAATGGAGGTAAACCAAAAGCTAAGTGCCCATGAACGTGATGAAGTCAATGATATTACAAGTTATCAAAGTATGGTGGGTAGTTTGAACTATGCTACCTTAACAAGGATAGATATTGCATATGGAGTTAGTGTGCTAAGTCAATTTATGCACAAGCCAAGGATACCTCACTTAGAGGCTTCCAAGAGAATCTCGAAGTATCTCAAGGGTACACAGAACCATGGTTTGTATTTGCCTTACACTTCAGATATTGATATCAAAATTTATTCAGATGCAGATTGGGCAGGATGCAAGGATGATAGGAGGAGCACTTCTGGATATATTTCTTTTGCAGGTGACAAACCAATTTCATGGTCTTCAAAGAAGCAACCTACTGTTGCTTTGTCTTCCACAGAGGCAAAGTATAGAGGACTAGCTAATGCCACACAAGAAGCAATTTGGATTAAGCTTTTGTATACAGAATTGGGTTTATTCACTAGGTCTCCAATAATCTTTGGAGATAATACAAGTTCTCTTCACCTTGCATCTAATCCTATTTATCATGCTAGGACCAAACACATAGAGGTCCATTACCATTATGTGAGAGAGAAATTGATAAGCAAGGACATTCAACTGACCTATGTATCAACCAACATGCAATGTGCAGATTTGTTAACTAAAGCTCTGGATGGAACTTAACTTTGCAGGTTCAAATCCATGATTGGATTGCAGGATATACTTGAGGATTGAAGTTGAAGACTTAAGCCAAAATGTTTGGCTTGAGGGGGAGCTGTGGTGTAAATCACAAGCCTACACATTTCTCTTAAAGAATGCATTGAAGTCTACATATACATGAAGAAGCATAGGAACATATGCTAGTGGCTAATTACCACTTTATCTCATTGTAAAAGTCAAATTGACTTGGAATCTCTTGTAATCACCTACCAAAAGGATTCGAGGAAAAATTAGTTGTTTGATTGAAAGAATATCTCCAAGCATTTAGGAGCTTGATCATAGGGAGCCAAAAGTTTGAATTTGAATTCAAATTCTTTGACTCATTCCTATAAAAATGTACATGAAAAGTCGTGGGTAGGGAGAGAAGAGCACTCCCGAGCCTATCATTACTTTTTTTTTCTGAGTGTGTGTATGGTGTACACTCTAGCCTACACCTCTCTACACCATTTGGAAATGATGTTCATGCCAATGGAGTTGTATACGAATGTTCATTAATACATACATTCACATTGTCCATATCAATGTTCTCTGTTAGTCTACTCAAAAGTCTGTCAACTTGTCAAGGGCATATCTCGGTCAATTCTTCACCAAATTTAGTGATTCAAAGCTTGTTGGATTCAGCTTGACGTTATCTACATGCTGTCAAAGTGTGAAGACAATATATTCAGCCATTTGGGAGAAATCGACATCGAGGTGATCTCTGGTTATTTTCTACTACAGTCCTAAAAAGTCGGGGGTATACCTTATTTTGCTAAATTGATTTCTCATAGCATAGTTTATCATTTTACATCATTCCACTTGGAATAGGTAGCTTACTAAGCTAATTAGATATCCCTAAAAGGAATTTTTCCAATTCCTACTATGCTGGTCATACTGAGCAAAATACCCAGCAGGTGTCAAGACCAAAATAGAAGTTTTTCTTGAGTTTGTGAACTAAAAAAGGTATCTGTTTTGATTCAATCTTTGCACACATCATTTCCAAAGTACATAGGACTATTTATGGTGTCATTGGAAGGCTAAAGAGGTCTAGTCATCAACTCTGAAGCAAAAGAGGACTGGTACAAAGCACGTTTATCACTACCTACTCAATCTCTTGGAGCATCCATCCATCTTCCCAACATCGTCTGTCCAAAGAGGAGAAATTTCTCCATTATGGGCCTCCATGTTATGTAATTGAGCTGCAATTGGTTTCATGTTAAGAGGTCGGAATGGGCACTTCGTTTTTGTATGTCTAGGTTTACCACAATTCCAGCAAAGTGATTTGTGGTCGCTTCTGGTGGACATCCATCGCTAACGTTTGTAGGGTAGGTGGTTTGGTAGGTTGGAGAGATGAAGCAACAGGTGCAGTTGAGTAATTGGATTGTGGTGGACGAGGAAAACTAGGGTAAGATGGGGCATTAAAAGTACTTTTCATGGGAAGTTTTGGTTTAACAAAAAGTGGTCATTGACATGGTTGTTGTAGATGAAGTGACTTGGTTATGGATCTGAATTCTTTCTATGCATCATAGGCGAAAGATATAGACTCGTTGAGGGTTGTAGGTCGTAAGGTGTGAAGCTAAGCTTGGATTCCCACCTCCAAACCATCCTCGTATTTCCGCTGCAAGCTATCCTTTGGTACATCTTCAAGCATTCGAACCAATAGTAAATTTTGCCATAACTGCTCCGTGTAGGTAGTAACTATCTCACCCTCCTTCCATGTAAGAGTCATCCATGCACATCCAACATGCAAATAGTATTGTGGAGGAAGAAAAGAATCCTTCACTTTCTCCTGAAAAGCCTTCCACGTTGTTGAACCCATAAAAGTCATGTTGGTCAAAGTCCATAATAGTCAAAGTCAAAATATCAAAGTCAAATCAATCAAATTCAACATGGTCAAGGTCAAAGTCAACATGGGCAAAGTCAAAGTGTTCAAAGTTCAGGTGTCAAAGTGCACAGGTAGTGCACAATTAAGTATCCACAAAGGGTGAATTGGAGAAAGTGGTTGCAGGTTGCAGGGGTATTTCTCTAATTTCCCTAAGGTTCAAAGTGTTTTTTTTAAGTGTTTTGGAAGGTTCAGAGGAAACCTCCCTTATGTGCACAAGTGAAGAATTAAAAGACAAAATGTGAAGGTATGTGAAGCGACAGCGTACGTAGGAGTGAAAGTATAGCCCCCCAATTAAAATTTTTGTTTTAGTCTAAAGTCACTACATGACAAAATAGGGATTCGTTGGCTGCCCACTTGTGGAGCCAATCTTGGGACATCAAAGTGAGCCCCAGGATACTCTTGCAGCTAGGAGCGTACGTGAATTGACACTCAAAATCAAGGCAAGGACTATTCTTGGAGCAAGCAAGTGTGAGCAAGACTAAGCAACGTGAGCATAGTCTAAGTTAGGCAAGAGAGAGAAGTGCAAAATACACACAATGTGCGATATAGAGAAGTGAAGTGCAAGGTGTGCATGAAGAGTGACTAAGAAGTGTGCAGAGAAGTGCTATCCCCAAAGGATCCCAAGGTCTCATTGCATTGTGCGCATGCCGACAGAAGGTGTCCATCCCTCCCCCTTACTGGAAGCTTAGTGCAAGGTGTGCACAAGTGCAAGCTTGGAGAAGGTGGAGGTCTGGTGCAGAGAAGGCCGGCAACAACAAAACCTTGGGTATTTGGTATTTTGTAATTGAGCACTCTGTGGAATTTTGCGTAGAAGCATTGAATTGTATTGTGCATCACCATTGTATTTGTCTTATTATAATCAATCGACAGAGGCTTCCAGTGTGTATCTTTCTTCTTGTCTTTCCCTTTTCTCCTACAAACACTCAAATCCCTTCTTGTCCAAGAATCCCCCCAACAAAATTTGGCACGCATGGTGGGACTCCAAGGAGATTTGAGCATAGGAGAAGACATATTGCAGTGTGGAGAAGCACTATTCAAGTGCCGATAGTCTACTTCATTGAGCTAAAAGGTACATATTCTTATCAATTGTCTCATACTAAGAGGACTATGAATAGCTCATGACCGCAACTCGGTGCCAAACATTGAGGGTCACCTACAAGCAAACAAGAAGGAAGGTTGTTAGAAGATCATCTAGTCCACTTTCATCAACTTCATCGGTCAAAAGCATTGCTGGTCAAGTAGACTTGGAAACCCTACTATCAAGATTAAATATAAAATTTCCTTCTTTCAAGGGCCTAGTTCAGGAAGATCCGCATGAGCATATTAGAAGGTTTTTAGCACTATGCAAAAGTAGACGCTTAATGGGAAGAGAGGATGCCTTTTTGATAATCTTCCCTGCCACATTAGAAGGATTAGCAGATAAATGGTTTAGCCAGTTTGGTGAGAACCATTTTACAACTTGGGACTTAATGAAAGATGCATTCAAAAATCAATTTCAGCATGGAAATACTACAGAGATCATTATAGAGGAATTAGAAAATTTGAGATTGGGTCCAAGTGAAAAGTTCCCAAAGTTTGTGACTAGGGCCAAGGCACTAATGGCTAAATTACCAGATCCACTACATGATTTTTTTGTTAAGAAATGGTTAGCTAAGCCACTTCCAATGACCACCCAATGTAAAATCAAGGAATTAGTGTTGCCTACAACCTCCATAGAGGAATTCATGAACACAACTACATGACTGGACTAGATAAGGCAACAATATGGAGCGATTTCTCCTCAACTACCATATTCTATAGAAATGGAGGATCCATTATCCAGCTAAGGAAGGAGCTGGAGGGATTAAAAAGGAATAAGCCCCACAAAGACGAGGAGAATGTTGTTACTCAGTTGAGGAGCGAGATTGAGACATTAAAGCTCCAAAAGGAGGAGGAGGAGGCCCAAGCAGAAGAATTGGCTTAGCTACGACAGGAGTTGTAGGAACTCAAAGGGGGTGGCATCAAGAGTGGACTTTGGTGTACCATGTGCAGCAAGCAAGGTCATATAGTAAGTGAATGTCCTCTGTTAAGTGTGACTTGCCAATTATGCAGGAAAGCTGGTCATGAGGCCCAAGAATGCCAATCAAGAGGAATGTCTACAACAACATATCGGACACAAGGAGGATCCTTGCCACCAACAAATGTGATGGCGACTGCACCCAATCAAGGTAAAAATTACAACCATAGATAGAGGAATAACTTTGGAAATGGGCCTAGGAAGCCAATCATTTGTTTCAGATGTGGAGAATGTGGGCACTATCAAAGTAGGTGCACTCTACCAGAAAATGCTCCTCCTTGCAGAAACTGCCCAGAGGCCAGAGACCAGTATACAAATTGTTGTCCTAAGAATCAAGCCTCTTCATCGAGGCCCCACATTCAAATGATTTCTGTGCACAAAGAAGAAATGTTAGATCAAGTCAATGGGCCAACACCATCTACTAGGGTGGTGTAGTTAGAAGAAATTGAATCTTTTACACTACAGACAAGAAGCAAGGGAAAGGCTCAATTAGATATGGTCCAAGAATCAAGAATTAATGGTTGAACAAAGACAAAGAGACATCTGAAGACAAGGCCACCACATGTGCAGATACAAGGCAAAAAGGAGATCTCATATGTACTAGTGATGCCATTGGGCATGCATTCAATAAGGCTCATGAGGAGTTTGATAAGTCAATTGGAGCCCATGCTCTTAAGGAATCAGAGGCTTCAAAACTACTCAAGTCCATGAAAAAGGAGGTTAGTATTTTTTATTTAATAAAAATGGATGGGAAATTCAGGTGAGAACTCTTGCAGATAATTGATGAGGCTTCCACTACAAGTTTGGTGGGAAAGACTGCTGTTATGCATAACGGTAAAATTGTAGAGGAAGCACCCCCTACAGATTATAAGAGTCCTCAGTTGAGAGTATCTATCAAAGGTCATGAGTTTCAAGGAGTTATTGTGGATGGTGGTTCTGTCATTAACTTGATGCCTGAACATACAATGGAAAACATTGGACTCCACCCTTCAAGGCCTGAAAATTCCATTGTTACTTTGGCAGATCAAAGCAAAGTAAGGCCCTTGGGAGTGATCCAAAGAGTTCCACTCGAAGTACAAGGTAATCTCGTCATTTTGGATGTTGTGGTTTTAAGATTTCCCTAGGTTGAAGGAGGATTTCCCCTCTTAATTGGAAGACCATGGCTGAGGCATGCAAGTGTCATCCATGATTGGGGTAAAGACACTATGTGGGTACAAAAGAAAGGGCAAGTGCTGACACAGATACATTTAGAGGAGGACCCAGATAATCAAGGGAACACTAGCATGATGCAAACAGTTGGCATTTGCATGGAACCAGAAACAAAGTACCAACCCCAAATAGATTTAGAGGAAGAAGAGGATATTCTAAATTGGCTCCAAGCAGGCAAATCTTCCTCTTGTTTTGGAATTTTTCTTAATAACTCTTACACAGCTCAATGTTATGATGAAAATCAGGAGAAAGTTAAGGTTGATGGATTGGGAGAGCCCATCACAGACCACAGAAGGGGCAGGAAGACACCTCTTAAATACAACTTGGAGGAGGATGCAACAACAATAGAGAAAGAAGTTTCTAAAGCTAAAGACAAGTAAAACATACTAGTGAAGAATGTTCTTTCCCAATTCAAGAAATCCCTGCAAGATGGATGCATGACAAGAAGGAATGCATTGAGATCCAAAATACCCCTGCTTATGAAACAATGCACAAAAAGATAGTGGAAGAAAACAAGGTTGGAGATGAGCATAAAGATACTATGGTAGAGAGAAACCCTGTCAAAGAAATACAATTAGGCACTCAGGACAATAATCATCCAGTTTCGGTGGCCACTTGGTAGTGGAGCCACCCGGGGCTCCTTGGAAAGGTAAAATCCTTCTTGACCCACTATGAGCATGTTTTTGCTTGGCATTATAAAGACTTAGAAGGAGTGCCTGCCAATTTTGAAGAGCACAACATCCCTCTGGTTGATGGAGCCAAACCAATAAGAGGAAAGAGTTATAGACTTAACTCAAAATATGTTGAAGCTGTTTATGTGGAAATACAGAAGATGGAGGATGCAGGAATCATCATTCTTGTGGAACACTGAGAGTGGCTCTCACCTATGGTTATAGTACCAAAGAAGAATACCAAAAAAATTAGAATTTGTGTTGACTTTAGAGCACTCAACAAGGTGACCATTCCAGATGGATTCCCATTGCCATTTGTAGAGCAGGTCATTGGAGAAGTGGCTAGACATGCATTATATAGCTTTATGGATGGCTTTACTAGCTATAATCAAATATCCATACAGCTAGAGGATCGTGAAAAGACTGCTTTTATCACACCTTGGGGAACCTATGTGTATGTAAAAATGCCATTTGGACTCAGAATTGCTCCAACCACCTTTAATAGAAGTGTCAACCTCATCTTTGGACGCTTATTGCTGGAAACACTTAGAATTTTCATGGATGACTTTTTTTCATTTTCAGGATCTCACAAAGAGACCCCTTTAGATTGCTTGGACCATCACTTGCGAGAACTGCAGAATGTTTTTAAGAGATACAGGGAGACTAAGCTAAAGCTCAACCCAAACAAATGTCATTTCCTCCTGCCAAAAGGACCCCTCTTGGGACATGTGGTGTCGGCTAAAGGTATGGCTCCAGATCCGGATAAAATTATTTCTATATTAAAGTTGCCTAAACCCAAATCTCCTAAAGAGATTCAGAGTTTCTTAGGGCATACTGGGTACCATAGAAAGTTTATATAAATGTATGCAGAGATAGCCAGGCCACTGGCTAGACTTACAGGTAAAGAAGTGCCCTTAAAATGGGAAGAGGAAGAAGAGAATGCTTATCAGACATTAAGGTCCAAATTGGTGGCTGCACCAATTCTTATCACCCCAGATTGGTCAAAAATTTTTCATGTGCATGTAGATGCAAGTGCATATGCAGTGGGTGTAGTATTGGCTCAACATAGTGAAGAATTCAAACTTGACAAGCCTATTCAGTATGCTAGTCAAATTTTGACTAAAGCTGAAAAGAATTATAGCACAACAGAAAGGGAAGCTCTACCGATGGTTTTTGCAGTACAAAAATTTCATCATTATTTGCTAGGTGTGAAGTTTGTTATCATCACTGATCATCAACCACTCAGGTATTTATTGAACAAGCCACAAGCAACTAGGAGGATATGGAGGTGGTTGTTCTAGGAGTTTGATTTTTCTGTAGTCCATAGACCAGGTAAAGAAAATGTCATGGCAGATCACCTATCCAGGATCAATATAATGGATCAAGCTATTGGAGTCAATGATGATTTTCTAGATGCTAATCTATTCCCTGTATAAGCTCAAGGTTTGTATTATGATATCAAGAATTTCATTAAAATTGGAGTGTATCCAGAGAAGGCAAGTGCTGTGCAAAGAAAGAGACTGCTA
This sequence comes from Ceratopteris richardii, assembly GCA_020310875.1. NCBI lineage: Eukaryota > Viridiplantae > Streptophyta > Polypodiopsida > Polypodiales > Pteridaceae > Ceratopteris > Ceratopteris richardii. The sequence goes on from CM035409.1 coordinate 174,446,701, forward strand.
ATCAAGAGGAGACCTTCTACCTTCATTGAAGAACAATTATATAGACAGGGAAAGGACAACAGGTTCAAGAAGTGCATGGAAGAAGAAGAAGTGAGGGAAGTCCTTCAATGTGCACATGAAGGAGCAGGTGGTGGGCACCTTGCAGGACATATTATGAGTCAGAGGATCCTTGATGCTGGGTTATGGTGGCCTACATTATTCAAAGACGCAGATGAATGGGGGAAGGCATGTGATGTTTGCCAAAGGTGTGGACCCAAACCGACAAAGCAGAGGTACAACCCTTTGATTATTTCCATTTCTTGGCAACCATTTGAGAAGTGGGGGCTAGATTGTGTAGGGCCCATCTATCCTCTGTCGATTCCAGAAAGAGAGAAGTATCTATTGATCACCATAGATTATGCGACAAAGTGGGATGAAGCTATTGCCTCACCTAATTGCACCGCTCAAACTGTTGCTGATTTCATTTACAATAGCATCATTTGCAGGTTTGGATGTCCACTTGAAATTTGTACAGACCAAGTTACTCATTTTGTGAATAAGGTCCTACAGGAAATTTTCAACAGGTATAGAGTTCTACATAGGACCTCTTATGCCTACTATCCAAGAGCTAATGGATAGGCAGAATCCACTAATAAAGTACTTATTGCCATGTTAAGGAAAGAATGTATGTTACAGCCCACTTCCTGGGGCATTTCTTATCAAGTTACACTATGGGCATACAGGTTAGCTTACAAAGAGGCTATTGGCTACTCTCCATTCCAACTGGTTTATGGGATATTTCCTGTTGAACCCTTTGAATTTTTACATGGATCACCAAAAGTAGCATTCATGTAGGGAAAGAAAGATTGTAATATCTCTCAGAGGCTTGGAGCACTGCATAAAGTGGAGGAGATATGTCTACATGCAGCAAAACAATTGATAGAGACTCAGATGAAGAGGAAGGATGCACATGAGTGAAATCTGTGGAACAAAAAAATACAACCAAGCATGTTAGGTCTTCTCCATAGACCTCAAAATCAAACACAAGTCAGAGGAAAATGGCTTCCACATTGGGAATGACCTTATCGAGTTAAAATAATGCTGAACTGGGATGCTATGGAGTTAGAGATGCTAAAAGGAGAGGCCTTGCCACTCATCAACATATCAAGGCTCAAGGCCTATCATCAATACAGTTGAAGAATTATGGATCACCTGGAACCTGCAAAATTTGTCCAGGTTGTACATAGCCCTCTCATTTCTTTTTTGCTCAAGTTTTAGTAGTTTTTATCCTTTTTCATCCTTGTTCTTTAAGTTCTTAGCAAATTTAGCAACCCTTTCATAGTCCTTGGCATAAGTACAATGTTTGGAATTTTTTGGGAATATTTCAAGCATTTTTAGAAATTTTCTAGCATTTTTTATCCTTTTCAAATGTCATTTTCTTGTCAAATTGGAGGAATAAAGGAAGCTCTCTGTGGGTTTGAGGAAGGAAATTGGCATACACCTTTAGGATATTTTTTGAGAATTTTTCCATAATTTCGGATTTTTTTTGGGTTTTGATTGGATTTTTTCTATAATTTTCTTTAATTTTGCGTATTTTTAAAAGAAAAAGAAAAAAAAAGGGGCCCCAAACGGATTTTTTTGGAAAACAACCCTCCCCTTTGATTTTTTTCAAAAATCTCTCTCTCTCTCTCTCTCTCTCTCTCTCTCTCTCTCTCTCTCTCTCTCTCTCTCTCTCTCTCTCTCTCTCTCTCTCTCTCTCCCTTGCCTCCCCCCCAACACACGTTGTTGGACGCTCTCTACTGTGCCGTAGGACATTCCACCATAGTTGAGCTTTTCCTACTAAATATTTAGTGGAAAATTTGACTTTTTCATTTTCAGCATATGCTTTAGCAATATAAAAATCATCAAAGTGTGAAAGCCATGAAAGGATAAAGAGGCCATCCTTCCAGCCATCAAACTATAAAATCTCGTAATTCTTAAGGGCAATCTTGGAATGCGTGCCATCCGACTGGGTAGAGACAATAGCTGTGACCACCCTCGTAAGGTTTTCACCATCAGTTTGCATCTTTTTGAGTATCTTGTCGTGCTATCAGCTCTCGTTTTGAGTGTCTTATAATTCGTGTCGTAGGAGCCCGTGTTGTTGCCCGGGTGTGATCTCGGGTAGAGGTGACTCGCCGAGATCTTCCATGTTGTTCATAGGGTTCATGAGGATGTAGAGACAAAACCTTCTTGCTAGATATGTAAAAACAATTTTTGGGTTTGTTTGAGTTAAAATGTAAAAGGAATGGTTGTTCTTGGGAATTGAAAAAGTAAGAAAGAGATGAAAGTTATGTTAAATATAAGAAAATAGAAGTAGAGTGACAACACAAAGAGATAGTGTAGGGGTAAAACAGTTCCCTTGTGTGAGTGAGGTTGTGGGTTCAAACCTCCCACCTTGGTGAATCTAAAAGTTCTTATTGCCACTCATACATTAAAATTGGTTCGTGTGTAGCCAACGGTCACCAAGGGAGCCTTGGGTGCCAATGATGCCAATGTAATGCCTAAGTTCTTTGCCTTAGTCGACACCTTGGAGTAAGCCCAAGGAGTAAACATAGGGATAAACATAGCCAAAGGAGTAAATGTAGGTGTAAACGTAGGATCTGGTTCTAGAACTGAAACAGAAACAAAAACTAGGAACTAGAACCGGAAAGGGAAACGGAAATAGAAATGGAAATGGAAACGGAAATGGATCTAGAGCCGGATCCAAAATCGGAGAAATGAAAACGGAGCCGGAGCCAGAATCGGAATCGGATCATGAAGAGAGAACAGCGAAGCAGAGATCAATTCGCCAAACCGAACAGAAACAACAATTCGCCAAAAGGAACAAAAACAGATCCCTCTATAGTGACGCATGCAAGGCTCTAATACCATTGTTATCAAGATCTTGCTCACACGCACACAGGGGTTATGAACACAGAGAACACACAGAAAAATAGAGACACGAAGAGACGAGATTGAACGCAGTATTGGGTGCAATCTCCCCCCATGCACTCTGCTTTGACAGTCCACAGAGTGCATGTATTTATAGGAATTTTTGATTACGTCGAAATGAGTGGTTACATGAGAGCGGCTTTGAAAAGCATGCATAAATCTAAAAGTTGGTGACTTTCGTAGAAAGCCTTTCTTTTAATATTAGAAACTGCGGTCTACAATGACCCTTATTCTAACCACTATTTTTCTAAATATTTTTAACAATAGAACCTTCTACATGGATTTACAAACTAAATTATAAATCGGATTTATTGATGTCCACCCTAAATTCGGATTATTGATGTCCACCCTTTCACGTTTTCACGCCCTCAGGAACCTTCAGTTGCTACATCAAAAACACCAAAACACATTAATACATTAATAAATTAACACTCCAACAATGCATTGTTCAACATATTCCATAATGCATAACATGCCCTTAAGTTGAAAAGGCAACTCACCTCAGTTGATAAATAAAATAAACATGGATGGCAAGTCACATGTTTCATCATTGAATGAAAATAAGCATGTGCCATGTAAAAAGAAACATGCATGGAAATGTTCATGGAGGAATTACATTAATGTGCTTGTGTATGATATGCAAAACTAAAGTGGTCATAAGGAGGTGGTAATTGTGTTTTATGTGTCCATTGACATTCTTCAATAGAGTGATTTTTGTACTTAACCAAATATCGATGGTATTGAGTACCTGTGTGTGTAGTAGTGACATCATGATCAATGATTTATTCAGGAACCAAGATTTCAAATTGTTCTTCAATCAAAGGAGGGTCATCAAGTAGTGGAGTGAGTGGTAAAGTACCTTTAAATGGTTTAAGTAAACTAATATGAAAAGAACTATGTATATTCCAATGAGATGGGATATCTAATCTAAATGAATTATCATTTTTTCTACAATGCAAAAGGTTCCATAATAGCATTGTGCAAGTTTAATTTTAGGATGCTGCAAAATTTTTTTGAGACTTCTTTTAATGATACTCAACCATACAAGATCATTTTTCTTGAATTCCTTGGCTAATCATTTAGTATTGATATTACGTGTGTATCGCTCTTGACTTTTCCTAATGTGCTTGTGAACATCGTGAAGTATAGAAATGTGAACTTGAGCAATAGAATCAGCCATCGGAATGTCGGTTTGGGTCAGTGACATGGGACTGGGAAGCTTTTTACCATAAACAATTTCAAAAGGTGCACGGCTAGTAGTGGTGTGTGTGGTGTTAGTGTAAGCAAATTGAAGCAATGGCAACTTTTCATCCCAATTAGTTGGACTATCTAATGAATGACAATCTAATAAATCAAGAATAGTAGTATGTGTAGCCTCACTTTGTCCATTACTTTCGGGATGAAATGCAGAGCTCAAATCTATTTTAGAACCAAAATGTTGAAATAAGGCAACCCAAAAATGATTACAAAATCTAACATCATGATCAGATAACATTACTTTAGGAAATCCATGATGTGGGAAAATGCATTTAAAGAATAATTTTGTAGCCTTAGGTGCAGACAAAGTTTTTCTACATGGAATGAAATATGCATATTTATTAAACCTATCAACTATTATCCAAATCATATCATTATGTGAGGAAGTGATGGGAAGATCTGTGATAAAATCCATAAAATTATGTTTCATGGTTCGTTCGAATGGGAAGTGGCATTAATAATCCAAATGGTTTACCATGATGACGTTTTACACGCTAACATACAATGCATTGAGAAACATAATGTGCAATATCTTTTTCCATGTGTGGCCAAAAGAAGAAACCTTTGCAGGTGGAAATGGTGCTTTGTATGCCTCTATGACCCACGTAAGATGGTTCATGCATTTCTTTGATGACAAAATCTTTAAAATCTTGGGTTATGCATAATCTATGTTGATAATAAAGAAAACCATTATGAAATGTATAATGTTCATCAGAGAAAGATGCACCATTGTTAAAGTCATGCCATGCACATGAGAAATACAAATCAAATGCATAAGTGGAAACCATTTCTTGAAAAGAATGTATTTGGATGGCAGAAATATTATGCAAAACAATAGAATGTGAAGGAAATCAGCTAAGAGCATCAGCTACAACATTAGCTTTACTAGACTGATATTGGATCATGGGTTGGAAATTTTGAATGAATGATGCCCATTTAAGATGGCGATCAGAGATTAAGAGCTGATTTAATAAATGTTTAATAGCCTGTTGATCGGTTTTGATTAAGTCCTCAGAGCCCATAAGATAGTGTTTCCAAATTTGCAAAGCATGCACAACCGCTAACAATTCTTTATCATATGTACTATAATTCTTCTCTGAGGTCTTAAGCTTCCTACTCTCAATTGCAATGGGATGATCATTTTGCATTAAAATTGCACCTATTCTTGAACCACTAGCATCAGTAACAACATAAAAGGGTTGTGAAAAATCTAGGAATTGTAAAATAGGTGCATGTTTGAGTTTTTCAAAGGATTGTTGTTCGGTAAATCCCCATGCAAATTTTATTTTCTTTTTCAATAACAAAGTAAGGGGCAATGCTAAATAAGAAAAATTTCGAACAAGCTTAAGTGGCTAAGACATGAGGGATAAAACACTAATATAAAATACTTATTACTTTTGAACAGGTTTAATCAAAGAGCAACTACCACGACTATCTGAATGATTTCTATAGGACTTTCTAAAAACTTTTTTTCAAATTCACGCATTGAACGAAAAAGTTTGTAGTTCAAGCTTTCGTATTTTAAAAGTTTTCTTCACTATCAAAAGTTGTCCTTATGATTAGGAGCATATTTCATATATTGTTTCAAAGTAATTCAAGAAGAATTTTCCAAAGGAATTTGATATTGTTTCCATTGATTTGCAGGTTGGCCCATCGAGGGCGATGTGCAAGTTTGATGGGGGCAGATGTCGGAAGGATTTCCTCACTCAAATTGTCATATGGAAAAATAAAAATATTTTGATTTAAAATTGATTAACTGATATCTCTCCCACATATTTCTATAATGCATTGATTTAGATTGACTAAACTCTTCTCTTGGGTACCTGTAGGAAAAAGAGGAAAATAAGTTCCGAATAGAGAATGGAGGATTAATTGAACTCTTACTTGGGCTCTTTATTTTTTTTAATGTTCATGTATATGAGATTACTAAGTGATTTATGTGTGTCCATGATTATATAAAGATAATTATGTACCTATGTTTATAGGGTTGAATATGTATATATATGCAAATGCACTTAATTATGCATGTGTTCAAGTACCTATGAATGTGTATGTGAATGTAGGGTTTATGCCATAAGTATGTGTTTGCATATGCATACTTAAAATATATATATGTGTGCACCTATGTTTAAGTATTTGTGAATTATTACCTACCTAAGCATGGGTATGAATATGGAGTTCCATAAAAAAAAGAGGGTACATTTAAGTCCATAAATTGTTTAGCTTTTCAATAATTGAACAAATATGAGCATGTATGGTAATACGTTGAACATGTGCCTATGTGATTAGATCTATAACATTTCATAAATGTATACCATATGATAAAAACCATGTTATGCGAGCTTTAAATGTGCATCTTCATGTATACTTACCCAAATGAGCGTATACATGAATTAGGAATATTAAAAGAATATAGTTATATATATATATACAGACACACACACACACACATATATATATATATATATATATATATATATATATATATATATATATATATATATATATATATATATATATATATATATATATATATATATATATATATATATGTGTGTGTGTGTGTGTGTGTGTAGTTACGATTATTATATATAAGTAAATAAATAAATATTTAATATATAAATTAAAAATCCATTTAGAAGGTTAATTAATATATCTTTGATATATATATAAAATGATTTGGTTTAATAAATAATGAAAATAAATTTTAATAATGAATGAATTTCAACATGTGTAGATGATTATTGATAAATAAATAATGATTTTTTTATATAGAAAAACTAGGTAGATATCTAGTTAAACTATCTAGTTAACTAACACTAACTTTTAATTAACATGCTCACGTATTTTTTAGCTCCTATATATATAAAATCTCTTTTCAAATCGGGTCTAATGTCTTCGTGCAGATCACTATGAAGAGGTTGCAAAGGAGATTACGAGATTACGAATTTACGAGATTGCGACACTAGGAGATTGAAGCAACTCATGATCATTTAGAAATATAAATCTATATAGGATTATTCTCAAGAAATTGTATTTGTTAAGTCCTAATGCCCACGAAAAAGATGCTTATTCAAGTCCTTATTTTGCTCAAACCCCGTGGAATTGGTCCACTTGGATTATTTGGAACCCACAATGATCTCGCAATGGATTCTTCTTATGGCTATGCACTAGCTCGTATGGTTCCCGGCAAACGCACCAAATGAACAGTGTCTAACGGCCACGGAAAAATTGCTTATATATGCTTATGTTGTCTTCCGGATTTTTTGAAATCCACCGATTGCATTCCTTTATGTTCGCAAATGGTAGGGGAGGGAACCGCTTTGAACACATGTAAATACTATTGCCCCTTGGTATTTCTCCCTTTGCTCTCCCGCTCTCGTTCTCTTACCTCCTCTTCCTCTTTCACTTCCTTCCTCTCTAATCCCCCTTATTCCTCCTTATTCCCTCTTCTTTATCTTCACAAACTCTTTCGCCACTCTTCTCGCACCTACACTCACATAATCCGAGGCCAAGTTTGAAATCCATAGTTTGTTTGCTTATCCCGAGAAGGTATCCCTAACTTAAGTTTATGAATGAACATAGGTCAACGCATAATGACAATAGGTAAGAGGGCATATGCATTTATCACAAGATGAAGAACAATCCAGCATAATGTTTTTTTCTATCGACATCTAGGCATCCACATTGTAGCTCCATTTATCTAGTCAAGTCACCTCCAACACTGAGCTCCCTTCACCTCCAACACTGAGCTCCCTTTTAATTGTGTGATACCATGGTTTTTTTTTTTTTTGCTGCCCTCATTTGTGAATTTTTGATGCAACATGAATTAGGGAACTACATAGTGGAAGTTGTACGCAAGATCGTCTATTCCTTCAAGCACAAAAAACAATGCGAACTGTCCAATTCAGAGCATGTGCATTGTACCCATGGCATTGGACTGACATTCTCAACTAAGATGAACACTATTCAGGCACGTTGAGTGAAAACATAAGAAATGCATGGACCCATTTTTCCGCTCATGATTAGCCAATTACCGTATCTCCATGACAAGAACCATATCATATACACAAAGCCTTGTGTTCCTAAACCAGCACACCATTTTTCGTATCTGCACTTTAACGCATACATGCCACCATCCTTCTTCCCATATTTGTTGCGCTATATATGTTGGTGACAAACAGAGGGGAAGCAAATATATTGAACCACAACATTAGCGGTACTAGCATTTCTCTTTCTAACTGTCCATAACAAAACTAGAACTTTGCCTGCACGCAATCAGCATTGCATAAATTGCAATCAGATAAACAGAAAAATTAACATGTGACTGGGTTAGGTTGTACATTGGTCACATGAATCAGAACCAACACTTGGTGTAAAGATGGCCCACGTACATATCTAGGTAAATGCGCAGCATCTGCATATACAATTGATAAAAGCCTTACATAGCAGGAACGTGAATAGAACTCAGAGAGGCATAGATATTGAAGCATTAATCTACACTTGCGCTCGACAAACTGTTAAAACAAATGCTCTCACTCATATATTGACAAAATTACCTAATGAAAATCCACCAATAATTATTTGCTGTTAGAGTCACATCAGAACCTTCTCTCGAGGATGTCTGAGTACTGTACTTTTCTTTTGAATGGAAGTGGATCAGCAGGGGGTGATAAGTGCAGAGGACACAACTCCATCCATCTTTCCATATCCCCGATCATTGGCAACGATCCTCAGCAGACGAGCGCTTACAGCTTCTGTCCCTCCCTTTCTCCTTCTCCAATAGCCAACCGCAGCAACACTCCGGCCTGTGATGCCGTATCTTTAAAACAAAGTGTCTATCCTCGAAAAAGTAGGTGCCCTCGGAATTAAAATGCTATCAACAGCAGCGTCAATCATCCGCCGGAGACGAAAAATGCTTGTGCCACCAGATTGTGCGCAATTCATACCAAGCACTATTTCTTTGATGTTTTCAATCTACGCACATACATCGCCTCTGAAATCTGTCTCCAAAGCGTATAACATTTCTGTAGAACTATCAAGTTCAAGCACTGTTCATGTTCTATGAAATCTGTCCATTACGCGCACAATTTCTCTGTGTGCAGAGTGTAGGAATTGACAATCTCCGGATAAAGGCTAAGGGCTGCCGCCCTTCTTATGTGGTTTTTTTCATTTTAGGAATCGGTCGTCCCCAGAAAACCCCCGTGTACCTACTATCCTCCACACAACCAGCGATGAAAAACTGGAAGGGATAATAACTCTTATCGTCCCTGCCAACATCTGCCAAGAAGTAACAGACTACCATTTCGACTTCTCCCTTTCCTTGAAAAATCCAAAAAGACCTGCCAAATCGGCTCATGGGCATTTACAACCTTATTAGTGCTCACCTCACTCTATTCTTTGTAGAAAAAACCTTCATTGACATGCCTCCATATTTACTTGAAGCCTTTAACGAGTCTGCTAACCCAATAGTAGCGTACATGCATCGCAATTTGGCCAGGCTCCTCACATGTAAACACGGGTATTGCTAACAAAGGTGTCCATGATAAACCCTTTCTTGCAAACTGCCAAATGTAATTTCCTGCCATCAGTCGAGTCCAAAGTAAAGCTACGAGCTCTGATTTGCTTGATAAGCATGAAAGACCAACTCCCTATATACTTTTCTCATCATGTTGGAAAGTGGCACTGTACATAGCAACATCTACTGCCCACAACAATCTAATGACGTCCGTGGCTCCCTTGTTAACCTGGTAAACCATTCCATCTTCAAATCCTAAATGCTTTGCCATCACATGCAGATAATTGTTCTTGTCTAGGACCGACAAAACTGCTTGCATAATCATTACATGCTCTCTCCAAATGCCATGGTCCACATATCCACCCATCAAAGTTGTCCATGTAATCTCCAAATACTTCATATCAACCATTTGATCAACTCTTCAAGTACCTGAAATCAACAATATTTTCCTGCCAATATATCCATATTAGTGCATAAAAATCAACCAAATTGTGGGCTAACATACTCCCCTCTTCTTAATTGCGAAGTCGTCCTCGACGAGCCAAGTTGTTCCTGCGCTCAAATCATCCAACATGTGCTCATCACTCAATCAGATACAAATCTTTACCTTGCATGACCATACTCTTCTTCCTCAATGTAGCACCTGAAATCATACTCATACAATCATTTGTCAGTACCAAAATTCAATCATTTCACTTACCATCTTTGTCCATCTTGATGTATCTTCATCGCCATGTCCACCTGTCTGCAAACTTCATTAAAACATTAGAACCTTTTTCATCAAATGACAATATCTACAACCAAAATGAAAAGACAATCATATCAATCATACACATCACACATATATACTCAGCACACACATCATGATCCATGTCACACATGCATTCTCGTCACACACAACATACATACATGCAAACAGAAGACATGTCCACAATCGCTCTCGTCACTCTTCTCGACTACTCCTTCAACACGTCACACATCTTTATTCCACATGCATGCTCAACACACTTTCTACACACACCATATATAATCAAAACCATTCCCCACTTTTATTTTTGATACTCTTCTTGGCCATACGATTGCTTTCTTGATTTCTTTTTCTCGTTTCTAGCTGAGTTCTCTCGCCGATTTTTTCATTCCCCTTCTACCTAGGGTTTCCACTACCCGCTTTTCTTTTCATCGACTCTTTGTTCTTTTTTGGCTTTTCAACTAATTTCTATGCTAGGTCACCACCATACCTCTTGAATTGATGGACACGCGGCAAAGACCACTCAAGCCTAACACGAGCTCACTCTAACAAGATCACTCATCGTCGACGCGATTCTGAACTTCACAAGTCATTGCACCACCTAAGAGCCCAAACTGAACACTTCCGGAAGGTTTGCAGACAAACAATGCAACTAGCACGATTGGATTCCTCAAGTCCAAGCTTTCCATAGACACATCGCAACCAAAATCCTAGCCGAGCTTAAGCTTCAATTTGACATGTTTCATCGGGAGCCCATACATAACCCAAATCCCCACAACACAAACACATATACTCCCATCCGAGCATCATGCTCTCTCACCTCTCTTATGTCCCCCCTCAAGCGAGGAATTCTTCTCATTCATTTTTTCCACAAATTTTTTCTCTCTTTTTTCATCATCATTTTTTTTTTTTTATATTTACTCACACTTGCCGGCCTACGCCGAAGCTGGATGCGACTCGTGGACTCGACCACCCGATCGAGTTTTCTCCACCCATCTACCAACCCAACGCAGCGCACAACACACAGACAGCTAGCCCTATGCGAAACCGACGTCGGTTCGTGGCTTTGACCACCCGGCCAAAGTGGGTCCACCCACCTATCGGCCCACATAGGCACGTAGCCACACTCACACATACACAAACATATATTTTTCTCATTTTCTTTTCATTCCCGCATCTCGAGAATTAGGAGACAAAAGAAAGGACTTTTTCCCAACCCAACCAATCACGACACACACACATAGATTCCCTGTGGACATCCCGATGAGACATATCTCCTCTCTGCTGCTACTCAAACCAAAATCCAGCCACTAATGCCATGGTCAACCCGTCCTCGCAAAACCCGCACATACTAATCACCTCGTCGACCTGAAACCTCTGAAATGTCACTTCAGTCCTAAGTGTACAACAGACTTGGTCCATCCGTCCTCACATCTCAGACTCGTAATCCGCAAAGCAAACCCTAGTCTGACTACAGCCGTCCTCACCAACATCCATCGCCTCGTCTATTCTTTTCATCTCCAACCTCTGCCTCGCAGAGCTTCCACATGATTCGACAAATGACCTGAAAATTTACCATTGCTCATTGTGCTCCTCAATGATTCAAGCCTCGCCGCTAAGTCCCTTAATCCTTGTTTGTTGTGCTCAATATCACTCTGATATTGGAACAAGTCACAGTCGATGCCTCGGAACCGATTCCATATTTGCTCCATCTCTTTATCCTCTCTCACCCTTTTTGCAGATTCGAGGGGAACATCCTCCCTCTTCTCAACTCGAACAGTCAACTTCTCGACTTCCTCTCTAATCGATCTTTCCTCCCAAATCCTACTCATATTTTCTTCATTTAGATCATCTACCTTCTTCAACAATTCATTCTTCTTTTTTTCTAACTCCGTTCCGAATGCATCCAACCTATCCAACACCGCTTTCAGCTCTTCCTCCATTTTTCCTGCTTTCGGGTCCTCTACCTGTACTCGCATCTCATCGTCTTTCCGATTCATCCACCTACCGAGCTTGCTACTCAGTTTTGCATTCTCTTTCTCTACACGTCTCACTTTCTCATCACTCTCTGCTTGGGCACTCTTCATTCTTTCTAACTCCAGGTGGAACTCCTCACATGCCTTACCCGCTTGGTCACTGTATCGACGGATTATGCTTTGTACCTTCTCAATTTCATGCTCCATTCGTTCGACTCTCCTCATTAGGTCATCCTCGTCTCTTGAGAGCTCTTCTTCGATCGCAACTCCAAAGCAGTCGGCTACCATCAAACCGTCCTCTCAAGTCCCAGACCACGTTTTCACTCTCGGGCTTCACAAGATCTTGCCTCCAGCTTTTGTTTACTCTTTTCCTTTCCTTGTTTTCATTTTTCAGCACGCGTACTTGCTTTTCCCAAGTTTCTAGGACCTGGGCCATTTTCACTTGATTTTCCTCTAATTTCTCTATTTTGATCCTCTCGTTATCTCACTCCACCTGCAACCAATTGACTTGACATTCCAAGCTCTTCACAAGTTCTACCAAGTCTCGATCATGAGATCCAGTGTCCTTGCTTTCACTTGCTCTCGCAGTCTCCGTTGACGAAGTAACTCCACCCTTGTCAACTTCCACATACAAGGAGGATAAACACCTATCAGATTGATTCGTTGTGACTTTTACGCCAGTCACCTCTTTTGAGCCACACACGTGCTCGCATAGTCTCTTTTTCCCGCAGTCCTCACATGTGGGAACAAAATCCAACGGGGTGCATACACGAGGGCAATATTTGGCTATATGCCCAATGTGCTCGCAACACCAACATCTCACATAATTTGATATTGGGCCAAATCGCCACCCTCAGTTTGCATGATCTCTCATGGTCGGACGAGAATCTATACATCTCCTATTTTGTCCAAAATTCATTTGCCTCATGTTGGTCTTCTCAAAACCACAGGCTTGCCTTTGTTGAGCCATTTCTTTCATGAAGGTCAAAGCAGATTTGGGATCGACTTGGCTGTGCCACACGATTGGGGCACCAAGCGAACTCGTAGCACTCTCGATGAGATGTGCTAAGCCAATCCCCAGCAAGATCGCCAAATGTTAAGTCCTAATGCCCACGAAAAAGATGCTTATTCAAGTCCTTATTTTGCTCAAACCCCGTGGAATTGGTCCACTTGGATTATTTGGAACCCACAATGATCTCGCAATGGATTCTTCTTATGGCTATGCACTAGCTCGTATGGTTCTCGGCAAACGCACCAAATGAACAGTGTCTAACGGCCACGGAAAAATTGCTTATATATGCTTATGTTGTCTTCCGGATTTTTTGAAATCCACCGATTGCATTCCTTTATGTTCGCAAATGGTAGGGGAGGGAACCGCTTTGAACACATGTAAATAAAGGCCCGAACTTTACTATTGCCCCTTGGTATTTCTCCCTTTGCTCTCCCGCTCTCGTTCTCTTACCTCCTCTTCCTCTTTCACTTCCTTCCTCTCTAATCCCCCTTATTCCTCCTTATTCCCTCTTCTTTATCTTCACAAACTCTTTCGCCACTCTTCTCGCACCTACACTCACATAATCTGAGGCCAAGTTTGAAATCCATAGTTTGTTTGCTTATCCCGAGAAGGTATCCCTAACTTAAGTTTATGAATGAACATAGGTCAACGCATAATGACAATAGGTAAGAGGGCATATGCATTTATCACAAGATGAAGAACAATCCAGCATAATGTTTTTTTCTATCGACATCTAGGCATCCACATTGTAGCTCCATTTATCTAGTCAAGTCACCTCCAACACTGAGCTCCCTTCACCTCCAACACTGAGCTCCCTTTTAATTGTGTGATACCATGGTTTTTTTTTTTTTTTGCTGCCCTCATTTGTGAATTTTTGATGCAACATGAATTAGGGAACTACATAGTGGAAGTTGTACGCAAGATCGTCTATTCCTTCAAGCACAAAAAACAATGCGAACTGTCCAATTCAGAGCATGTGCATTGTACCCATGGCATTGGACTGACATTCTCAACTAAGATGAACACTATTCAGGCACGTTGAGTGAAAACATAAGAAATGCATGGACCCATTTTTCCGCTCATGATTAGCCAATTACCGTATCTCCATGACAAGAACCATATCATATACACAAAGCCTTGTGTTCCTAAACCAGCACACCATTTTTCGTATCTGCACTTTAACGCATACATGCCACCATCCTTCTTCCCATATTTGTTGCGCTATATATGTTGGTGACAAACAGAGGGGAAGCAAATATATTGAACCACAACATTAGCGGTACTAGCATTTCTCTTTCTAACTGTCCATAACAAAACTAGAACTTTGCCTGCACGCAATCAGCATTGCATAAATTGCAATCAGATAAACAGAAAAATTAACATGTGACTGGGTTAGGTTGTACATTGGTCACATGAATCAGAACCAACACTTGGTGTAAAGATGGCCCACGTACATATCTAGGTAAATGCGCAGCATCTGCATATACAATTGATAAAAGCCTTACATAGCAGGAACGTGAATAGAACTCAGAGAGGCATAGATATTGAAGCATTAATCTACACTTGCGCTCGACAAACTGTTAAAACAAATGCTCTCACTCATATATTGACAAAATTACCTAATGAAAATCCACCAATAATTATTTGCTGTTAGAGTCACATCAGAACCTTCTCTCGAGGATGTCTGAGTACTGTACTTTTCTTTTGAATGGAAGTGGATCAGCAGGGGGTGATAAGTGCAGAGGACACAACTCCATCCATCTTTCCATATCCCCGATCATTGGCAACGATCCTCAGCAAACGAGCGCTTACAGCTTCTGTCCCTCCCTTTCTCCTTCTCCAATAGCCAACCGCAGCAACACTCCGGCCTGTGATGCCGTATCTTTAAAACAAAGTGTCTATCCTCGAAAAAGTAGGTGCCCTCGGAATTAAAATGCTATCAACAGCAGCGTCAATCATCCGCCGGAGACGAAAAATGCTTGTGCCACCAGATTGTGCGCAATTCATACCAAGCACTATTTCTTTGATGTTTTCAATCTACGCACATACATCGCCTCTGAAATCTGTCTCCAAAGCGTATAACATTTCTGTAGAACTATCAAGTTCAAGCACTGTTCATGTTCTATGAAATCTGTCCATTACGCGCACAATTTCTCTGTGTGCAGAGTGTAGGAATTGACAATCTCCGGATAAAGGCTAAGGGCTGCCGCCCTTCTTATGTGGTTTTTTTCATTTTAGGAATCGGTCGTCCCCAGAAAACCCCCGTGTACCCACTATCCTCCACACAACCAGCGATGAAAAACTGGAAGGGATAATAACTCTTATCGTCCCTGCCAACATCTGCCAAGAAGTAACAGACTACCATTTCGACTTCTCCCTTTCCTTGAAAAATCCAAAAAGACCTGCCAAATCGGCTCATGGACATTTACAACCTTATTAGTGCTCACCTCACTCTATTCTTTGTAGAAAAAACCTTCATTGACATGCCTCCATATTTACTTGAAGCCTTTAACGAGTCTGCTAACCCAATAGTAGCGTACATGCATCGCAATTTGGCCATGCTCCTCACATGTAAACACGGGTATTGCTAACAAAGGTGTCCATGATAAACCCTTTCTTGCAAACTGCCAAATGTAATTTCCCGCCATCAGTCGAGTCCAAAGTAAAGCTACGAGCTCTGATTTGCTTGATAAGCATGAAAGACCAACTCCCTATATACTTTTCTCATCATGTTGGAAAGTGGCACTGTACATAGCAACATCTACTGCCCACAACAATCTAATGACGTCCGTGGCTCCCTTGTTAACCTGGTAAACCATTCCATCTTCAAATCCTAAATGCTTTGCCATCACATGCAGATAATTGTTCTTGTCTAGGACCGACAAAACTGCTTGCATAATCATTACATGCTCTCTCCAAATGCCATGGTCCACATATCCACCCATCAAAGTTGTCCATGTAATCTCCAAATACTTCATATCAACCATTTGATCAACTCTTCAAGTACCTGAAATCAACAATATTTTCCTGCCAATATATCCATATTAGTGCATAAAAATCAACCAAATTGTGGGCTAACAGTATTAGAACTTATCATAAGGTTTTGTATAGGCTTAAAATTGATCTTGAAGTTCTTTATAGTTTCACTCTACCATTTAATTAAGTTCTTTACATTTCATCTTCATATGTCTAAGCATTTAGCAATGATAAGAAAATCTATTACTACTAATGAAAAATTAGATAGTTCTTTTGAATTTTACTTTTTAGATTACACTCAAATAGATTAAAAAAACTTTAGCTTTTATCACTCGTAAATTGAGAATTCAATCCAAGACTCGAAGCATACTTAGAAGGACCCTGCGTGTAGTCACATGGTTAGGTTAGCGTGAATCTTTTAGATGAACGTCTGCCTCCCTTCACACCCCTCTACGACATCGCTGACATGGTTGTTGTAGATGAAGTGACTTGGTTATGGACTGGAATTCTTTCTTTGCATCATAGGCAAAAGATATAGCCTTGTTGAGAGTTCTAGGTCATAAGGTGTGACGCTTAGCTTGGATTCCCACCTCCAAACCATCTTCATATTTCCGCTACAAGCTATCCTCTAGTACATCTTCAAGCATTCGAACCAATAGTAAATTTTGCCAAAACCGCTCCGTGTAGGTATAACCGTATCACCGTCCTTCCATGTAATGGTCATCCATGCACGTCCAACATGCAAATAGTATTGAGGAGGAAGAAAAGAATCCTTCACTTTCTCTTGGAAAGCCTTCCACATTGTTGGATGCTCTATACTCTTTCGCATGACATTCCACCAGAGTTGAGCTTTTCCTACTAAATAGTTAGTGGCAAATTTGACTTTTTCATTTTTACCATATGTTTTAGTAGTATAAAAAGCATCAAACTGTGAAAGCCATGAAAGGATGAAAGGGTCATCCTTCCATCCATCAAACCATAAAAACTGGTAATTCTTAACGGCAATCTTGGAATGCGTGCCATCCAACTTGGCAGAGACAATAACTTTGACCACCCTCGTAAGGTTGTCTTCATCAGTTTGCATCTTTTTGAGTATCTTGTCAGGCTGTCAGATCTCGTTCTGAGCACCTCGTAATTCGTGCCATAGGAACTCCAATTATTGCTCGAGTGTGACCTCGGGTAGATGTGATTCACCAAAAACTTCCATGTTGTTCATAGGTTCATGAGGATGTAGAGACAAAACATTCTTGATAGATATGTAAAAAACATTTGAGTTTGTTTGAGTTAAAATGTAAAAGGAATGGTTGTGCTTGGGAATTGAAAAAGTAAAAAAGAGATGAAAGTTATGTTAAGTATAAGAAAAGAGAAGTAGAGTGACAACACAAAGAGATAGTGTAGTGGTAAACACTTCCCCTGTGTGGGTGAGGTTGTGGGTTCAAATTCTCCCACCTTGGTGAATCTAAAAGTCCTTATTGCCACTCATACATTGAAATTAGTTCACGCATAGCCAACGACCGCCAAGGGAGCCTTGGGTTCCAATGATGCCAATGTAATGCCTAAGTTACGCCTAAGTTCTTTGCCTTAGTGGATGCCTTGGAGTAAGCTAAAGGAGTAAATGTAGGTGTAAACGTAGGCGAAGGAGTAAATGTAGGATCTCGTTCTAGAACTAAAACAAAAACAAAAACTAGGAACTAGAACCGGAAACGGAAACAGAAATGGAAACGGAAACGGAAACGAAAACAGAAACAGAAATGAAAACAGAGCCGGAGCTAGAGCCGAAATCGGAGAAAGGAAATGGGGCCGGAGCCAGAGTCGGAATCGGATCCTGAACAGAGAACAACGAAACAGAGATCCATTTGCCAAACAGAATAGAAACATCAATTCGCCAAAAGGAACAGAAACAGATCCCTCTGTAGTGACGTGTACAAGGCTCTGATACGAGAGTTATCATGATCTTACTCACATGCACATAGAGGTTACGAACGCAGAAAACACATAGAAAAATAGAGACAGCAAGAGCCACGACTGAATTCAATATTGGGTGCAATCTCCTTCCATGCACTCTGTTTCGATAGTCCACAGAGTGCATGTATTTATAGGAATTTTTTATTACGTCGAAAAGCATGGTTACATGACAGCGGCTTCGAAAAGCATGCGTAAAACTAAAAGTTGGTGACTTTTGTAGAAATCCTTTCTTTTAATATCAGAAATATGGACCTATGCTAATCGTAACATCTTGCACTTCTCGTGTTACATTATAACGATTACCTTGAGATGCAGCTTTTTCTTTATACAAAGAAGGAAACATTTTTATATTAAGTTCTTGTACTAATAAATGTGAAATGAAGTAATGTGAACTACCATCAGCATGAGAATTTTAACGATTTTGTTGTTTATAGTACCCTACACGCAAAGTAGAAAATGAAGAGAGATATCATTACCCAAGGTACTTAAGTCCTTCTCCAATGATTCCTCTGCCCAAAGAGGAGGAATTTCCTCATTATGGGACTGCATGTTATGTAATTAAGCCGCAGCTGGTTTCATGTTAAGAGGTCGCAATCAGAACTTCGTTTTTGTATCTCCAGGTTTGTGCCAATTTCAGCAAAGTGATTCGTGGTAGCTTCTGGTGGGCATCCATCGCTCAAGTTTGTAGGGTAGGTCATTTGGTAGGTTGGAGAGATGAAGCAACAGGTGTAGTTGAGTAATTGGATTGTACTGGATGAGGAAAACTAGGGTAAGATGGGGCATTAAAAGTACATTTCATGGGAAGTTTTGGTTTAACAAAAAGTGGTCGTTCATGTGGTTGTTGTAAACGAAGTGACGTGGTTATGGACTGGAATTCTTTCTCTGCATCATAGGCGAAAGATACGGCCTCATTGAGGGTTGTAGGTCATAAGGTGTGAAGCTTATCTTGATTCGCACCTCCAAACCATCTTCGTATTTCCGCTGCAAGCTATCATCTGGTACATCTTCAAGCATTCAAACCAATAGTAAATTTTGCCAGAACCACTCCATGTAGGTAGTAACCGTATCACCCTCCTTCCATGTAAGGGTCGTCCATGCACGTCGAACATTCAAATAGTATTGAGGAGGAAGAAAAGAATCCTTCACTTTGTCTTGGAAAGCCTTCCACATTGTTGGACGCTCTGTACTTTGCCGCAGGACATTCCACCAGAGTTGAGCTTTTCCTACTAAATAGTTAGTGGCAAATTTGACTTTTTCATTTTCAGCATATGTTTCAGTAGTATAAAAATCATCAAACTGTGAAACCATGAAAGGATAAAAGGGTCATCCTTCCGGCCATCAAACCATAAAAACTGGTAATTCTTAACGGCAATCTTGGAATGTGTGCCATCCGACAGGGCAAAGACAATAGCTTTGACCACCCTCCTAAGGTTGTCTTCATCAGTTTGCATCTTTTCGAGTATCTCTTCACGTTGTCAGATCTCGTTTTGAGCGCCTCATAATTTGTGCCATAGGAGCTCCAGTTGTTGCTCGAGTGTGACCTCGGCTAGAGGTGATTCTCCAAAATCTTCCATGTTGTTCATAGGGTCCATGAGGATGTAGAGACAAAACCTTCTTGCTAGATATGTAAAAACATTTTTTGAGTTTGTTTGAGTTAAAATGTAAAAGGAATGGTTGTTCTTGGGAATTGAAAAAGTAAAAAAGAGATGAAAGTTATGTTAAATATAAGAAAAGAGAAGTAGAGTGACAACACAAAGAGATAGTGTTGTGGTAAAACACTTCTCTTGTGTGGGTAAGGTTGTGGGTTCAAATCTTGCCACCTTGGTGAATCTAAAGGCCAGTCATAGACTAAAATTGGTTCGCGGATAGCCAACGGTCACCAAGGGAGCCTTGGGTGCCAATTTAATTGCCTAAGTTATGCCTAAGTTATGCCTAAGTTCTTTGCCTTAGTCGACGCCTTAGAGTAAGTCGAAGGAGTAAGTCGAAGGAGTAAACGTAGGTGTAAACGTAGAAGAAGAAGTAAATGCAGGTGTAAACATAGGTGTAAGAGTAGGATCTGGTTCTTGAACTGAAACACAAACAGAAACTAGCAATTGGAACCGAAAACAAAAACAAAAACAAAAACGGAAACAGAAACGAAAATGGAAACAGAAACGGAAACAGAAACGGAAATAGAAATGGAAATAGACCCGGAGCTAGAGACAAAATTAGAGAAATGGAAACGGAGTCGGAGCCGAAATCCGAATCCGATCCTAAACAGAGAACAGCGAAACAAAGATCAATTTGCCAAATCGAATGGAAACGGCAATTTGCCAAACTAAACAGAAACAGATCCCTCTATAGTGACACATGCAAGGCTCTGATACCACTATTATCAAGATCTTGCTCACATGAAATAGCAAGAGATGAGACTGAAGGCAGTACTGAGTGCAATCTCCCCCCATGCACTCTGTTTTGACAGTCCATAGAGTGCATGTATTTATAGGAATTTTTTATTATGTCGAAACGAATGGTTACATGAGAGGGGCTTTGTAAAGCATGCGTGAAACTAAAAGTTGGTGACTTTCGTAGAAAGCCTTTCTTTTAATATCAGAAATTGCGGTCTACAAGGACCCTTATTCTAACCACTATTTTTCTAACTATTTCTAACAATAGAACCTTCTACGTGGATTTATTTACAAACCAAATTATAAATCAGATTTATTGATGTCCACACTAAAGTTGGATTATTGATGTCCGCCCTTTCACATTTTCACGCCCTCACGAACCTTCAACTGCTACATCAAAAACACCAAAACACATTAATACATTAATAAATTAACACTCCAACAATGCATTGTTCAACATATTCCATAATGTATAACATCCTCTTCCTCTGCCACCTCCTCTTCCTCTTAGGAAGTCAGCTTGATTCATAGTGGCTTCATCTTCATTCGATTGTTGCTTGCCTTTGTTTATCTTCTTCTTGTCCTTTGAATACATTGCTTGACGTGTACTTTTATCAACATCACCTTTGACATCCTATTCAAAGGTTAGCATGTATCCTAGCAATTGATTCAAATCAAGAGTGAAATGATCTAGTGATAATTCAATGGATAGTATGAATGGCTTCCACTTATCATCTGCTCTCAAACCTGTGAGAATTTGTCTTACCAATTTGTCTTCTTCAATGTCTTCATCAACTGCTCCTAATGCATCTGCAATATCCTTCATCCTTGCTACATAATCAAAAATAGATTGAGAAGCTTTCTTCTTGAGTGTGGTGAACTCTGCCCATAAAGATGCCTTCCTTGACTTTCAAGTTTTTTGGAAATGCTCCTCCAGAGCATTCTGTATGTCACTTGCACTTTCAAGTCCTCTAATGTCAGGTAGTAAGTAATCATTGACTCCCATGTAGATAATGCTCCTTGCTTGAGCATCCCTTTTCATCCATGTCTTCAAATCTGAGAGCTCTTTGATAGTTGGAACACTAGGATCCTTAAATTATGGCTTTTCTTCTTCACCTCTAATGTATCCTATCAGGTCTTTGCTCATAAGATGAGCTTCCATCCTCATTGATCAAGGAGGATAGTTTTCTCTATCCAATTTCTTTGTCTGAAGAGTATCTCCAATCTTTTCTTCACCTGTGTAGTATATTCTTAAAGCTTTGTGAATAATGAATGTAGCTTTAATTCAAATGTAGTTACTTTTGATCCTTTTGATAGTTTTCAGGCCTCCTTCTCCATCTTTCACTTCAACCTTTCACCTTTTGAATCTTCAAAGATTGATTTTTGTATATCTGTAATAGTCGAGGTCCTCCTTTCTTCAAATCTGATGATTCCTACTCTAATACAACTGTTGGAGAGTGTTAACCTCCAAAACAACAAGATATCCTTGATGTTAGAGCACCTCTATATCAATAACATCTCATAACCTCAAGCAATTTTGAAAAACCAATGCCAAATTATCAAGGTTGAGTTAACTGTGAAGAAACTCATTACACAGAAAAGTCTGTTGCACTTGATTCACTCATTGACTAATAAGATGTGTAAAGTTTTCAATGAAACTTAATATAAGATGTCTTCAAACATTCGCACACCTTCTCCAAGTTAAATCTCTCCAAAAAATTCAACACATCTTAAGATTTGCTCCAAACAATGTGCCTATATCTGAAACTATTCTTCTCTGAAGTTGACTTTGACACCTACAACTTCTAATGCATGGTTCTCTCAATGTAGACCCCCTTTATTCAAATGCTTTTAGCCACAAATATCTTACCTTTCAACTTAAAGAATAAGTGCTTACTTGCTCAAAACTTTACACTATAGAGGGAGATGTGATCAAAACATTGACCATCGGGATTGCACTTGTTCTTGCCTTCACTTCTTCACATTTACACATGTAAATGTTCCTACTTAAAATTCTCTCAGCTTGATTACAATTAGACTCTCAAATCTTGACCAAAGATGCATTAACTATGGACTCAGACATCTACAAAAGGATTTTTGAAATGATTAACCATAGAAGGAGAGATGGAGGAAAGATCGTGACTCAGATTTCACAAGTTTTCTTCTATTCTCATGGAAAACATCTGATTGATAAATCTCCTACATTCATCACTCATATTCGTCTTCTACTCATCTATTCTTGTTCTATATCTCTTTTTGCATATATGTCCTGACACTACACTTGTATATATAGGCGTATATGTACAAACGCATTACCATTACAAAGGTATAAGTGAAGTAATTTTAGGCTTAATGTACATGTATATACAAGATTTCATCTTCTGACCATGCAATAATCTTCAAGCCTCAAAATTTAATCTTTGCTTTATTCTTTGACTTCAATCCTTGTCCAAATCATCAATTTTTTATTGTCCTGCACCAACATCCTTTGTATCATACATTCACAATATTACACATTTGATTCAGATTATGCAAGTTATCTCATATCTAGTAATGTTTACTGCTAAGATCTCATTTCAGTGAATTTGTTTTGAGGAGTTCTCTATGTACGCTTATCCAGTACATCTAGCATAGACCTTTTAGTTCTAGGTTACCAAGTTTCATTTCATTTGGTTTAGTACTTTATGAGATAAATTCTCTACAAGCTACCTATTTCTGCTCACTCTCATCCTCCTATAGAAGGCTTAGGACTTCAATTAGATATGTCTAAAAGCTCTCCGGCCAATTGTAATCAGTGAGTGAGCACTTGGTGAAATACTGAGTAGGTACAAGTCCTGAAATAGCAAGTTTTTGCAACTCTTCAATCTTGGAAGTAGTTTGTTTTGACATAACTATTTGAAGGTGATGCTCCAAAGTACATTGTGGTTCAAAATGCATATTTGGGAAGCTAAAGGTGTCTGCTAAGGTAATCTGAAGCTACATTGGCAGGTGTAGAGCACGATTTGTGTAGCACCACCTCATTTCTAGAGTGTATCCAACCATCACCTCACAATGGTATCAGAGCTATTATCAACTCAACATGCGAGATGGATTCCCATCATCAATTGACGAATTGGATCGAGGTAATTACTCTGCTTGGTCTATTAGAATGGAAGCATATGTACAAGGTAGAAATCTATATGGTTACATATCTCGAGATGACTCAATGCCAATACTCAGAAGGAAAGGGTAACCCACTCAAGAAGAACATGAAAGATTATCAATATGGTGCTCAAAGGATGCCTTGGCCAGGTCATATCTTCTTAACTCCATTTTTTATTTCTTGATTCCACGCAATAGGAACTGTAAAACATCGCAAGAAACCTGGAATGCACTTGAAGCATTCTTCTCTTCAAGCACTAGAGCAAGAAAGAACCAACTATGGATGGAATTCACAACCCTCAAAAACATGCCCAAAAAGAATGTGATTGATTATGTCACAAAAATGGACTTAGCTGATCAACTTGGAAGCATTGGAGAAGTTATTGATGAGGAGAAAATTATGTGCAAAGTGATTAATGGAATCAAGGCAGATGAAAAATGGGAAGCATTCACCACTGCAGTGGATCTATACATGGACATGCAGGTATCTGACTTCAATACTCGAATGGGACAACTATTCACTCATGAAGCCAAGCTTGTGAAGAACAACGAAAACTCAAAAGGTAATCAATCCTTTGCCCTATACACTGATAAGAACAAGAGTAAGGATAGGGAAGGTAAAGGCAAGAAATCTGATGATGAAGCTAGTACCTCCCAAGCTAACTTTGCAGGAAGAGGTAGAGGTACAAGAGGAAGAGGTAGAGGAGGTAGACAAGGTAGGAGGAGATTCCAAAGCACCTCTCCATGTGCCATATGTGGATTGACTAACCACACAATAGAGAATTGTTTCAGGAACCCTAGAAATCAGGGAGGAAGATGCTTCAATAGAGGAAGCTATGGAAGAGGAAGATCAAACAATTTCAACAACTACAACAACAACTACAATAACCAAGGAGGCTATAGAGGAAGAAGGGACTACAACAATTACACTAAAGAGCAGGCACAAGAAGACTCACTTTTGTTGATGAACATGACCATGAGGCAATGTAAAACAGATGAGCATGTGTTCTATATAGATTTTGGTTGTTCAAATCATGTAGCAGGAGATGTGGCATTGCTATCTGACTTGGAGGATCCAAGGAACAAGCATGCGGTAGAAACAGGAGATGATATAAGTCACTCAGTTGAAAAGATTGGTAATGTGAAGATCTCAGATGGAAATATGAATCTACTCATTAAGGTATTGTATGTACCTACCATAACTGAGATTTTGATAAGTGCTGGACAAATTGTAGAGAAAGGTTTGCAGGTAAGGTTTTCAAGAAATAGAGCATTTGTTGAAGATCCTCCACAAGGTTTCAAGAGGATAGCCAAAGGAGAAAAGATAGGTAGACTCTTTACATTTGAGCTACAAGATACTAGAAATATAACACTTTTCAATTATGGAGGACAAACCCTATCAGAATTAGAAATGTGGCACAAAAGATTAGCTCACATAGGAGAAAGATGTTTAAAGAAAATATGTAGGGATGAGAGTGTGCTTGGGTTCCCAAACATATCTAAGAAACATATGATATCTAAATGCAGTGCATGTCAATTTGGGGAATCTCATAGACAACCATTTATGAAGAAAGGTTATATTCATGGGGATCTATTGGAGCTAGTCCACACAGATGTTTGGGGACCTAGCAAAGACCCTTCAATTTTAGGATCCAGGTACTATGTATCATTCATTGATGATTGTAGCAGATGGACTATACTTTATTTTATGAAGCACAAGGATGAAGTGTTCAATTGTTTCAAAAAATATCTTGCTCTTGTTGAAAATCAAATAGGGAAAACATTGAAAAGGCTAAGGTCAGATGGAGGGGGAGAATACTTCTCCCATGAGTTTGATGCATATCTCCAAGATAAAGGTATCAAAAGAGAACTTACCACCAGGTATACTTCAAAACAAAATGGAGTAGCAGAAAGGAGGAATAGGACCATTGTGGAGGCAGCAAGATCCATGATTAATGAGAAAAAATTTCCCAACTACCTATGGGTAGAGGCTGTCTCTACAACAACTTATATCATCAATAGACTTCCATCTAAAGCATTGGATGGGATGACACCATATGAAGCGTGGAATGGAAGAAGACCTAGCCTAGATCATTGAAGAATCTTTGGATGCATAGCTTATGCACATTTTCCATCACAAATCAGAGGTAAAATGGATCCTAAGGCAGAGAAATGTGTGTTCATAGGATATGATCTTAATAAAAAAGGGTAGAGGTTGTATAATCCAAGTACTAAAGGCTTTATTGCTAGTATAGATGTTGTCTTTGATGAAAACAACTCATGGTTTGAAGATGATTGTAGAAAAGTCAAGCTACCTTATGACCTAGAGGAAGACTTTCCTACAATTCAAAAGGCAAATGATCAACAACATGAAGATTCAAGTGACTCTGATGATGATCAAAAGACACCAAGAAGGAACTTCAAGGTATGGAGCAACAAAGGTATGAAGCCAGAAAGGTATGGATATGACACCTCTGTAGTCACTAAACACTCAATCTATATTGCTTAGGATATCAACGCAGAGGATCCATCAACCTTTGAAGAAGCAAATGGAGGAAGAGATACAAGCACTTC
Source organism: Ceratopteris richardii (assembly GCA_020310875.1). Classification (NCBI taxonomy): domain Eukaryota; kingdom Viridiplantae; phylum Streptophyta; class Polypodiopsida; order Polypodiales; family Pteridaceae; genus Ceratopteris; species Ceratopteris richardii. Next base: position 174,473,204 of record CM035409.1, read on the forward strand.
AAGAGAATGGAAGGAAGCAATGGAGGAAGAGATACAAGCACTTCAAGAGAATCAGACTTGGGACCTAGTTCCCAAGAACCAATCCATGAAGATCATTGGATCTAGATGAACTTATAAGGTCAAAAAGAGGTCTGATGGATCAATAAGTAGGTACAAAGCAAGACTTGTGGCTAAATGGTTTGCTCAGACACAAGGGATTGATTATGAGGAGACATTCTCTCTTGTGGCAAAGATGCCAACAATCATAGTTCTCATAAGTATAGCTGCTTCAAGGAATTGAAACATTTATTAGTTGGATGTAAAAAATGCATTCTTAAATGGTTGGATTTCAGAGGAGGTGTACATGGTACAACCTCCTCGATTTGTTGATAGTTTACATCTTGAGTATGTGTGCAAACTCAAGAAAGCTCTCTATGGTCTCAAGTAAGCTCCTAGAGCTTCGAACCATAGATTGGTTACATTCTTGCAAGATAATGGATTCAAGTTAAGCAAGGCTGATTCTTCACTCTTGATTAAGAGGAATAACTTTGAAGTTATATATCTATGTATGCATGTAGATGATATTATTCTTACAAGTAATGATGCAGATGGAATCAAGAAGATCAAAGCATAAATGAAGGAAGAATTCAAGATAAGTGACCTTGGATTGCTCACTTATTTTCTTGGATTAGAAGTTGTTTATACAGATAAAGGGATCTTCCTTACTCAAAGGAAGTATATTAAAGATATGACTACAAAGTTCAAGATGCAGGATGCTAAGGTTGCAAGTACTCCTATGGAGGTCAATAACAAGTTAAGTTCTCATGAAGGAGAACCTTTTGAAGACATTACAAGCTACCAATGTCTAGTTGGAAGCTTGAACTATGCAACCCTAACTAGGGTTGATATTTGCTATGGAGTAAGTGTGCTTAGCCAATTTATGCACACTCCTAGGAAACCTCACATGGATGCAGCCAAAAGGATTTTGAAGTACCTAAAGGAAACGATTAATGAAGGCCTATATTATCCTTACACATCTGATTTAAGTGTAAAGCTATTCACTAATGCAGATTGGGAAGGATTAAAAGATGATAGAAGAATTACATCTGGATGTATATCTTTTGCAGGTGCAAACCTCATTTCTTGGTCTTCCAAGAAACAAACTAGAGTAGCATTCTCTTCAACTAAATCTGAATACAGAGGATTGACAAATGCAACTCAGGAAGCAATGTGGATCAAGACCCTATATACAGATGTAGGGTTAGATTTCGGCACTCCATATATATTTGGAGACAACATGAGTTCTTTGCATCTAGCTGCTAATCCTATCTTTCATGCTAGGACTAAGCATATAGAAGTCCATTATCACTTTGTTAGAGAAAAGATTGCAAGCAAAGAGATACAATTGTCTTATGTATCTACACAAATGCATTCTGCAGACATGATGACCAAAGCACTTGATGGAATTAAACTCAATAGGTTCAAATCAATGATTGGAATGCAAGAGATACTTATGGAATAAAGAATCAAGCATCTTAGACTTGAGGGGGAGTTGTTGGTACATTTGGCAAGCCTTGATGCTTGACCAAATACCAAAGGCCTACTTCACATCTTAAGTATGACTATTCATAAGTCACACATGAACACCTCTTGTAAATTTCTTGAGTTTAACTCAAGATAAATGTAAAAGGAAAAGCTTGAGAGAATCTCGTAGCATTACGAGTTGTAAGTCATAGAAACTAACTTGTTGGAATCAAATCAATTAGAATCCTAAAAGGTAGGATCACTTTTAGGTGGTAGATTCAAGATTCAAATTAAGAACACATCTATAAAAGACTCTGACTTTTAGTCGCGGTTAGAGCAAGAAGAAGGACACATTGAACTTCACGCTTGTGGGTACACTACACCCACACATATATGAGTAAGCCTACATAATTTCCTTTGTATCATACATTCATAATATTACACATTTCATTCAGACTATGCAAGTTATCTCATGTCTACTATTGTCTGCTGCTAAGCTCTCATTTTAGTGAATTTGTTTTGACCGATTCTCTGTGTATTGTAGCTTGGACATTGTAGTTTTAGGCTGTCACTTTTCATTTCATTTGGTTTAGTACTTTGTGAGATACGTTTTCTACAAGCTACCTATGTCTACTCACTATCATCCTCCTAAAAAGTCGTGATTACACCCCTTACTTCTTAATGTGATTTCTCAGCATACACGCATCCTAAATTAGTGAAATAAATTCCTATAGCAAGCTTAGGACTTCAAGTAGATATGTATAAAAGCTCGCGGGTCAATTGTAATCAATGAGTGAGTGTTGAGTGAAATATTGAGCAAGTGCAAGTCCTAAAATAGCAAGTCTTTGCAACTCTTCAATCTTGGAAGTAGTCTGTTTTTACATAACTATTTGAAGGTGGTGCTCCAAAGTACATTATGGTTCCAAATGCAGATTTGGGAAGCTAAGGGTTTCTAATAAGGTACTCTGAAGCTACATTGGTAGGTGTAGAGCAAGATTTGTGTAGCACCACCTCATTTCTGGAGTGTATCCAACCATCTCCTCACATATACATACATACATACATACATACATACATACATACCTACATACATACATACATACATACATACATACATACATACATACATACATACACACATAAATACATACACACATACATACATACAAACATACATACATACATACATACATACATACATACATACATACATACATACATACATACATACATAAATACATACATACATACGAGAAGGAGCCTACCAACAATTAAATGAGGGATTTCAAAACATAAGCATTCTAAGTCTCCAAAAAAGGTATGTATAACAAGTCTCTATATCTTCAATCACAATTCCACATGGAGTGATAGAATTTGGCACAACAAGATATAAAGAAGAAAAACACAGAGAGAGAGAGGATGTTATTATTTGTGTAGATTTACAAGTAGATCTGATTTGTGTTACAAATTTTATCAAATAGCTTCAATCTAAAGCCTCATCCACTTGTACACCCCTGAGTTGATCTCAATCCCAATTGCAATCACAATTGCAATCACAATCGCAATCTCAATCTCAATCCTAATCCCACTCTCAATCACAGTAGAAGAAAACGATCATGATCAATGCACCACTATAATCCCTCCCTAGCTCTGAATCTTTGTCTTTTATATCTTCACCTTTCACTAGTGCACGACCAATCAGGCCTTCCTAGACATGCATTCCTAGAATCTGCATGCTTCAAGATAGCGTCTCCTTTTCCATGTGTCATGCAAGACTTCTAGACCACCTATGCTTCTAGTTTTTGTATCCAGCTCGAGAATTATAATTACAGAAATAGAGGCAATCCTTGCAATATAGTCACACACATGTCAATCACCCAAAATCACCCACATACCAATGTGCATTTTCTAAATCAGTGAACATGAATAAGATGAATCAAGGCTTTTCTTTTTTTTTTAAGTATCTAAAAACAACACTTTTCCAATCTTTGTAACTAAAAAATAGTTGAGGAGCTAGCTTAAGCTTGTGAGACACAAAAATATTCAGTTCTTTGACCTATACAATAGTGTTAGAGATGCCTTATGTCAAATCCACTTCCAAATATCATTTTTGAGCCCTACAAGATGGAAAATTCTAGAGAGAAATGATAAAACATGAAAAATCTCTTCATTAACCTAACTTCATGTAACCAAATGACACATAAAACACACGGACTACAAAATTTTCAATCAAGTAAAGTTTCTCTCTTAAGTACTCTACCTTTCTCACATACAAATAATTTTCTAGTTTGTTCATCTTCATGCTCAAGATTAACACAAAATTGCATGTGACAATTCAGTCCAATTGTTGTGCTTATCATTTACGTACATACATACTGTATCCTCAAGAACTTGGTTAACCCTCTTTGTCTCACCATCAGTTTTAGGTTGAAATGTAGTCTCATGCGTAAGTCTATTCCAATGGATTGAAATATTTCTTTCCAAAAATTAGAAATAAATCTTGCATCCCTATCAGAAATCATACTTTTAGGTACACCATGTAACCTAAAAATTTCTTTTTATAAAAACTTTAGCAACATGAATAGATGTACTAAGTTTCCTCATGGGAAGAAAATATGCAATCTTTGTAAGACGGTCCACAACAACAAATATGGTATCATGCCCACTTCTAGTCACAAGAAACTTTGTTATGCGATCCATAGAGAAGGATTCCCATTTTTTATCAGACACATGTAATGGTTGTAACATACTAGGCCTCATTGGAAATTGAGCCTTAACTATTTGACATTTCAAACATTCTTTCACATGCCTCCTTATTTCACATTTCATATGCAGCCAATAATATGAAGCTTTCCCTTTAGCATAAGTGCTAGAAAAACCATGCTTTGGAGAGAAAGGTGCATCATACCAGTCATGCAAAATGTTTTCTTTCAAAATAGATTACATAAATGAGAATCAAAAAACAAATAATTATTTTTCAAACAAAATTTTCCTTGAAACAAAGAACCTGGATTTTTGTACAAAAGTTTCAAGATTGTAGCATAATATAAATCTTGTTTTAATTCTTTTTTAATATTAAAATTTGAGGATAAAATAGAAATTGAATTGCATAAAGCTTTATGAATCAAAGCATGAGCCACTTTGATTTCTTTTCTTGCTAAGTATTTAATATCAAAATCGTATTCACTTAGCAATCAGATCCATTGTTTTTTCTATTGTTAAGTAAAGGTTGAGTAAAGATATATTTAAGGCTCTCATGATCCTTTCTTAGTTCAAACTTTACTCCAAACAATAAGCGTTTCCAATGCTTGAATGCATAACCAACCAAAAGCATTTCCAAATCCTATGTTGTATAATTTAGTTCATGTCTCCTTAGTTCTCTTAACTCATAAGACACTACCCTTGCTTCTTGTGAAAGTACACATTCCATTTGACTTCCCGTAATATCACATGCAACAATAAATGGCTACCCTAACTCGGGTATTTTTAGCACACATTTTCAATAATTTTATGTTTTATTTCTTCAAATGCATTTCAACACTCACCATTCCATGTGAAGTCTTTGTTTTCCTTTCCCAATTCTGTAAGATGATTTGTGATTCGTGAAAACTCCCTTATATGTGCCCTCTCATATTATTCCAAACGAAGGAAGCTTCTCACATCTCTCACACATTTGGCTGTAGGTCAATCAACTATGCTTTGTACTTTCTCAAGATCGATGTGAATCCCTTCCTTAGAAGCAATTCTCCCAAAATAAGTGATTTGCCCTTTGAAAACAAACATTTACTCATTTTACCAGATAGTTCATGCTGTTTGAGTTTCTTTAAAGTCTTCTTGAGATGCAATGCATGTTCATCATCATCCTTAGAATACACAAAAATATGATCATCAGGAAAGACTAAAATAAATTCATTAAGATATTCATGAAACACATTATTCATGAATGACATAAATGTTTTAGAAGCATTTTTCAATCCAAAAGGAAAAATTGTGAACCCAGAATGACCATATTGTGTTCTAAAAGCGATTTTGGGTATGTCCCAACTTTAGTTTGATGATGCCCATATCTTAAGTCAATTTTACTGAATACTGTGGCACCACTCAATTGACTCAACAATTCATCTCTATGTGGAAGTGGATACTTGTTCTTAATGGTTTTCTAGTTCAATCTCCTATAGTCAATACAAAGTTCCTAAAACTAAATACGGGCTCCCCAAGGTGAAACACTAGGTCTTGTCAGCCCCTTCTTCAATACAACATCTAGTTGGAGCTTCAACTCTTTCGAATCATCAATATTCAACCTATAAGGTGCTCTAGAATAAGGCTCACTTCTTGGATAGAGGTCTATAGCATGGCCAATTTTCGTAGGAGGAGGCATGCCTAGTAGATCATCACGAAATACATTTGCGTACTCATCTATACATTTTCTCACATATTCAAGTATTTCTTCTCCTTTCTTCTTCTCACGAAGATCATTCACATAAACCAAATATGTCTCTCAATGCTCTCAAATACCCCCAATCACTGTTATAGCAGAAATAGGAGAAAAACCTGAATTACACTCACCTACAAGATGATGTTCCTTCCCCTCTATTTTCAGAGTAAGGATCCCACTTTCGCAATCAATCACGACACTATTATGAATTAACCAATCCATTCCATTGATAACACCACATTCTCTTGTTTAAATTACATAGAAGGTACCAGAAAACTTATGCACCTAACATATTATGGATGCCCTTCAATTAGAAGAAGTTTCCATGCATTGAACTCTAAGGTTACAACACTTATCTTGATCATCTGCTTCCTCAATTGTTTTGTTTTCCTCTTGTAGATGAGCTATCTTTGCCTGCATAGAATGCTTGCTGGCTTTGTTTCGACATTCAAAAGTGTGATGTCCCTATTCTCCACATTGAAAGAAAAATCCCAATCTTTTAGCCCACTCCAAGGAATCAAACTCACGTTGCCAATGCACATGTTCTTAAATCATTATGTTCTAGATTTGAATCATTATGTTCTAGATTTGAATCAATTGCTTGGTTTGATGCTCACATTTGAGGAAGAGTTGAACGGAGATGGAGATAAAGGACAAAGTTCTGCAATGTACATGAAGAACAAGAAGAAATGAGATAAAGGTAAATCAAAGGATGAAGAGGAATCGAGTTCTCAAGTTTATTATGCAAGAGGTAAAGACACTGGGAGAGGAAGAGCAACAGGTTTTGGAAGAGGAAGAGGTAATCAGAATAACAATAAGAAGACTTGATCGATCTGTGAATTGAGTAATCATTTGGCTCATGACTGTTGCCATAATTAGGAAGGATCAAATCAAAATCAAAATAACAATAGCAGAGGTAGAGGTGCAAGATTTCAAAGTTATTCTCAAAGAGGTAGACAAAGAGGCTATGGTAGAGGTGGAGGAAGAAGTTGGGGACAAAATGAATCCTTCAACACCACCTACTACAGTTATGCAAATAACACATAGAATGAAAGTCATACATCATTGATGATGAATTCATTCAGCACATCAGATAAAGAAGATCTAATTACATTGACTCTAGATGTTCTAATCATTTCTCAGGAAACATAGAATTGATGTCAGAATTGGAAAAAGGTATTTCTAGTCATACAGTTCAAACAGGTGATAATACAAGACATTGGAAAACTGAAATGCAAGAGTGGAGCAGCTTTGCTAACCAATGTTTTGTATTTTCCCACAATACCTAAAAACTTGATTAGTGTGGGAGAAATACTTGAAAAAGGTTTTATTACAAATGAAGGAGTATTTGTTGAAGATCTAGAGAATGGATATAATCAGATTGTCTATGGTAAGAAAGAAGGTAGACTCTTTACTTTAAGAGTGCAAGGAAACATTGGTCAAGATTTGCTCACACATGGTGAAGAAGTGATTACAAAACTTGATCTCTGACATAAGAGATTAGATCATTTCAATGAAAGAGGAATTAAAACTATTTTTGCAAATCAGTCTATACTAGGATTACCAAATGTGCAGAGTCAACATATGATTTATAAATGGGAAGCATGTCAAATGGAAAAAGCACACACGTTAACATTTCAGAAGAAAGGATTCAAACATGATGTAGTACTAGAGCTCATTCATACAGATGTATGGGGACCAACAAAAGAAGGATCTATCAGTGGCTCAAGGTATTATGTTCTTTTCATTGATGATGCTACAAGATGGATAAATTTATATGTTTTGAAGGAAAAATCAGAAGTGTTTGGAGATTTCAAGCATTTTCATGCATATGCTGAGAGACTCACAGGTCAAAAGCTTAAGAGACTGAGGTCTGATGGAGGGGGAGAATACTTCCCCCAAGAGTTCAATGATTATCTTTGGAATGCAGGTATTAAGAGAGAAATAACCCATAGGTATACACCACAACAAAATGGTGTAGCAGAAAGAAGAAACAAGACTTTGGCTAATTTTGCTAGATCTATACTAAAGGAGAAGAATTGTCCAAATTACCTTTGGGCTCAGGTTGTAAATACTACATATCTTGTGAATAGATTACCATGTGCAGTTCTAAATGGAATGACTCCATATAAAGCTTGGTGGGGCAAGAAACCAACACTAGATCATTGTAAAGTGTTTGGATCGATTGCATATGCTTATGTGCCATCACAACTTAGACATAAACTTGAACGGAAGGCAAAAAAATATGTGTTCATTGGTTATGATGAAAAGCAGATGGGTTGTAGGTTGTGGAATCCTCTAACCAAACAATTTCTTGTTTCTAGAGATGTTTCATTTGATGAAGCGAAAAGTTGGTATGTAGATCAAAGTCATACAGTTGAAGAGTTTGAAGAAGAGGTAAGAAGATGTGAGAAAGGAAAATAAATTGTGCACGTAAATGAAGACGAAGACTATATGCGAGCAAGTACATCCAGAAGTGTAATAACAAGAAGGAATGAAGAAGCTCCTATATTTGATGAAGAGGTGTATCTAGACACATATGAAGAATGTGAACCAAGGAGGTCAATTAGCACAAGAAGGCAACCAGATAGGTATTCTTATGAAGAAATATGCATATGTGGTCAAAGATGATGAAGAATCTCAAAACTATGATGAGGCAAAAGGTAAGAAACAATGGGAAGTAGCAATGAAGGAAGAATTCAATGCACTAGAGGAGAACAAGACTTAGGAACTTCCTCCTAAACCAAATGGTACGAAGGTAACTGTAAAAAGATGGGTTTATAATGTGAAGAAGCTTGCAGATGGAAGTATAGCTAGATACAAAGCTAGACTACTGGTGTCATGGACAAAGGAAAATCTCAGATTCCATGTGAATCCTATATCTCATGATTTGTTCAGAATTTGGGGAAAATAATGCTTCCATTGCGTCCAGAACGTGCCAAAACCCCAAGATCAACTGTCTTCTTGCTTGATTCTAACATCTAGAGACCATGCTACGAATCCATGACATCATCGATGACATCATCAATTCGTAACCGCCCTAGAACCGCCCTTGGAAAACCTATATAAGGAGGGGTTGGCCACATTCATAATCACTCTTGCCAATACTAGTCTTGGGAGCTCAAGGAGTCATGGCCGCCAAGTAAGTACTCTTCAAGTTCGAGTTCTAGTTCTTGTCTTGTTCCTTGTTCTAGTCTAGTTCTTGGACATCCTATCTTGTCCCCTTGTAATCTCATAGTACGAGATCCTGTCGAGTTCTTTGGTGTATCCATTTCATCTCCCCGAAGGGAGTTCTTGTAATCTAGATATCTTGTCTCATACTTACGATCCCGGGTTGTGGGATCTCCTGTATCATCTCTAGTCCAGTTTTCCATACCTATTGGTCCCGGGTTGTGGGACATCTTGTATCAGTCACATATTCTTGTATCATTTTCCCTACGATGGTGTTCTTGTAATCATAAGTATTTCGGAAATCTTGTCTACTGTAGTGAGAGAGCACAATCTAGTGCTCCGCTGACATTTTGGCAAGACTATCTTCTATCTAGGACTAGACATCATGGAGAACACTTATGAACAGATCGTAGCATCACTTCAGAGTCTCCAACAACAAGTCGAAGACCTAAGTCATCGACAGACACAAGTTGAGATGGGACATCCAGTGCATGTAGGTGCACTCCTCCAAGAATTACAAGAACGAATCGGGAGTCTTCAAGCAAATCAAGGGGGTATTCAAGTGAATCAACGGCCTAGTACATCATTTATGAAGGAACCCAAGATTTGCATGCCAGAAAAGTTCGATGGGGATCACACAAAGTTTCATGGATTTCTCTCGCAAGTTAAATTGTACATCCGTATGCAACCTGATAGATACCCTGACGAGGCATCCAAGGTCGGTTTTATTGGAACCTTGCTCTGTGGCCAAGCATTATCATGGTTTGCGCCAATCTTGGAGAAGAACATGGTAGTACTTCAGGACTATGAGGGATTTCTTCAAGAACTCTCCACCACATTTGGAGATGTAGATACAAGTCGAGTAGCAGAAACAAAACTTCGGAAGCTACGTCAAGGTAACCACCCTGTCTCTTCCTATGCATTTGAATTCAGGCAATTGATATGTGATCTCACTTGGCATGAAGATTATTTCATAAGCCAATTCAGATGGGGTTTAAGAGATGATGTGAAGGACCTATTGCTCACGATGCCAGAGGTTAAAACATTGAATGAATATATCATGCAAGCTATTCAATGTGTAACCGACTTTTTGAAAGGAAACAAGAGAAACAAGTAGAAGGAAGACCTCGCCAGTGGAAACCTTTCCAACCGACTACTAAAGATGAGTCCATGCCTGAACCTATGCAAATAGATGTAACTAGGTTTCAACCTTTAACACTAGAAGAGAAGCAGAGAAGGAGAGTTAATAAGTTATGTCTCTACTGTGGAAACCCTGGACATATTGCAATTAATTGTCCAAACAAAAGAACAAACTCCAGAGTCGTAGCCACCCTTGTAGAGCAGGGAAACGAGGAAGTCCAGTTGTAACAGAGACCCTGCAGCCGGACCATGATATAAGAAAGGGTCTCATAATTCCAGCTACACCCATAGAAACATGTCTTGCACCTCTCAACTTAATCATGCCCAAGAAGACCCTTTCCCTTATAGCCCTAGTAGATTCAGGAGCCTCCTCATGTTTCATCGATGAAGGATTGGTTAAGAAACATGGAATTCCTATACTTTGAAAGAACAAACCAGTAGTAGCTGAAGTAGTAGATGGACGACCTCTAGCATCTGGGAATATAACCATGGAAACCACACCATTAAGAGTACACCTTGATGACCATGAATCCCATATATGTTTCAATGTAATATCGAGCCCAGTACATCTAGTTATCATTGGAATGCCCTAGTTAAAGAAGCATAATCCAGACATTAATTGGGAAAAGAATAAAATCACCCATCGAGATATCCAGAAGAACCCAACATATGTCGGAGCCAAATCCTTCATACATGCAGTAAGGAAGGAACCTACATATATGATCTATGCCATACCAGCTCAAGAATCCAAGAAAGATGATCAAGTATAGCTACCCAATCAGTACAAAGGCTTTGAAGATGTTTTTGAAAAGAAGAATGGAGATATCCTCCTAGAGCATAGACCTTACGATTTCCCCATAGATCTTCAAGAGGGAGCACAACCACCCTTTGGACCAATCTATAGACTATCTCCAAAAGAACTTATAGAACTACGCAACAACATTGATGAGAATCTAGCAAAGGGGTTTATCAAACACTCGAAGTCTCCAACAGGAGCTCCTATTCTATTTGTAAAGAAGAAGTATGGGACTCTCTAGATGTGTGTAGACTATCGTGGATTGAACAAAGTCACTATAAAAAACAGATACCCTCTACCACTCATATCAAAGCTCTTGGAACACCTTGGAAAAGCAAAATTCTTCACGAAAATTGATCTTCGAGGAGCTTACAATCTTGTCAGGATCAGAGAGGGAGACGAATGGAAGACGGCATTTTGAACAAGGTATGGGCATTTTGAATATGTAGTTATGCCATTCGGTCTTACAAATGCTCCAGCTGTCTTCCAACATATGATGAATGATATCTTTCGAGAATATTTAGATGATTTTGTTGTAATATACCTTGATGATATCTTGATAATCTCCAAAAATCTTGAGGATCATGAATGTCATGTAAAGATAGTCCTAGAGAAACTAAGAGAAAAAGGATTATATGCAAAATTGGAGAAGTGCTCTTTCCATAAGACAGAAGTAGAATTTTTAGGGTACATTGTATTAGATAAAGGAATTTTTATGGACCCTAAGAAGGTTCAGACAATCCTTGATTGGCAACCACCTTCATGTGTTTGAGATGTACAATGTTTTCTGGGTTTTGCCAACTTCTATAGGATATTCATCAAAGATTACTCCAAGATAGTGACACCTCTTACCAAGTTTACAGGGAACTCCAAATTCTCATGGACCGAAGAAGCAGAAAAAGCATTTCAGGCCTTGAAATCAGCATTCACTACTGCTCCAATTCTAGTTCATCCTGATTCTACCAAGCCCTTCTTCCTAGAGACAAATGCATCAGAATTTGCCCTAGGGGCCATTCTCTCACAATATGGAGATGATGGACACCTACATCCAGTTGCATATAATTCAAGGAAATCTTCTCCTCCAGAAATTAATTATGAAAGTCATGATAAAAAACTTCTTGCCATAGTGGACGCATTTGATACTTGGCATCACGTCATCTAGAAGGAGCGGCTCATAAATATATCGTGTATACAGATCACAAGAAGCTAGAGTATTTTATGACCACCCGCATTCTCAACAGAAGGCAATCTGGATGGAGTAACTTTTTATCCAGGTTCAACTTTGTCATCACATATCGTCCAGGATGGCAACAATGTCAGTCAGATGCCTTGTCAAGAAGATCTTACCTTGCACCAAAGAAGGGTGAAGAGGCCTCTGATCAACAAGAGAGTGTATTACTCAAGCCTAAGCATCTCCAGTTAGCAGCTATCTCTTCAACCCATCCTGAAGATTCAGCCTTGAATCATTTGATCTATGAGAATCTACCACAAGATGAATTATTTTGTAATGTTAAGCAAAAAATGCAAGAAGGAAAAATCCAAGAAGTAAATGAATTCCAGGAAGAGGACGGGTTACTATTCTATAAGAGCCTATTATATGTCCCTCTAGGAAAGCCCAGGATCCAAGTACTTCAACAACTTCATGACAACCGTGCAACAGGACATTTTGGAGTAAATAAAACAATAGAACTCATATCTAGGGATTTTTGGTGGCCTCAAATGTGGAATGAAGTCAAAGAATATATCCGAACATGTGACACTTGCAATAGATCTAAGGTACCACGACATAAGCCTCATGGCCTCTTGCAACCTTTACCTATTCCAGAAAGGCCATGGGCTTCATTATTTATGGATTTCATCACAAATCTACCAAAGTCAGATAAGTATGATGCCATTCTTGTTATTGTGGATAGATTCACAAAGATGGCACACTTCATTCCAACTACAAAGGCAATCACAGGTGCAGCCACTGCTAGACTCTTTCTCAGATACATCTTTAGGCTTCATGGATTGCCTCATGATTTTGTCAGCGATCGAGGTCCACAGTTCGAATCAAGCTTTTGGAATAGTCATTGCAAGCTCCTTGGTGTTCAAGTTAAATTATCTATAGCAAATCATCCACAGAATGATGGACAAACAGAACGGGTGAATCAAGTCCTAGAGCAATATCTCCGTTGCACTAGCAACTATCACCAAAATGATTGGTTTGAGTTGTTACCCTTTGCAGAGTTTGCCTATAACAATAGTGTTCATGCATCTACTAAGAAAACTCCCTTCTTTGCAAACTATGGACAACATCCAAGGATGGATATACAACTCTCAAATCATGTCAAGAACCTAGCTACCAGAGACAAGGCCCAATACCTGATGGACATTCACAAAGAACTCAAGGAAGAGATCCATAAAGCTCAACAACAATATAAGTACTATGCAGATCAACATCGTGTCCAGAATCCATCGTATCAAATTGGGGATAAAGTATGGTCACTCAGAAACAATTTGCAAACTTCAAGGCCTTGTGCAAAGTTAGATCATCAAAGATTTGGTCCATTTACCATCTTGGCCAAGATTAATCCAGTCACCTTCAAGCTCCAGTTACCAAGTACCATGAGAATACATCCAGTTTTCCATGTATCCATGTTGGAACCATATCAGTTTTCACCATTCAGGGGGTAGAGACCTAGTCCTTCAACACCTACCGAGATTGATGATCATGAAGAATTTGAAGTCAAGCATGTCCTAGATTCGAGAATATCCCGAGGAAGATTAGAGTACCTTATTCATTGGAAAGGGTATGACATCAGTGATTGTACTTGAGAACCTGCAAAAAACCTTCAAAGAGCACCAATCAAGGTTCGCGAATTCCATTAGAAAAATCTAATGAAGCCGAGACCAGAGAACGTGACTGCTCCTCGTGGAACTCGTCGCTTGAGGGGGAGGTAATGTCATGGACAAAGGAAACTCTCAGATTCCATGTGAATCCTATATCTCATGCTTGGTTCAGAATTTGGGGAAACTAATGCTTCCATTGCGTCCGAAACGTGCCAAAACCCTAAGATCGACTGTTTTCCTGCTTGATTCTGACATCCAGAGACCATGCTACGAATTGATGACATCATTGATGACATCATCGATGACATCATCGATGACATCATCAATTCGTAACCGCCCTAGAACCGCCCTTGGAAAACTTATATAAGGAGGGGTTGGCCACATTCATAATCACTCTTGCCAATACCAGTCTTGGGAGCGCAAGGAGTCATGGCCGCCAAGTAAGTACTCTTCAAGTTCCAGTTCTAGTTCTTGTCTTGTTCCTTGTTCTAGTCTAGTTCTTGGACATCCTATCTTGTCCCCTTGTAATCTCATAGTACAAGATCCTGTCGAGTTCTTTCATGTATCCAATTCATCTCCCCGGAGGGAGTTCTTGTAATCTAGATATCTTGTCTCATACTTACGATCCCGGGTTGTGGGATCTCCTATATCATCTCTAGTCCAGTTTTCCATACCTATTGGTCCCGAGTTGTGGGACATCTTGTATCAGTCACATATTCTTGTATCATTTTCCCTACGTGGGTGTTCTTGTAATCATAAGTGTATTTCCGAAATCTTTTCTACTATAGTCAGAGAGCACAATCTAGTGCTCCCTTGACAACTGGTGAAATGTTATGCCCAAACTTATGGCATAGATTATGATGAGACATTTAGTCTTGTAGCTAAGATGTCAACTATAAGCACAATAATTGCTATTGCAACTTCAAAAGGATGGACTTTGAGTCAACTGGATATGAAGAATGCATTCTGAAATGGACTGTTGGGGGATTCTTAGACAAGAAGGAGTTTGAGGAAATACACCTTAGAAGCTTCTTCCGATTGATTACAGTAAGACAATTACAATGTTTGAATCACAATACAACCAATACTTCTGTGCACAATCCCATAGAGTGCTCAATGACAAAATACCAAATACCCCAAAGTCTTCTTGCCGCCAGCCTCCTCTGCACCAGACCTCCACCTGCTTCAAGCTTATCCTTGTGCACACCTTGCACTAAGCTTCCGCTAAGGGGGAGGAATGAATACCTTCTGTCGGCACGTGCACACTGCAAGGAGACCTTGAGATCCTTGGGGGACTAGCTTAGCACTCTCTGCACAATCCCTTAGTCACTCTCCATGCACTCCTTCAACTCCACTTCTCTGCGTTGCACACTGGTGACTCTTGCACTTCCCTCTCTTGCTTCACTTAGACTATGCTTCTCTTGCTTACTCTAGAATTGGTCCAAGAATAGTCCTTGCCTTGATTTTAGTGTGTCGATCATGTACGCTCCTAACTGCAGTAGTATCTTGGTGCTCACTTTGATGTCCCAAGATTGTCTTTACAAGTGGGAGCCAACGACTCCCTGTTTTGTCCTGTAGTGACTTTAGACTAAAACCAAAAATTTTAATTTGGGGGCCATACTTTTCCCTGTGCGTACGCTGCCGCTTCACATACCTATACATTTCCTTTTAAGTCTTCACTTTTGCACATAAGGGAGGGTTCACCTGAACCTTCCAAAACACTTTAAAAACACTTTGAACCTTAGGGAAATTAGAGAAAATACCTCTGCAACCTGCAACCCACTTTCTCCAATTTACCCTTTGTGGACAATTAATTGTGCACTACCTGTGCACTTTGACATCTGCACCTCAGCACTTTGACTTTGCACCAGTTGACTTTGACCTTGACCTTGTTGACTTTGACCAATTGAGTTTGACCTTTTGACTTTGACTGTAGTTGACTTTGACCAACATGACTTTTATGGGCTCAAGAGTTGCCCACCACCTAATGTGCTCTCCGTCCCGGAGAGCTACAGCCAAAACTCTGAGCATATAGGACACCATGATAATGGAGCTGCAAAAACTGGAAGAGGACATTGTGAAGAGATGGATAGGTATGTGTTGAAGATGAAGAGGTGTTGCAAAATCTTTGCTCTACACCAGCCAAATGAACTCCAGGAGTAGATGATGGGCCCTTTTAGCTTGCCAATGGATGTATTAGACACCCTATGTACCTTGGAAGATCACTCTCAAAAAGATAGATCAAAACAGATAAGTTGGAGTTAGCTCAGAGGTGAAAACTTGCTATTCTTGGTTGATACACCTGTCCAGTGTTTTACATAATTCTCTGAGCACAGCAGCAATTAGATTAATTCCTCTTGGGGAAGGCTAGTTAGCTTAAAGAGCTAACTTTAGAGAGTAATCTCATCAAAAATAACAAACCACACACTGAGAATGACTTTTAACAAGTGATGACATCATCCCGATTTTCACGGGCTGCTACAGAAATAGACCAGTGAGCAGAAAAAGTAACATAACTCAAGATGTAAGAATCCAATGATCATGAAAATTTGTATGCTTATACTAGACAGTAAGCTGAATCTAACAAGCTTTAAATCACTGAATTTGGATGAGTAACCACTGAGAAATGACTCTGACAAGATGACTGAAAAAGTCGGGTACCTGACAGAGAAGTGAAGATGAACATACCCTGTTGACTTCAAATGAACATAACTGAAGATTCCAACATCCAAATGACATGAAAATTTGTGAGAATATAGTAGACTTATAGAGCTAACTTTACCAAGTTAAATCACTGAAAATGATGAACCAAGTGCAGAGAAACAATCTCTGCAAGCTGACTGAGAAAAACTGAAGTAATGGCAGTGAGTAGTACACATCACAAGAACATGGAAAGATGAACTCAAATAATCATGAAAATGAAAGTATATTGCTTGTACAATACAATGACTTACTGATACATATGTGTGCCTTGTAATCACACCTTGATATGGCATAAAGCTCAGCTCTTGGAGGTCTTCACATAGGTCTCTCTAACCACGACTAAAACTGCCATCTATTTATAGTTGAGTTTGGGAGGCTAACTTCCCTCAATCACTCTCCAATCAATCAATGATTGATTTGATTCTCTACCTACCACAAATCACGAATTCGTGGCTCCTCTTTCCATTCTTGATCAAGTGGGCTCAACCACTTAAGATTCTCTTACTTTTACATTAAGTAAACTCTTCAAAAGTTACAAGAGGTAGTTCACAAGTGAACTTTACATAGTCTTCATTTTAAAGCTTTTTCTATGACTTTGTGGGACTCAAGCCAATACTTAGGCTTGTCATAGACTTGCTCCAACAGCTCCCCCTCAAGCCAAGTATGCTTGAGGTCTTCAATCTTCCAAGATTACCTGCAAACCAATCATAGCCTTGAATTTGCAAAGCTTTGTACCATCCAATGCTTTAGTTAGAATATCTGCACATTGTTGATGAGTGGACACATATGATATTTGAATCTCCTTGCTTAGGATCTTCTCTCGTACATAATGATAATGAACTTCAATATGTTTAGTCCTTGCATGAAAAATAGGATTAGCAGCCAAGTGAATAGAACTCATATTGTCACCAAAAATAGTTGGAGTTCCAAACTCCAATCCAAGATCTTTGAACAATGTCTTCATCCACATAGCTTCCTGTGTAGCTATGGCAAGACCTCTATATTCAGCTTCAGTAGAAGAGAGAGCAACTGTGGGTTGCTTCTTGGATGACCATGAAATAAGCTTTGAACCTGCAAAGGTAAGATAACCTGAAGTGCTCCTTCTATCTTCCTTGGAGCCAGCCCAATCTGCATCAGAAAATAGCTTCAAACCTAAATCAGATACATAAGGATAGTAAAGTCCTTCATTTATGGTTCCTTTGAGATATTTGAGTATCCTTTTGGCAGCATCCATATGTGGTTTCCTTGGTGTGTGCATAAATTGGCTTAGCACACTCACACTGTAACATATATCTACTCTTGTCAATGTGGCATAGTTGAGACTACCCACTAGACTTTGATATGATGTGATGTCCTCTACGAGTTCACCTTCATGTGAGCTCAATTTGTGATTAACCTCCATTGGAGTACCTGCAATCTTACAATCTTGCATCTTGAATTTTGCCAACATGTCCTTAATGTACTTTCTTTGAGTGAGAAACAAACCATGATCTTTGTAGACAACTTCCAAACCTAGGAAGTAGGTAAGTGAACCCAAATCACTTATCTTGAACTCTTCTCTCATCTGATCTTTGATCTTCTTCATACCATCTGCATCATTTCCTGTCAATATAATATCATCTACATATACACATAGGTAGATGACCTCGGAATTACTCTTTTTAATAAAGAGTGAAGGATCTGCTTTGCTTGGTTGAAAGCCTTTGTCCTGCAAGAATGAAACAAGCCTGAAATTCCAAGCTCTTGGAGCTTGCTTGAGACCATACAATGCTTTGTTAAGTTTACACACATAATCAGGATAAACTTGACTCTCAAAACCAGGTGGTTGTGCCATATATACCTCTTCTGTTATCCAACCATTCAAGAATGCATTCTTCACATCTAGTTGAAGTATCTTCCAATTCTTGGAAGAGGCAATACTAAGCAAAACCCTAATAGTAGGCATCTTTGCCACAGGAGAGAAGGTCTCCTCATAATCAATTCCCTGAGTTTGTGCAAAGCCTTTTGCCACAAGCCTTGCCTTATACCTGTTAATTGAACCATCAGAATTCTTCTTAAGTTTATAGACCCATCTTGAGCCTATTACCTTCATGGATGAAGTCTTGGGCACCAAATCCCAAGTGTTGTTTTCCTCGAGTGCTTCAATCTCTTCCTTCATTGCATGCTTCCATTCTGTTTTTGCTTTGGCCTCTTCAAATGATGATGGCTCCTCTTGGTTTATGTCCTGTGCTATGTAGATAGAATGTTTAGTTACTAATGAGGTGTCAAACCCATACCTTTCTGGTTTTTTCTTTTCCCTCATAGATCTTCTTAGGCCATGATGTGATGATTCTGCCTCATGTCCAAGTTCCTGCAATTTTGCTTTACCTTTAGACTTCCATGCTTTGATATTTTCCATCTGACATTCTTCATCATCCTCTGAGGTGTCTTGTTCTTCAATCTTTGATTGTTCTCTACCAAGCTGAAAATCTTCTTCAAGATCATATGGTAAATTGATCTTCCTGCATGAATCTTCATACCATGAATTGTTCTCATCAAAAACTACATCTCTGCTTACCAAGAATCCTTTGTTGGTAGGGTTGTATAACCTGTAGCCCTTTTGATTGTTGTCATATCCAATAAATACACACCTTTCTGCTTTTGGATCCATCTTGCCTCTAACCTGTGAAGGAACATGAGCAAAAGCAATACATCCAAAAATTTTACAATGATCTAAACTTGGTCTTCTTCCATTCCAAGCCTCATATGGAGTCATCCCATCAAGGGATTTTGAAGGCAACCTGTTAATCAAGTAAGTGGCTGTAGATACAGCCTCAGCCCATAAGTAATTAGGTAAATGCTTTTCATTTAACATAGACCTTGCAGCTTCAACAATTGTCCTATTCCTCCTTTCTGCCACTCCATTTTGCTCAGGAGTGTACCTTGTAGTTACCTCTCTTTTGATTCCTCTTTCTTGAAGAAAAGAATCAAACTCATGGGAGAAGTATTCTCCCCCTCCATCTGACCTTAGCCTTTTTAGTGATTTACCTGTTTGATTCTCCACAAGAGCCAAATATCTTTTGAAACATGAAAAAACTTCATCTTTGTGTTTCATAAAGAATAGGATAGTCCATCTGCTGCAATCATCAATAAAGGAAACATAATACCTTGATCCTGATATTGAAGCTTCCTTGCTTGGTCCCCATACATCTGTATGAACCAACTCCAAGAGATCTCCATGCATATAACCTTTCTTCATGAATGGTAACCTGTGAGACTTTCCAAACTGACATGCACTACACTTATAAATCATATGTTGTTTTGACAAGTTAGGGAGTCCAAGTACACTTTGGTCCCTGCAAATTTGCTTTAATGACCTTTCACCAATATGTGCTAACCTTTTGTGCCATACTTCCAATTCTGTGAGTGTCTGACTGCCATAATTAAAGAGAGCAATGTTTCTAGTGTCCTGTAATTCAAATGTGAACAATCTACCTGTCTTTTCACCTTTTGCAATTCTTCTGAATCCTTGACTTGGATCTTCAACAAATGCTCCTGCCTTTGTGAACCTGACTTGCAACCCTTTCTCTACTATCTGCCCAACACTTATCAAATTCTTTGTAATGGTAGGGACATAGAGTACCTTACTGAGTAGGTTGATGTTTCCATCAGGTGCTTTGACATTGCCTATTTTCTCCACAGGATGTTTTGTATCATCTCCTGTTTGTACCTCATGCTTATTCCTTGGATCTTCTAAATCTGATAGGAGTGCCACATTTCCTGCCACATGATTTGAACAACCTGAATCTATGTAGAAAATATGCTCATCAGATTTACCTTGTGGCATAGCCATGTTCATGATCAATAATGAATCCTCTTTGTTTGAGTCTTCTATGTAGTTATTGTAGTCTCTCCTTCCTTTGTAGCCTCCTTGATAGTTTGAATGATTGTAGTTGTTGTAGTTGCCATGGTAGTTGTTGAACCTTCCTCTTGAGTAGCCATAACTTCCTCTATTGTATCCTCTGCCTCTTTGATTCCTGGAATTCCTAAAGCAATTTTCAGTTGTATGATTAGTTAATCCACAAATAGAACATGAGTTGGAGTCTTGGAATCTCCCCCTGCCTTGTCTACCTCCTCTTCCTCTACCTCTGCCATGTCTTCCTCTACCTGCATAGTTAGCTTGATATGTACCTGCTTCATCATCCACTTTCTTTGCCTTTCCTTTGTTATCTTTAGACTTGCTTTTATCCGTGTATAAAGCTGAAGATTGATTACCTTTAGAGCTTTCTCCATTTTTGATAAGCTTTGCCTCTTGAGTAAGTAATTGTCCAATGAGTGTGTTGAAATCAGGTACATGCATGTCCATGTACAAATCCATAGCTGTGGTGAATGCTTCCCACTTGTCATCTGCCTTCAAGCCATTGATGACCTGCCTTACAATTTGCTCTTCATCTATTACCTCTCCAATGCTTCCCAACTGATCTGCTATGTCCTTGAGCTTTGTGACAAAATCAGTCACATTTTGTTTGGGAGCCTTCTTGAGAGTTGTGAAATCCAGCCATAGTTGATGCTTCCTAGCTTTAGTACTTGAAGCAAAGAAAGCTTCAAGTGCATCCCACACTTCCTGAGATGTCTTACAACTTCTAATGTGAGGCAACAAAAAATCTGAGATAGAGTTGAGGAGATAAGACCTTGCAAGTGCATCCTTGGAGCACCATGTGCTCAATCTTTCTTGCTCTTCTTGTGTTGGTTGACTTTTGTTCTTGAAACTTGGCATAACTTCATCTCCAGCCACATAACCATATAAACTTCTACCTTGGAGATAAGCTTCCATTCTTAATGACCAAGCTGAGTAGTTACCTCTGTCCAATTTGTCAATTGATGAAGGAAATCCATCTGTCATGTTGTCCAACCTTGCTCTGATACCACTCTGAAGAGATGGATAGGTATGTGTTGAAGATGAAGAGGTGTTGCAAAATCTTTGCTCTACACCAGCCAAATGAACTCCAGGAGTAGATGATGGGCCCTTTTAGCTTGCCAATGGATGTATTAGAAACCCTATGTACCTTGGAAGATCACTCTCCAAAAGATAGATCAAAACAGATAAGTTGGAGTTAGCTCAGAGGTGAAAACTTGCTATTCTTGGTTGATACACCTGTCCAGTGTTTTACATAATTCTCTGAGCACAGCAGCAATTAGATTAATTCCTCTTGGGGAAGGCTAGGTAGCTTAAAGAGCTAACTTTAGAGAGTAATCTCATCAAAAATAACAAACCACACACTGAGAATGACTTTTAACAAGTGATGACATCATCCCGATTTTCACGGGCTGCTACAGAAATAGACCAGTGAGCAGAAAAAGTAACATAACTCAAGCTGTAAGAATCCAATGATCATGAAAACTTGTATGCTTATACTAGACAGTAAGCTGAATCCAACAAGCTTTAAATCACTGAATTTGGATGAGTAACCACTGAGAAATGACTCTGACAAGATGACTGAAAAAGTCGGGTACCTGACAGAGAAGTGAAGATGAACATACCCTGTTGACTTCAAATGAACATAACTGAAGATTCCAACATCCAAATGACATGACAATTTGTGAGCATATAGTAGACTTATAGAGCTAACTTTACCAAGTTAAATCACTGAAAATGATGAACCAAGTGCAGAGAAACAATCTCTGCAAGCTGACTGAGAAAAACTGAAGTAATGGCAGTGAGTAGTACACATCACAAGAACATGGAAAGATGAACTCAAATAATCATGAAAATGAAAGTATATTGCTTGTACAATACAATGACTTACTGATACATATGTGTGCCTTGTAATCACACCTTGATATGGCATAAAGCTCAGCTCTTGGAGGTCTTCACATAGGTCTCTCTAACCACGACTAAAACTGCCATCTATTTATAGTTGAGTTTGGGAGGCTAACTTCCCTCAATCACTCTCCAATCAATCAATGATTGATTTGATTCTCTACCTACCACAAATCATGAATTCGTGGCTCCTCTTTCCATTCTTGATCAAGTGGGCTCAACCACTTAAGATTCTCTTACTTTTACATTAAGTAAACTCTTCAAAAGTTACAAGAGGTAGTTCACAAGTGAACTTTACATAGTCTTCATTTTAAAGCTTTTTCTATGACTTTGTGGGACTCAAGCCAATACTTAGGCTTGTCATAGACTTGCTCCAACAGACATCTGAGCGGCAACCAATTCCACCAGAACAAGCACCAGAGAAGAACCAGAAGTGGGATTTTGTTATGGAAAAGCAAAAGGGGGGCAATGGGAGGGTAGAAAGGAAGGGGAAGGGAGGGCTGAGGGTGCGGAGATGGATGTTTCAGGGAGGGGTA
Source organism: Ceratopteris richardii (assembly GCA_020310875.1). NCBI lineage: Eukaryota > Viridiplantae > Streptophyta > Polypodiopsida > Polypodiales > Pteridaceae > Ceratopteris > Ceratopteris richardii. The sequence continues at coordinate 174,496,120 of CM035409.1, forward strand.
AGGATATGGTTGGGCAGATTGGTAAAGGGAGGGATTGGGAGGAGGAATTAAATCTTGCTACCTGCTCGTACTTGATTTAAAGTAAGCTGCGATATTTGATGCAAGTGATGTTGTTACATAAGTATGATCACGTAAGTGACGTTCACAAAATCAACACAAGATTTCTATTAATTCAGATATTCAACGCTGAATAGAACATGTTAAACATGACTCAAATCTCCTACTAATCGCACAAATCGAGACTCTGTATGCTGTGTGCAGAATAGTATAGCAAAGGTACTATTGAATAATATTTTGTGTTTTGTTTTTTTTTATAATCAAGAGCACATAATTTTAGATCATCTCTAAACCGAACAGTCTTGTGGTTAGACTTATCAATCCACACTTTGATTCTCAGAGGACACTTGATGTGTCATAAGATAGAAAATACATTTTCGGCGATAGTTAAAGTAATGTATATAGATTAAGTGCAATCAACAAGCTGTTGGAATCACCATGAATCTAGTGTTAAATAGACAGACAATTTCTCCAACGTGGATGCTATAGAGTGTCAGGTGCAAACAAAAACATAGATAATTGATTAAAATCAAAATTCAATATAGTACCGTATCGTCGCATGGTGCAAATCAACTAACTTGAATATGAGGAGTGGTCGCTAGAACAACACGGACACCCATCAGCTTCTTCCCCGTTGTAGGCTCCCATAGCATCGCCAGCAAATTATGCCTTCAACGTCTGATGTCAGTGATTGAAATTCTTGCTCCTCATTTCTTGGGTCATCCGCTTACTGTCAGCAAATCATGCTCACGATGCAACAGACGATTTCTGTAAATTGACCTTCTCGTTCTTCTGCATACACCTCCCTCAAAACTCCTCGCCCGTTTTTAGTTATAACTATGAATCTCGTGGCTCACACACGTGCAGGCTGATGAAGCCGAGTTAGATAATTGCAAGCTACATGGTTTCACCCACTGACTCCCATTCGCACGACAACTGTTCGGTCACCTTTAAGCCTTGTAGATTCTTCTAACTCTTTATTTATATCTTGGATTATTTCTAAATTTATTTGTTTATACTCCAATGGATGTGAGGGGTTTAGGAGCACAAGTGAAGCCTCATCATGATATCTTGTTGGCTTTTGTTGATTTTTTATTTGGTTTATATTTGGTTTTTGTCCGATTTGGTTTTGATCGGCTTCCACATGCCCCTTCACTCCTTCCATCATCAGAGTTTGTGCGTGTATAGCACTTGAAGATTTAATCATTGTAGAGAAGCCTACAAGCTCTTGGCACCTTTTGTAACATTAGAGGTCATATCGATCATACACTACAACATATCGAGGGTATACCGAGGTTGCTACCGAGGCAAATGAACGGGCGTGATTTCTTTGCGACGTCGGTGTTAGAGTCGATATAGGCGTCGAAAAGAAAGCGTCGGTATGGGCACCGGTATGTGCGCCGGTATAAGCGTCGGTATATGCGTCGGTATATGCATCGGTATTTTCGACGCTCATACCGACGTCCCCGCTGGGTGTACCGGCGCATATACTGACGACCATACTGGAGCTACCGACGCGTATACCGACGACCATACCTGCACAAATTTTTTTGGGCAGAGTGTGTTGTCTTTTGCTACAGCATGATGTTGTTTAGCAAAAGACAATACACTCTGCCCAACTGAGTACATGTGTTATGTACTCTAACGGCAACCAAAAAATAAACTTATATGAGCAAAAATGAGCAATGGTTCATGTACAGAAAGTCGTATATTCCATAAATAAAAAATGTACAAAAGTGTGGCAAAGCACTTACATATAGGAATCGAATACAAAATTATGGTACATCATTGCCACATAGGAGTGTAATACAAAATTGTGGCAATATGACAAAACACTTTCATATAGGAATCGGATACAAAATTATGGTTCATCATTGTCGTATGCGAGTGTGATACAAAATTGTGGCATTGATCAAAATATTTACACCTACAATCCTGCAACATAACATATGTATAAAATAAGACCAATTAACATGACATTTATAAACAACAACTAGAAACACGAAACCAAGATATAACTTTACCTAATCAAGAATATTCTCCCATGAAACGATTGCACCGCGTCCCTCTAAGTCTTGTAACAGTGCAGTCAGTCCATGTCGATATCCATACGATTCTTCAGTTCGCGTTGGAGGACGACCCACTGCCAACTCCTATAGTAAATATGCAAAATGTTAGATGAATATACATAATATACTTAACACAAACAACTTCAATAATTAACATCATACTTACAAATTGGTAGTGCATACTGTCGTATCCGCCACTACCTAAATGCGACGTTCCAACCGTATCTAACCGTGTGGCCGCCGCATCTCTCTGTTGACGATATCAAGAGTATGTTGATGCTCATCCTGAATCGATTCCCATTCTTCGACGTCTAGCCATACAGGCTTTGGTAAGCCTGCTTTGAAAGCATCGCGAGCTTCCGATCGTCGATGCGACATCACCTCGCGTGCTGTATGTTGAATCCAATCGGAACTCACAACAGGATTGCCAGGTGCTGGCCGGTACTCTTCATATATGCATTGTGTGATATGATTTTTAGAGTCTCTATCCTGTTCGGTCCATTTTAACATTACTGAATAACCGAATTCGATAGAGCAGAGTTGTCGTATACATTGATGCATTGACTTCCCCGTCGCATCCATAACTGGAGCTCCATTACGGATATGATATATCTTCGATTCGTCATGATCATGTGCACCCCAAGGTGTACGTGGAGATCCCATCTGATGCAATATGAAGATCTCATCTCATCCAATGTATATATATGCATGCTTAAGCTTGTATACATATGCATTCATGTATACATATGCATATGCATTCATGTATGCATATACGTTCATGTATGCATATGCTTGCTTGTCTGCATATGCATGCTTAAGCTTGTATACATATGCATTCATGTATACATATGCATATGCATACATGTATACATATACATATGCATATGCTTGTTTGTATACATACATGTACATATACATGTATGTATATGCATACATGTATGCATATGCATATGCATACATGTATACATATACATATACATATGCATATGCTTGCTTGTATATGTATACATGTATACATATACATATACATATGCTTGCTTGTATGCATATGCATTCATGTATGCATATGCTTGCTTGTATGCATATGCATGCTTAAGCTTGTATGCATATGCTTGCTTGTATACATACATGTACATATACATGTATGTATATGCTTGCTTGTATACAAAAATATGCTTGCATACAAAAATATGCATATACATGTACGTATATGCTTGTTTGCATGCATATTAGAAAACAAAAATATAAAGAAAGAAAACAAGCATGTAATCATGTAAGCATGTATGTATGCATGCATGTATGCATATGTATGCATGCATGTATGCATGCATGCATGCATATGCATGCATGCATGTATGCATATGCATGCATGTATGCATATGCATGCATGCATGTATGCATATTCATGCATGTATGCATATGCATGCATGTATGCATTTTTGCATGTCTCATGTAAGACCTCTAGACTACTGATGCATCTTCCTTTCATGTCCAACTCAAGAGTTCTACATGCAAAAATAGAGGCAATCCTTTCAACACACTCACCTAGACCTCAATCACCCAAAATAATCCACATACCAATGTGCATTTTCTAAATCTGAAAACATGAATAAGATGAATCAAGGCTTCTCTCCTTTTTTTCAAGTAACAAAAAATGGCACTTTTCTAAGCTCAATAACTCAAAACAGTGAAGAATTATCTTAAGCGTGTGAGACACAAAACTATTTAGTTCTTTGATCTCTACAATAGTATTAGAGACACCTAAGGTCCAAATCCACTTCCAAATATCACTTTTGTCCCACAAAATTTGAAATTCTAGAGAGAGATGAAAAACATGAAAAATCTCTTCATTAACATGTCTTCATGCAACCAAATGAGACATAAAACAAAGGACCTAAAAAATTTTCAATTACAATAAGTTTCTCTATTAATATTGCTCTACCTTTTTCTCACACAATCCTTTTTCTAATTCTTTCATCTTCATGCTCAAATTTAACAGAAAAGTTGAATGTGGCAACTTTCTACAGAGAGAATGTAAAAACTTATTGCTGAAAAATTTTGGAGACATGATCAAAATATACTAAACATAAAATTTCATTATTACCTATACATGTTTTTTGTTTTTTCTTTTTTTAATCAATGTGGTAGCTTACAATTCTCCCCTCTTTGAAGAATTGTCCTTAAAGTTGGAAAGAAGGATAATGTTCCATAAACTTATATAAACCAACCCATGTTGAATCTTCAATAGGATATGGAAACCAGTTAACTAGGATTTCTACTATTTGAGGATTCCTACAATGTCTATTTCTGCTATCCATTATAAGTTCTAGTTCAAGCTCAAAAGTGGCATCTTCCTTCAACTTAGATTTGTCCTACAAAATGTGTTCAACATTAGGAACATACTTTTTAAGTAATCCAACATAGGAAATTGGATAAATTTTCGAAGTGTTAGGCATATCAAGTAAATATGCAACATAACCAACTTTCTTTAAGATTCGAAAAGGGCTAGCATAACGTGGAGACAATCTACGATATCTGCCTAAAACCCGATTTGATTTAGAAGGGTTCACTTAAAAAAAAACACATCATTTGTTCTAAATTCCAAGGGTCTTTTTCTAAATTCCAAGGGTCTCTTTTTGAGATCATGATATAACTTTTGACATTACTTTGCACCTTTCATGTTCTTGTTTACCTTCTTCAGCTCCAAATACATGTTTTCAAGCATCTGTTGGGATACCTCAACCTCATTTTGTGAATTAAAAAGTTAAAGAGGTAGCAAACACTTATAGCCATACCTCCTTCAAAAGGTTTCATCTTAATAAATGAGAACCATGCACCATTATATGCATGCTCAACGAGAGGTAAGTACTTAGTCCAATTGTTATGCTTATCATTTACATACATATGTAACATATCCTCAAGCATCGGTGTTGGGGATTCGTGGACAAGAAGGAGTTTGAGGGTTTGTAGGAGAGAAAGGGAGATGATGAAAATGGAATAACAGTGAGAACTTCTGCAAAGGAATACTCTTGGAAACCTTGAATATTGATTATCTTGCAACAATTACAATGACTGCACACAGTCTAATCAATGACTAAATACAACTTCACAGAATATCAATTACTGAAGACCAATTATCTCAAGTCCTCTGGCAGCGGCCTCTCCTGCACCAATCCTTCACTTGCTTCACGCTTCCCTTGTGCACACCTTGCACTAAGCTTCCACCAAGCTAAGGAATTAGTATCTCGGCGCACACACACAGTAGACCTTGGGACTCTTGGAATCCAACCCGCCTTCTCTGCACACCTTCCTCTTGACACCTCTTGCACTCTTCAGTCTCGTCGCACACTGGTGGTTCTTCCTTTCCTTTCTTGCTTCCTCTGAAGCTCTCTCTTGCTCCTTTTCTCAATGTGTGTTCAAGAATAGCCTTTGTCCTCCTCTTGAACCCGCCGGTCCCGTGACTTCTAACTGCCATGGACTCTTGGGCTTCCTTTGATGCCCCAAGATTCTCTTGTTAGTTGGCGGCCAACGAATTGCCCTTTGTCCTGTAGTGACTTTAGTGTAAAACCAAAAATTTTAATGGGGGTCATACTTTCACTTGTGCGTACACTTTTCCGCTTCACATGCCTTCACATTCCCTCTTAATTCTTCCTTTGTGTACTAAAGGGGGGTTCGCCTAAACCTTCCTAAATACTTTAAAACACATTCTGATCCTTAGGAAAATTAGAGAAAATACGCAACCCGCTTCTCCAATTTACCCTTTGTGGGACAATTAATTGTCACTTAGGCACTTTGACTTTGCACCTGTTGGCTTGACCTTGACCTTGTTGACTTTGATCGGTTTGCTTTGACCATCATGACTTTTATGGGCTCAACAGATGCCCACCACCTAAAGGACTCTCCGACCCGGAGAGACAACACACTGGATACAAGAACTGCTTAAGAACCAAAATGAACATGTATATGAACAGAGAGGAAGTAAAGCCGAAAAAGAGAGAAAGGGTACTTTTATTGAATTCGATGATTATTGAATTCTGATTGGCATAAGCAGAAGGATGATACAATTATTTGGAGGCTAGAACAAAGGCTGAAGCCATGTAATTTATTGAAAAGTGGCCAGCACATTAAAACGGGGACTGAGATTATTGCGGAGGTGGCTGAGGTGAAGATGGGAGGGGAACGGAAGCTTGCTCAATAAGGTGTTGGACAGAACTAAGGCAATTGTGAAGATGGTCCCGTTCGCGCTTGATACGCCGACACGCTGCATTATCACATAAACCTAACTGTAAACGAGTTTGAAGATCCTCTAAAGTTTGGAGCGCAGAATCCGCAATGTCGCGATACCTATCTCGCTCCTCCTTGAGCAAGCGGGCGGATTCAGTGAGAGATTGCCACTGTGAGGTGGCCATGCGATTTATGTTGTCTATAGTCGAGATATATTGTTGATGAATGCTGGCTGCAGCTGAGATGGAATCCATGGACAACTTGGAAGCGTCAGCACTTCCCTGAGCGATGTTACTGGCTTCGCGAAGTAATAGGAAAAAGGAGGGTTCAGCCTGGGTATCAGATGGAGGAACAGGAACTACAGGCGGAGTTTGAGAATTGGTTGGAATGGTAGAGGGACCGGATGTGGAATGAAGATTGAAATGAAGGGGTTGGGTGGGTGGTGCATTACTGGGAGTTGGAAATTGGGAAACAGGGGGACGTGGGGGAGTACAGGTAGGGTTGAGCGGGTTCAGCTGGGTTTGAATGAGTGGGCGGAATGAAGAAGAGCTATGTGGGGGAACAGGAGTAGGAGGATGAATGGGGGCCGTGGCAGGAGATGTGGTGAGAATAGGGGAAGGAGACCGTGGATTAAGTGGAGGGATATCCGGGGGTGCAGAGGGTTGGGTGGAAGCGGATGTTGAGCCAGTGGAGAGTGAAGGGGAGGGGGGAGGCCGGGATATGGAAGGGATAGGGGGATCGCTGGGCGGGTTGCTAACAGGGAATTGAGGGGATGGGGAAATAGTGGAAGGGTTAGCCAATTGTGCAGGGATTTGATAGACCCAAGCTAGGAGGGGAGCAGAATATATGTTAAAGGTACGAGAGCGGCGAGGGACAGCCTCACGGAGTCTACGGGAGCGCACGCTCAAGGAACTATAGAGGAGGGCGGCGTAAGGGTAGGGGCGGCTAGTGAGGAAGCAGTACAGTGGATCTGCAATACGAATGTCTGAGAGGGGAAGCGCAGCGGTGGGGCTTCTAAGTAAAAAGAAGAAGATAAATGAAGTCAGAATTGCTTGCATGCGGATGGAAAAACGGGCTTGGTTAGCAAATCGCTCTTTACAAAAAGCAATTGTTTCCGCGGGTGACACTCCCGAATATAAGAGTGGAGGACTGATGAAGTCAATGAGGGAGGATCCTATACAGTTGGCAATGTCCGGGATGGTAAGAGTGCCGGTACGAAATTGGGGGAATAGCCGAAGAGCTTCGTAGACGTCATTAAGGTTGGAAGGGTCCTGCAACAGAACGTCCACCAAGCCTAAAAGACCTGCATACCGAAGGTTTTCTGTCGAGAAGAGATTGCGGAGGTCAATTGGAGGTGGAGATGAATGAATTTTTATTTGGATAGGTAGATCAGGTGGGAGGAAAAGGCTCATATAATCGCCTGTAGGGATTGAATTATGGGAAGCAGAAGGAGAGGGAGAAGGTGAAGGGGGGCGAGGTAGCGAAGGGGGAGAATAAGGGTCGGTGGATTCTGATGGAATTGAGTAAGTAGGAACATTAATAAGGGGAGGACGAAGAGCGGAAGGCGATGCAGAAGCTGTAGGAGAGTTGGTGATGGCGGATGGTGGAATCAGTGGGGTAAGAGAGGCGGGCACTGACGGGACCGGGTTGAGGTTGGGAAGGGTTTGGGTATGCGATTGGTGAGCAGACTCTGAAGGAGGATAATGAAGATGGGTTGTTGGGACCGCCGAAGGTGTGGAGTCTGCAGGATCGTCCTGGGGGGTGGATTAGCCATAGAAGAAATGGAGAATGTCGAGAAAGGGGAGGGCCGGATAAGGAGGAATTCCTCGAATTTAGTGGATGTCGCGGAAAATTCGTTGAATTATGGGGAAGTGGGGATGGCGGAGGGTCCGGGGGAGGGGATGAGGGGGTCGGAGGAGGAGTGGGTTTGCGTGCGAGGTTGAAGGGGCGGAGAATTGGGTTACGGACTTGGGGAGGGGGCGTAGTCGAAGGCGGAGGACGTGGAGGAGGAGGAGGGTTGCTTGGCGATGGCTACGGAGGGTGCGTAGGGAGTGGCGTAGGGCGGGGCGGGAGGGGGTGGAGTTGAGGGCGGAGGGAGTGGAGGGGAACTCGGCGGAGGCTAGGCCGGGCGGGGGTGGAGAGGTAGTGGTGGCGGAGGGGAGGATGTAGGGAAGGATGTAGGGGTGGCGGAGGGGATGATGTAGGGGAGGATGTAGGGGAGGATGTAGGGAGGGCAGGATGTAGGGAGAGCGGGCTAGGGCGGATGGAGGGAGTCGATCGAGGCGGGCTACGGCGGATGGAGGGAGTCGATCGAGGCGTGGAGGGAGTCGATCGAGGCGGCCTGCGGAGGGTGGCGGAATCAGGGTGGCGGAATCGGCGGCGGTGGCGACGGCGATCGACGGCCTTGGAAGGGGGTCCGGTCGACGGCGGTGGAAGGAGGGTGGCGGAATCGGCGGCGGCAGTGGAGTCTGAATAGGGCGGCGGAGTCAGAAGCGGGGGTCGGTGCGCGGGCATTGCGGAGGCGGTTCGGAGGGTCGGGTGGCGGAGCAGCGGCCAAGGGGCGGGTGGCGGAGCAGCGGAGGGGGGCGGTAGGGGAGAGCGGGGGTTGGGGGGGGGGGGGCGCGGGAGGGCTGCGGAGGCGCATGGGGTGCCTGCGGATGGGGTGCCTGCGAGGTGGGAGGGGGTGGGGTAATTGAGCTGGAGAGCGGGGGGTTGGGGGGCGCGGGAGGGCTCTGCGGAGGGATGAGCGACGTCGGCTTCAGCGGCGGGAGGGCGGCAGCTTCAACGGCGGGGAGGACGGCTCTGCGGAGGGTATGAGCGGATGGCTGCGGCGGGTATGAGTGCGTTGGCGGCTGCGGAGTCGGGCGGAGCGCGGGTTTCTGCGGAGGCGGCGGAAGAGGCAGGCGGGGGGCGGAAGAGGCAGGCGGCGGCGGATGGGGAAGACAGCGGGGCGGGCGGGTTTGCCAAGGCGGATGGCGGGTGCCGCGGCTGGCCAAGGCGGATGGCGGGTGCTGCGGTCGGCGGCTATGGCGGAGGCACGGCGGCGGAAGCGGAGGGCCGTGGAGCGAGGAGCCTGGAGAGGGGGGCGGGCCCTGCGGATTCTCCTGCGGAGGAGGGGAGGCACTGCGGCGGAGGCGGGCGGCGGATTCACCTGGCGGCGGCGGCGGTGCGGCTCCAGCGGGCGGCGGAATGGCGCTGCAGAGGCGGGGATCGTGGAGGGCGGATGACCTTGGAGCGAGGGAGGCGGGGCAAGATAGACGGGGGGATGGCGTTACCGCGGAGATGTGCGGGGGAGGATGGTTCCCGCGGGCGGGCGGAGCCGGTGGAGCTGCGGACGGCGGACCGGCGGAGGAGCTGCGGCGACGGAGGCGGCTCCGGTGTTGGGCGGCGATGCGGAGCAGGGAGGTCGGCGGAGGGGGCAGTGTTGGGCGGCGGCGTGGAGCAGGGAGGTTGGGCGGCGGCGCGGAGCAGGGAGGTCGGCGGAGGGGGCAGCGGGGAGGCGGAAGCGGATGGCTGTGTTCGGCGGAAGGGTGGAGGCGGAGGCGACGTGGGTGGCGGGAGAAGGAGGTGGGGGCGGCGGAGCAGCGGAAGCGGGCGCGGGCGGAGTGGGAGGTTTAAGGGGGTATGCGGTTGGAGGAAGGCAGCGGGGAAGACCGGCGGGGCGGGTGGTGGTGACTGCGGAGGCGGAGGTGGGTGAAAAGGGCGGCGGGGGAGGCGGGGAAGGAAGGAGGAGGGGGTGACTGGCGGGGAAGGAAGGGGGGGTGAGGCACGAGGAGGGGGTGACTGCGGAGGCGGAGGCGGGTGGTGACTGCGGAGGTGGTGACTGCGGAGGCGGAGGCGGGGAGGGGGGAATGCGGTTGGCGGAGGATGGGTTGGCGTGGGTTTGGAGGAGGGTGGCGGAAGGGGGTAGAGCAGAGCTAGGCGAGGTGGAGGGGTAGGCGTAGGGCGGATGTGGGAGGCGGGGAGGGGGGTCGTGGATGATTGAGGAGGGTGGAGGAGGGGTGGGTTGTGGGTGAGCAAGGTGGAGGAGGGTGGAGGAGGGGTGGGTTGTGGGTGAGCAAGGTGGAGGAGGTGAGGGGTGGAGCAGGGGGTTTGGGGCGGAGGCGAGGGGTGGAGAGGTTGGGTAAGAGGGGGGTCGCCTGCGGGGGTGGGAGGGAAGTTGGTAGAGGAGGGGGGGGTTGGGCGGAGGCGAGGGGTGGAGTAGGGGGTGGCGGAGAGGTTGGAGGAGGGAGGGGGGCGAGGTTGGAGAGCGGAGGTTGCTGAGGAGGGAGGAGGTGGGTGGCGGAGAGGGATGGGATGTCTGGGAAGGTTGATGGTAAAGGGGAGGGTGCTTCTTTTCTTTTCCACAGTGGCCGCCTACACCTCAATGATTTGGGGGTTGCACGATCATCACAGAGAGCCTTGATCAGTATGATGATGGGAGCAATAAGAAGAAGAATGCCGATTATATAGTTAGTTGGAATGAGGGATCACCTCACAGGAAGGGTTGGTTCATTTTAAAAGAGGACTCAAAAGAGAGGAGAAGCAATTGCCAATCTCATCCATTCAAAAAGAGAAACAAAAGAGAGGGAAGTATTGAAAGTTGTAATGAGAAGCAAGGGCCATCAAAATAATGCGCCCACTTTTATTGAAATTCATTTAGTGGGTGAAAAAAAAAACTTTTATTGAAATTCATTTAGTGGGTGAAAAAAAATCGACGCCAAAAAATGCGTGAGCATTTTGATTATTATTGAACCTATTAAAGTATTTCAAAAACACTGAGGAACAAAATAGGAAAAAAGCAATGTTTATGATTTTTGGTGGTAACCCTTGAGTCTGGAGATGTTTACCAAGGGTAGGGTGTCGCCATCCAGTGTTTCCAATTGCACAGCACCCCACTGCAGCATCTTCGTAATGCGAAAAGGGCCTTCCCAGTGAGGGATCCATTTCCCTTTGGTTTGATTAGACAATTGTGGTCTGTGTAATAGGGCTAAATCACCGGGCTTCAAGTTGTTCTGCCATAAATTTTGGTCATGAGCCTCCTTCCTTTTTATCTGAGTCTCTATCAATTGTTTGGTCGCAAGTAGACGAATCTCCTCCACTTTATGTAGTGCTCCTAGCCTCTGAGAGATATCACAATCCTTCTTTTCCTGCATGAATGCTATCTTAGGTGATCCATGTAAAAATTCAAAGGGCTCGATAGGTAAGATGCCATAGACCAATTGGAATGGGGAATATCCAGTGGCCTCTTTGTAGGCTAACCTGTATGCCCAAAGTGTACCTAGGTACGCAATGCCCCATGAAGTGGGTTGCAACATACACTCCTTTCTTAACATTGCAATTAAAACCTTATTTGTCGACTCAGCCTGTCCATTTGCTCGTGGATAGTAAGCACAAGAGGTCCTATGAAGAATTCTATACCTGTTGAAGATTTCTTGCAGGACTTTATTGACAAAATGGGTACCTTGATCCGTACAAATTTCAAGTGGACAACCAAATCTGCAAATGATGTTACTATAAATGAAATCAGCAACAGTTTGGGCAGTGCAATCGGAGGAAGCAATAGCTTCAGCCCACTTTGTGGCATAATCAGTAGCTATCAGGAGATATTTTTCTCTTTTTGGAAACGCGGGAGGGTAGATTGGCCCTACAAAATCTAACCCCCACTTCTCAAATGGTTGCCAGGAGGTGGAAATAACCAAGGGGTTATGTCTCTGCTTTGTTGGCTTAGGTCCACACCTCTGGCAAATGTCACATGCTTTTCCCCATTCATCTGCATCCCTAAATAGTGTAGGCCACCATAGACCCGCATCCAGTATCCTCTGACTCATAATGTGTCCTGGGAGGTGCCCACCACCTGTACCTTCATGTGCAGAGTGAAGGACTTCCCTCACTTCTTCTTCTTCCAAACACTTCCTGAACCGGTCATCTTTGCCCTGTCTGTACAATTTATCTTCGATGAAGGTATATGGTCTACTCTTGATTAGCAGGCTCTTCTTTTGTACAGCACTAGCCTTTTTTGGATACAATCCAGTTTTAATGAAATTTTTAATGTCGTAATACCAGCCTTGAGCTTTTACAGCAAACAGATGAGCATCTGGAAAGTCATCATTGATTCCACTAGATTGATTCATCATATTTATTCTGGATAAGTGATCCGCCATAACATTGTCTTTTCCTGGTTTATGGACTACAGAAAAATCAAACTCTTGAAACAACAATAGCCACCTCCATATTATGCCGGTGGCCTGGGGTTTGTTGAGGAGGTATTTTAGTGGTTGGTGATCTGATATAATAATAAATTTTACCCCCAATAAGTAATGACGGAATTTTTGGACGGCAAAGACCATTGCTAGTGCTTTCCTTTCAGTAGTACTGTAATTCCTTTCAGCCTTGGTCAAGATTCTACTGGCATATTGAATTGGCCTGTCCATTTTAAATTCTTCACTTGGTTGGGTCAAAACTGCCCCCACTGCATATGCACTGGCATCGACATGTATATGAAAGATTTTTGACCACTCCGGGGTGACCAAGATAGGAGCACACACTAACCGTGACCGTAATGTCTGATATGCTTTTTCCTCCTCTTCTTCCCATTTAAAGGGTACTTCCTTACCTGTAAGTCTAGTCAGAGGTCTAGCTATCTCTGCATACATTTTTATGAACCTTCTGTGATAACCAGTATGCCCCAAGAAACTCTGGATCTCTTTAGGGGATTTAGGTTTAGGCAACTTTAATATAGAAATGATTTTGTCAGGATCTGGGGCCATACCTTTAGCCGACACCACATGTCCTAAAAGGGTTCCTTCTGTCACAAGGAAATGACATTTATTTGGATTGAGCTTTAACTTAGTTTCTCTGCATCTTTGGAAAATATTCTGCAGCTGCCTCAAGTGCTGGTCCAAACAATCTAGAGGAGTTTCCTTGTGAGATCCTGAAAACGAAGAGAAGTCATCCATGAAGATTCTAAGTGATTCCAGCAATAGGGGGCCAAAAATGAGATTGACCATTCTGTTAAAGGTGGCTGGAGCATTTCTGAGCCCAAATGGCATTTTTACGTACACATATGTTCCCCAAGGTGTGATAAAAGCAGTCTTTTCCCGATCCTCTGGATGTATTGATATTTGATTATAGCCACTGAATCCATCCATAAAACTATATAAGGCATGCCCAGCCACTTCTTCAATGACCTGTTCTGCAAAAGGCATAGGGAACCCATCTGGAATGGTCACCTTGTTGAGAGCTCTAAAGTCAACACAAATTCTGATTTTATTAGTATTCTTCTTCGGAACTATAACCATAGGTGAGAGCCACTCTGAGTGTTCTACAGGAATGATGATTCCTGCATCCTCCATCTTTTGGATTTCCACATAGACGGCTTCGGCATACTTTGGATTAAGTCTATAGCTCCTTCCTCTGATGGGTCTGGCTCCATCAACCAGAGGGATTCTGTGCTCTCCATAAGATGCAGGCACTCCTTCTAAGTCTTTATAATGCCAGGCAAAAACATCTACATACTGGGTCAAGAATGATTTTACCTTTTCCAGGAGCTCTGGGTGGCTCCACAACCAAGTGGCCACCAGAACTGGTTGATTATTGTTTTGAGTGCCTAAGTATATTTCTTGGACCGGATTTCTTGTTACCATATTATCTCCCTGTGCCTCTGCTTCCTTGTCTTCTTCTACTAGCTTTTCGTGCATTGCTTCATAAGCAGGTGTATTTTGGACTACGATGTGTTCCTCCTTGTCCTGCATCCATCCTGCAGGGATTTCTTGAATTGGGAAAGAACATTCAACCTCAGAATTTTTTACCTTGTTTTTAGCTTTAGAAACTTCGTTATCCGTTGTTGACACATCCTCCTCTAATTTGTATTTGAGGGGTATCTTCCTGCCTCTTCTGTGGTCAGTGATGGGCTCTCCTAATCCATCAACCTGGACCTTTTCCTTGTCTTCATCATAATCTTCAGTCGTGCCAGGAGTATCAAGAAAAATTCCAAAACAAGAAGAAGAGTTGCCCGCTTGGAGCCAACTTAGAATATCCTCTTCTTCCTCAAAATCTATTTGGGGTTGATCCTCCGCTTCTGTTTCCATGCAAATGCTCACTGTTTGCATCATACTAGTGTTTCCTTGATTGTCTGGGCCTTCTTCTAAATGAATTTGTGTCAGCTCCTGCCCTTTCTTTTGTACCCACATAGTGTCCTTACCCCAATCATGAATGACACTGGCATGCCTCAGCCAAGGTCTTCCAATTAAGAGAGGAAATCCTCCTTCAACCTGGGGCAATCTTAAAACCACAAAATCCAGAATGAATAGATTACCTTGTACTTCAAGTGGAACTTTTGGGATTACCCCCAAGGGCCTTACTTTGCTCTGATCTGCCAAAGTAACCGTGAAATTTGCAGGTCTTGAAGGGTGGAGCCCAATCCTTTTCATGGTATGTTCAGGCATCAAGTTAATGCCAGAACCACCATCTACAATAACACCTTGAAATTCATGACCCTTGATTGATATTGTAAGCCGAGGACTTTTATAATCTGTAAGGGGTGCTTCCCCCCTAATTATCCCTTTATGTAAAATAGCAGTCTTGGCCACTAAGCTTGTAGTAGAAGCCTCATCAATTATCTGCAATAATTCTGACCTGAATTTCCCATCCATCTTTATTAAATCAAAAATACTAACCTCCTTCTTCATTGACTTGAGTAGTTTTGAAGCCTCTGACTCTTTAAGAGAGTGAGCTTCATTTGCTTTGCCAAACTCTTCTTGAGCCCTGTTGAAGGCATGCCCAATGGCATCACTGGTGCCTATGAGACATTCATTGTGGTTTGTGTCTGCACTTGTAGTATCTTTGTCTTCAATTGCAACTCTGTCTTTGTTCAATTCCTTAATTATCAATTCTTGATTTTCTACCACCTTTGCCGTTCCCTTGCTTCTTGTCTGTACTGCAAAAGATTCGAGTTCTTCTAATTGTACCACTCTAGTAGATGGTGAAGGTTCATTCACCTCAGGGAGTGTTTCCTCCTTGAATACAGAGATCATTTGGAGATGGGGTCCGGAAGTAGAGGCTTGATTCTTAGGACAACAGTTTGTATAGTGATCCCTGGCCTCTGGACAGTTCCTACAAGGAGGTGCATTTTCTAGGAGGGTGCACCTAGATTGGTAGTGCCCACATTCTCCACATCTAAAGCAAATAATTGGCCTTCTAGGCCCATTTGCAAAGTTAGTTCTCGGTCTAGGATTATAGTTATTACCTTGGTTTGCTGCTGCTGCCATTACATTTGCTGGTGGCAAAAGTCCTCCTTCTGTCCAATATGTCGTTGTCGGTATTCCCCTTACTTGGCATTCATGGGCCTCATGCCCAATCTTCCTGCATAATTGACAAGTCACATTTAGCAAAGGACATTCACTTACTATGTGTCCTTGCTTGCTGCACATGGAGCACCAGAGTCCGTTCTTAATGCCGCCTCCTTTTAGTTCTTGCAACTCCTGCCTCAGCTGAGCTAGTTCCTCTACTTGGGCTTCCTCTTCCTTTTGGAGCTTGAGGGCTTCAATCTCTTTTCTCAGCTGAGCTACAGTAGTCTCCTCCTCTGTGTAGGGCTTATTCCTTTTCAAGCCCTCCAGTTCCCTTCTTAATTGGCTCACTGGGTCCTCCAGTTCTGTACCATATGATGGTTGGGAAGAAGTTGCACCATACTAGTGCCTTATCTGTTCCAAGCGGGTGGCCGTATTGATGAACTCCTCAACAGAGGCAGTAGGTAGCACTAACTCTTTTATTTTGCATTGGGTGACCATAGGTAGAGGTTTGGCTAACCACTTCTTGACAAAGAAGTCGTGTGGTGGATCCGGTAGTTTAGCCATTAGTGCTTTGGCCCTGGTCACGAACTCTGGGAACTTTTCTCCTGGACCCAATTTCAAGTTTTCCAATTCTTCTATAATGATCTCAGCCGTGTTGCCATGCTGAAATTGATTTTTAAAAGCCTCTTTCATCAAATCCCAAGAGGTAAAGTGATTTTCAGCAAACTGGCTAAACCACTTGTCTGCCAGACCTTCCAATGTGGCGGGGAAGAGTATCAAGAAAGCATCTTCCCTACCCATTAGCCCTCTAGTCTTACATAATGCAAGAAATCTTCGAATGTGCTCATCTGGGTCCTCATGGGCTAAACCTCTGAAGGAGGGAAATTTTATGTTTAATCTGGAGAGCAAGATTTCTAGGTCCACCTGTCCTGCCATGCTTCCTACCGATGAAGTCGATGAAAGTGGACTCGATGATCTTCTGTTCGTCTTTCTTCTTGTCTGCTTGCACTTGATCCTCAAGGTTTGTGAACGGGTCGCGGTCATGAGCTATTCATAGTCCACTTAAAATGAGACACTTGATAAAAATATGTACCTTTTGGCCCACTGGAGTAGTGTTGTCGACATGGAATATTGTTCTCCAATGGCAATATATAGTCTCCTATGCTCAAATCTCCTTGGATGTCCCACCGTGCGTGCCAAATTTGTTGGGGATTCGTGGACAAGAAGGAGTTTGAGGGTTTGTAGGAGAAAAAGGGAGATGATGAAAATGGAATAACAGTGAGAACTTCTGCAAAGGAATACTCTTGGAAACCTTGAATATTGATTATCTTGCAACAATTACAATGACTGCACACAGTCTAATCAATGACTAAATACAACTTCAGAGAATATCAATTACTGAAGACCAATTATCTCAAGTCCTCTGGCAGCGGCCTCTCCTGCACCAATCCTTCACTTGCTTCACGCTTCCCTTGTGCACACCTTGCACTAAGCTTCCACCAAGCTAAGGAATTAGTATCTCGGCGCACACACACAGTAGACCTTGGGACTCTTGGAATCCAACCCGCCTTCTCTGCACACCTTCCTCTTGACACCTCTTGCACTCTTCAGTCTCATCGCACACTGGTGGTTCTTCCTTTCCTTTCTTGCTTCCTATGAAGCTCTCTCTTGCTCCTTTTCTCAATGTGTGTTCAAGAATAGCCTTTGTCCTCCTCTTGAACCCGCCGGTCCCGTGACTTCTAACTGCCATGGACTCTTGGGCTTCCTTTGATGCCCCAAGATTCTCTTGTTAGTTGGTGGCCAACGAATTGCCCTTTGTCCTGTAGTGACTTTAGTGTAAAACCAAAAATTTTAATGGGGGTCATACTTTCACTTGTGCGTACACTTTTCCGCTTCACATGCCTTCACATTCCCTTTTAATTCTTCCTTTGTGTACTAAAGGGGGGTTCGCCTAAACCTTCCTAAATACTTTAAAACACATTCTGATCCTTAGGAAAATTAGAGAAAATACGCAACCCGCTTCTCCAATTTACCCTTTGTGGGACAATTAATTGTCACTTAGGCACTTTGACTTTGCACCTGTTGGCTTGACCTTGACCTTGTTGACTTTGACCGGTTTGCTTTGACCATCATGACTTTTATGGGCTCAACAATCGGGTTAACCCTCTTGGTCTCACCATGAGTTTATGGATGAAATGCAATACTCATGCATAATTCAATTCCTATGGATTGAAATGTTGCTTTCCAAAAATTAGATGTAAATCTTGCATCCCTATTATAAATTATTCTTTTTGGTATACCATCTAACCTAAAAATTCCTTTCATGAAAATTTTAGCAACATGCATAGTTGTATCAATTTTCCTCATGGGAAGAAAATATTCCATCTTTGTAAAATGATCCATAAGAACAAAGATGGTATCATGCCCACTTCTGGTTAGAGGCAACGTTTGTTATGAGATCCATAGAGATGGATTCCCATTTTTTATCAGACACATCTAATGGTTGTAGCTACTTGTGCTCCTTTTAAAGTTAGCCTTAACATGTTGATTTTTCAAACATTCTTTCACATACGTCATAATGTCATATTTCATATATGGCTAGTAATATGAAGCCTTCACTTTAGCATAAGTCGTAGAAAAACTAGGATGTGCAGAGAAAGGTGCATGATGATAGTCATATAGAATCGTTTCTTTCAAAGAAGATTATGAAGTAATACGTAAAGGAGAATTAAAATACAAATCATTGTTTTTCAAATGAAATTTTCCATAACGTAGAACCTCGATTTTTGTACAGAAATTTCAACATTGTCCCATAATATAAATCTTCTTTTAATTCTTTTTTTAATATATAAAATTAGAGCATAAAATAGAAATTGAATTGCATAAAGGTTTAGGACTCAAAGCATTAGCCACTTTGTTTTCTTTTGTTGCTAAGTATTTAATATCAAAATCATATTCACTTAGCGATTTGATCCATCTTTTTTGTCTATTGTTAAGTAAACGTTGAGTGAAGATATATTTAAGGCTATGATGATCTGTTCTTAATTCAAACTTTATTCTAAACAATAAGTGTCTCCAATATTTAAGTGCATGAACAACCACAAGCATTTCGAATTCATGTGTTGTATAATTTAATTCATGTCTCCTTAGTCTCCTTGACTCGTAAGCCACTGCCCGTCCTTCTTGTGAAAGTACACATCTGATTTGACTTCTAATAGCATCACATGAAACAATAAATGGCTTCCCTAACTCATGTATTTCTGGCACACAATTTTCAATAACATTTTGTTTTAATTTGTCAAATGTATATTCATACTAATCATTTCATGTGAAGTCAATGATTTTCTTTGTCAATTTTGTAAGCGGATTTGCAATTTTAGAAAACTCCCTAATGTGTTCCCTCTCATATTGTGCCAAACCAAGGAAGCTACTCACATCTCTGACACATTTGCGTGTAGGCTAGTGAACAATGGTTTTAAGTTTCTTAGGATCTATGTGAATTCCCTTCCTTAGACATAACTCTCCCCAAATAAGTCACTTCTTCCCTTGGCAAAAAAATTTAAGAAATACTAAAATAAATTCATCGACATATTTATGAAACACATAGATGTTGCAAGAGCATTTGTCAATCCAAAAGGAAAAAATGTGAAGTAGCAATGACCATAGCATCTTCTAAAACCAGTTTCAAGTATGTCCTGAGAATTTAATCTAATTTGATGATACCCTGATCTTAAGTCAATTTTAGTGAATAATATAGCACCCTATAGTAAATACAAAGTTTGTATGAGCCATATTCTTGTTCTTGAAACAAAGCACATGCTTCCCAAGGTGAAACACTAGTTCTTATCAACCCCTTCTTCAATAGAGCATCTAGTTGGAGCTTCAACTCTTTAAATTCATAAATATTGAACCTATAAGGTGCTCTAGAATAAGACTGACTTCTTGGATAAAGCTCTATAGCATGGTCAAGTTTCATAAGAGAAGGCATGCCTAGTAGATCATCAAGAAATACACTTACATACTCATCAAAATTTTTCTCACCTATTCAAGTATTCCTTCTTTCTTCTTCTCATGAAGGTCATTCACATAAACCAAATATGTTTCACAATCCTGTTGAATACCCCAAATTGGCTTTATATTAGAGCTAGGAGTAGAACCTGAATTGCACTCATCTACAAGACCATGTTTGTCCCCCTCTATTTTCAAAGTAAGAATCTCACGTTTGCAATCAATCATGAAACTATTATGAATTAACAAATCCATGCCAATGATTACATCACATTCTCTCATTTCAATTACATGGAAGGTACCCAAAAACTTGTGTTCAACTAACATAAAATCAAGATTCTCAATACAACCTTGAGTATAGTGTATCCTACTTGCCCATCTCTAGAGGTCTTTTGGTCTGCATCTCAATATGCAATCGTAAAGCCTCTACCGATTTAAGTGCAAGGAAACAACTACCTGAATCAATCAAGAAACTAACCTTATTTGAGGATATCTCCCTCATAATCCTAATCACCGATGGCCTTGAATGAGAAGACGTTGCCATGCATTGCAGTCTAGGGTTAGAATACTTACCTTGATCATCTACTTCCTTAATTGTTATGTTTTCCTCTTGTAAATGAGCTATCTTTTCCTACATAGAATGGTTGATGGCCTTTTTGGACATTCAAAAGTGCGATGTCCATGTTCTTCACATAAAAAACAAAGTCCCAATCTTTAAGCCCACTCAAAAAAATCAGAATCATGTTCCCAAAGCACATGCTCTTGCTTCTTCGGTGTATCAATCTGCTTCAACTTAGTTTGTCCTCCTTGAGCATTTATAGAGTTAGTAGATCTCTATCCATTCTCATTTGTTGAAATAGTTCTTGGGGATCAATTTCATCTTGTGATAAACCTTTATTTGGATGCTTTTTCATAGTAAACTTCTCGACCTTCTCAATGTCTTGTGCTTTTGCAGCCACATCAAGAAAATCTACATATCCATACCCCTTTACTTGATAGCAAAACTCTTCCCATAAACCCTCACCAGGGCATCTCTAGAAACTTCTAGTGCATACTTATGTAAACACTAATATTTTTGCTTATATGCTTCAACATACAAGTTATGTCTATCATCCTCCTATTGCTTGAAGGACTAGAATTCCATTTTCTTTTCCATCCATTGATGTGTGATAACAATAATGATTCTCTCCTTGCTCTCGAAACTCTTTCTAAAGAATTGTCCCTTCACCCTTCATGTGCTCTTTTCTGCATGTATGATTTCCACCATAGTTTGGTGACTCCTTGCATATGCAAGCTTGCCACCTTTGCTTTTGACTTCTGAATAGACCCGCACAGATGAAAGAAATCTTTGAGGTCCTCCATCCATGCTTCATGATCCTCTCTAGTTTTCTTCGCACCATCAAATTCATTCAACTTTGCTCTTTTAAACATTATTTTACGAGCAAACTTCCCTGCATCATCATCATCTTTAGGTTCAGGTTCTCCTCTATCTCTACATGCATTTGATGTGCATGGATTATTACCACCTTCATCATTGAGGTCCATGAAAGCATGTGCAATACCCTATTTGTGTTTTTTGGATCTTTCTTTATGTAACTCTACATTCAATCTATGAATAATCTCCTCCTTCTCTTCTATCGTCTTCTTCAAAGCATGCATCTTGTCCCGGAATGCAACTTTTCTCTCATACCACTTGTAACAAGTTTCTTAATCTTCATCCACAATCCCACAAAGAATAGTAGAATTCTTCACAACAAGAGACAATGAGAAAAAAAAGAGTATGCACATAAAAAGGAGAGAGAAAAAGAGAGAGAGAGAGAGAGAGAGAGAGAGAACTTTATTATCTATGGAGATGTCCAAGTACTTCCGATAAACCTCACAAAATCTATGAAATAGCTTCAAAGTGAAGCCTCATCCACTCAACCACCTCGGAGTTGATCTCAATCCCAATCGGAATCACAATCTCAATCTCAATCTGAATCGAAATCACAATCTCAATCTCAATCCCAATGCTAATCCAAATCTCAATCACAACAGAAGAAAATGATCATAATGAATGTCCCACCATAATCCCTCCCTAGCTCTCAGTTTTCGTCTTTTGGATCTCCACCTTCTGCTAGTGCATGATCAATCATGCGCTCGTAGAATTTGCATGCTCCAAGATAGTGTCTTTTTGCATGTCTCATGCAAGACTTCCAAAAAACCCATGCGTCTACATTTCATACCCACGTGACGAATTGTACCTACAAAAATAGAGGCAATATGTGTAGCACACTCAGAGACACATCAATCACCCAAAATACCCCACATAACAATGTGCATTTTCTAAATCCACAAACATGAATATGATGAATCAAAGCTTCTCTTTTTTTTTTAAGTACCCAAAAACAACACTTTAAGCCTTGTAACTCAAAAAGAGAGAGGAATTAGCTTAAGCTTGTGAGACAAAAATATTCAGTTGTTCGATCTACACAATAGTGTTAGAGATGCCTTAGGTGTGAATCCACTTCCAAATATCACTTATGAGACATGTAAAATTGGAAATTCTAGAGAGAGATGAAAAAACATGAGCAATATCTTCATTAACCTATCTTCATGCAACCAAATGAGACATAAAACACAGGAACTACAAAATTTTCAATCAGGTAAAGTTTCTCTACTAAGATAACTATACCTTTATCTCAAACAACACTTTTTCTAATTCTTTCATATCCATGCTCAAATTTAACACACAAATTGCTTGTGACAACTTTATAAAGAGAGAATATAAAACGTTATTGCTAAGAAATTTTGCAAAAATGATCTAAATATCCTAAACATAAAATTTCATTATTACCTACATAACTTTTTTTTGGGGAAAATCAATGTGCTACCTTACAATTCTCGCATTCTATGAAGATTTCTATCCTCACAGTGGGAAAGAAGGATAATGTTCCATAAACTCATATAAAACAACCCGTGTTGAATCTTCAATAGGACATGCAAACCACTTAACTAAAATTCTATTATTTCACGATTCTTAAGATATCTAATTCTCCTATCCATTATAACTTCTAGCTCAAGCTCAAAGCGGCATCTTCCTTCAACTTAGATTTGTCCAACAAAACATGGTCGGCATTAGGAACACACTTTTTAAGTAATCCAACATGGAAAACTGGTTGAAGTTTCAAATTCTTAGGCAAATCAAGTAAACATGCAACAGAACCAACTTTCTTTAACATTTTAAAAGCACCACGATAACATGGAGACAATTGACAATATTTTCCTAAAACATGATTTGATTTAGAAGCTTTCAAATTCAACTTTAATGAGCTGGCATTTCAAACATTCTTTCACATGACTCCCAATGTCATATTTCATACGGGGCCACTAATATGAAGCTTTCACTTTAGCATAAGTCCTAGAAAAACCAAGGTGTGGAGAGAAAGGTGCATCATGACAATCATGCATAAACGTCTCTTTCAAAAGAGATTTTGAAGAAATCCATAAATGATAATTAAAATAGAAATCATTATTTCAAATAAAATTTTCCTTGAAACATAGAACTTAGATTTTCATATAAAATTTTCAAGATTCTTGCATACTATAAATCTTCTTTTAATTCCTTTTTAATATCAAAACTAAAGGATAAAATAGAAATTGAATTCCATAAAGGTTTATAACTCAATACATCATCCACTTTGTTTTCTTTTCTTGCTAAGTATTTAATATCAAAATCATATTCACTTAGCAACTTGATCCATTGTTTTTATCTATATTTAAGTAAAGGTTGAGTAAAGATATATTCAAGGCGTTGATGATCCATTCTTAGTTCAAACTTTACTCCAAGCGATAAGTGTATCCAATGTTTAAGTGCATGAACAATTGCAATCATTTCTAAGTCATGTGTTGTATAGTTTATATCCTTCATTTCCTTGACTCATAAGCCACTACCCTTCCTTCTTGTGAACATACCGATTTGAATTCCACTAGCATCACATGAAATAGTAAATGACTTCCCTGAGTTAGGTTTTTAGCAGAAAAGTTTCAATAGTTGTCTATTTTAATTCTTCAAATGCATTTTCACACTCATCATTCCATGTGAAGTCTCTATCTTTCTTTTCAATTTCATAAGAGGATTTGCAGTTCCAGAACCCTAATGTGTGCCCTCTCATATTGTGCCAAACAAAACAAACTTCTCACATCTCTCACACATTTGTGTATAGGCCAATCAACTATGCTTTTATTCAGGATCTATGTGAATCCCTTCCTTAGGAACAACTCTTCCCAAGTAAGTTACTTCCCCTTTTGCAAAGCAACATTTACTCATCTTACCTTATAGTTTATGCTCTTTGAGTTTCTATAAAGTCTTCTTGAGAAATGTTCTAAAAGACGTTTTGGGTATTTGCTCAGGCTTTACTCTAATTTGATGATGCCTCAATCTTAAGTTAAGTTTAGTGAATATTGTGGCACCATTCAAATGACTCACCAATTCATATATATGTAGAAGTGGATACTTGTTGTTAATGCTTTTCTTGTTCAATCCCCTATAGTCAAAGTCTATATGAGCCATCTTTCATTTTTTGAAACAAAACAGGTGCTCCCCAAGGTGAAACACTTGGTCTTTTCAATCTCTTCTTCAATAGAACATCTAGTTGGAGCTTCAGCTCTTTCAATTCATCCATACTAGACCTACAAGGTGCTCTAGAATAAGGCTCACTGATTATGAGAACTACGAACAATGGATGTGGTTCACTCTTAAGAGCATGTGCAAATATACCTGTGATGATAGGTGGAATCTCCAAGACATTTCACTTTTTCATTCAGGGTAATTGCTCCTATGAGATTATCTTAGGTCAGTCGTATATATGCGATGCCAAAATGGAAACCAAAGTTATGGATGATGGATCTACATACGTGAGAATTAGATCTAAGGATGATTTGTAATCAATCCAAGATATGATACTAAGTCCTAATCACATAAGAAATCGAGAACAAATTAGAAAGACTCCCATCCATTCACAAGAGAAGGTATGTGATCATCCTATGCCTCTTCGTGAATTCGGTACCTCATTTGATCAAAATTTTTCCCACTATTGAGTGAGACAATGGTGTTCCTTGGATTGATGTCTCGCATCCTTTTGTAATTACTCTAGATATTTTTGCACTTTATTTTCCTTCATCTTATTTGCAATTCATTCATTATAAAGAAATCCTTAAACATTTTATTAAAAATTATGAAAAATTGTACAAAGAAAATGGATACATTTCATCAGATGAACATGTCAAACATGTGATTGAGACTTCGTCCACATTCTCATTACTTGAAGAACTTCAAAATATTTTGCATGAAAAAGAAACTTTCAGGTTTGTGCTATTAAATTCAATTGATGAATATGAACTTATTGCTAAATTTGTTATGAATGACATTAATAATGAAGCCAAAGTTGAAACCAAATATAAAATTGTTGATAAAAAGATTAAACCTATTTTCCAACCTTTACTGAAAGGGAGTGAAGAGAAATTCAAATAGTTCTCAAACGATCCTTGTTTACGAGAGCATACAAATATTGGTCAATATTTACAGATGAAACTTTGAAATTAATCAAAATAGGAAATGATGATCAATTTTTGTTACTTGTTGAATGCGACTTATTCCAAAGAGTTATTAAAAATCATGGAAAAGCTTTTTCATTATATCCTCATGAGATAGGTTGTTCTAATCCACAACTTGTACCTCCAATGTCTATCCTTATTGTACCTCATATCCCATGGAATTTACATCCTATACTAGTTACAAAAGCTCATTTACCTGAGTTAATGAGGCTAGTTAAGGAGAATATTCACATGAGGATTCTTGAGCCATCTTTTGCACCTTACTCAAATCTGTGGTTCACTGTACCTAAGAAAAATGGAAAACTATGATTTATACAAGATTTACAACTTGTGAATAAAGTTACGATTAGGAATGTAGGAACTAGCCCTATTGTAGGCGAATTCGCCGAAGCATTTGCCGGTCATGCTATCTATTCAATGGGAGATCTATATTCCCTCCTCTAGGCTTAGTCCGCATGTGTACTTTGCCACAAAGAGCTACTAACTCAGTAGCACACATGATGAATGCCATGAATATGGTTTTACATGACTTCATTCCTAATGTAATTATGCCATTTGTAGATGATATGCCTATAAAAGGATGTGGAGAGAATGCAAAAGATGAAACTCTAGATTCTTCTGGCTGTAGAAAATTTGTTGTTGACCATATCTTTGATTGTGAAAGGATTTTTTAGAGATTTGAAGAGGTTGGTCTTACATTTTCAATTGAGAAGTCTATTTTTAGTGTTAATGAGGTTCTCATAGTTGGTCATTTATGTGGGCATTATGGTCGGAGACCATATCCACCTAAGGTTGATGCCATAAAAAAGATTTCTCAGACATGTAGCAGTATTAGTGATGTGAGAGGATTTCTTGGTGCTTGTGTGTTTTATTCAATTTGGATTCCTCACTATGCACATGTTGCTAACTGTTTATATGAATCGCTAAGAAAGAATCAGAAGTTTCTATGGACAGAAGAGCATTCAAAAGCTATGAGGGAATTAAAAAAATTGCTTCTTAATGCTCCTATTTTAAAACATGTGGATCATTCTGAACAAAAGCCCATTATCTTGACTGTTGATATGAGTCTCATAGGCATAGGATGGATTATTGGTCAGGATGACAAAGAGGGAAAAAGATATGTCGTTAGATTTGGAGCCAAAATATTACATGAAACTCAAAGAATTTATCCTCAAATTAAAAGAGAACTTTGGGGTTTAGCCACCGCATTAAAAATTGATAAAGAATATTTTATTTGAACGAATGTAATTGTAGAGACAGACTCTTTACCACTTATAGGGATGATAACAAATTGTTCATCACCTGATATTGTTATGCTAAGATGGATTTCTTATATTAAATTTATAAATTTGGTTTTAATTCATATTGCTGGAAAACCTAATTCTATTGCTGATATGCTTTCTAGAGCTAGGTATGATGAAGAAGCAGAACTAGATACTAATGCAATTACTTATGAATCTCAAGCATATGTGTATGAATAATTTAACATTGACAAATATGAAGGAAAGTGGCAAGACATTGAAAGATATCTTAGTACTTTGATTAGATCACGTGCATGGTCTTCAAATAGGTTTAAGAATATTAGAAAAAGAGCTTTCAATTTTTTCTTAAAAGATGGACTAATTTGGAGACATGCAAGGGGAAAAATTAAATTTCCACAAAGAGTACTAAGAACTAAAAAAATTCAAATGCAAGTCATGAAAAATATGCATGATACTTTATGGGCTGGACATAAGGGATTTTTGGCTACTTGTGAGAAGATTAGAGAAAGTTATTGGTGGCCAGGAACCTTTGTCAATGTAAGGACTATGTGAATTCTTGTGATATATGTCAAATACATTCATCAAATAAGCATAGGGATCCTTTACATCCTACCTATGCACCATGTATACATTATAAATGGGTAGATGAACTAGTGACCATGCCCAAAGGTATAGATAAAGTGAGGTATATAGTACTAGCATGAGAAGACCTTACAAACCATGTAGAAGGATGTGTCCTATGATCTAAAGCAACATTCAATGTTTGTAAATGTTTACTTCAAGATGTAATATCGAGATTTGGTTATGTTGAGAGAGTAGTGGCTGGTAGGGGTGAATTAGATGCTCAAGAAGCTAGAGATTTCTTTGCTAGGCATGGAATTCCTTTAGCTCTTACCACTGTTTATAGCCCTGAGGCTAATGGGAAAATAGAAAGAGGGCATTCTCCAATTATGAAGGCAATTTCTAAAGCTTGTAATGGTGATCTTAAGAATTGGCCAAAATTTCTACCATTTGCATTATGGTCTGATAGAATGACTTATACTAGAACAACGGGGTATATGCCAACTCAGTTAATGCATTGCCAAAAACCTATTTTTCTTATGCATACTCAAATACTTACCTGGACTACTCTTCCATGGCATGACAATCTGTCTACATAAGATCTTTTGGCTCTAAAAGTTGAACACCTTGGGCAAGGAAACAAAAACATAGAGGAAGCTATTGCTAAGTTAAAAGAATCGCGAATTAAGAATAAGAAATACTTTGATAAGTCGCATAGCTTAAGGCCAAAGCCAATTCGAATTGATCGGTTTTGATTTACGATAGGACATTTGATTCCTTGTACGATGCACATACGAAGTTAAAATGGTGTTGGTTTGGACCTTATGTGGTGCTCAAAATGCATGACAATGAAGCTTATGCTTTACGAGAATTGGATGGAACACCTCTTAAAAGCTTAATTGCGGGTAAACGGATTAAATTGTTTAAAAAAAGGAATGATGAAAATTATGAGTTGATGAATGAATTTTTATTGATTTATGTTGATAGAAAAGGATGTATAGGATTTTCTCTTAATGTGTATTTTCTTTTGCAGGAATGAAGATAAATGTTTGGTTATGAAAGCTAATTATACGTGAGTGTCTAGATGTTGATGATATTTTAGTCGCAATTTGATGATGATTTGAGCAAAAAAATGACGATTTTTTCATGATAAATTTATGATGAATTTGAAGAGAGATGATTGAAAATCAAGATGATTTCCAAGTTGTATTTATCTATGATCTAAATTCTTTATGTTTTTTATCTATGCATATCATTTGCATTCATGTCAAAATATAATCATATAATTTGGAATGAGGATTATCAAATTATGAAGTGATTCTATTTAGCCACAGTAGGAATACAAAACTTGATTTATGTTTCTATTTTATGAATTGAGTGGGGATTTGATATGAGCAAAAGGATTTTGTAGTTCATTTCAAATGATGAAAGTAATTGTATATATGCATGATCATACAGATGCATGACTCTTATCTGTGAGATCCTATGTCTTTCTCCTACATGCATCTAGATCCTTAGCTTGGAATAAGGGGTTAAGCCTTTCCCCTTCTAAACAAAAAATTTACGAATGTAAAAAGAAAAAAAAATGATGAACGGAAGTTTATACCTTCTTTCATCCCAAAAAGGTATTTATGAATTTCACCTATATGAGAAAAGAAGTGTATGCCTTCTTTCATCCCAAAAAGGTATTTATGAATATCACCTACATGAAAATTACAAATCATACTTGTATGAAGCTGAAGATGAAGAAAATCTAGTTGTGGCAAGCACATCTAGTGATTAGAAATTGGGCAAACAAGGTGTATGTTTGTATGAGTAGATCTTGTTGATTTCTTTGACATGTTTGATTGCTTACATGTAAGAACTTATATACAAAGAAACCTGATTTTTACTGAATGAAGATGAATTTTGTTTGATGATGATCTTTGCAAAGTTTATAAATGATTGGAACTTAGATTAATGGTTTGTTGACCGAAGCAATTGATAGTTCAACTTTGTGATCTGATATGCTTTGAATACCATATTCAAATTAAATAAATTCCATGAGCATTTTGCATGAAAAATTGATACATTTGATTTGATAAATTTCAAAATTATTTATAAAAGAATTTGATACTGCTATATGATTGGATTTCAGGATGGCCATCAAGATGCTACTTCCCTTGATCTGCAGGTTGGCCCATCGGGACGATGTGCAGGTTTGGTGGGGGCAGATGTCGGAACCATTTCATTCTTCCATTTCACATTCAAGAAAATTAAAAAGTTGATTTCAAGATTGATTATCTCTAAAACTCTCTCAAAAATGTTTTATAAGCTTTTGTATTTCACTAACCTCTCTAGTGCCTCCAGGTAACAAATTTATGAAGATATAAACTGACTAAGCTTCATCATATGAATGCTTATTTTTATGAACATGGATTAGAATGTTTAGATCCTATGTGTATGAAAGTGCATGACCACTTATTTATCACGTGTCCATCTATATACCCTACATGTGCATGTGTATTAGGGTTTACCCTAAATGCCCATTTAGTTGTGTGATTGTGTGTATGGTACCCATTTGTATGTGGGGGTATGGGTATAAACCTATAAGTCTAGCTAAATATATGAGTATTTAATTAAGTGTGTGGGTACTATGTGAGTGTGTGTAAGGGTTTCAATGTGTATATGTATGAATAGGTATGTATGTGTGTGATCATTAACATAAAAATGATGTAAAAATTTGAATTAACAAATATATTCTTACAATTAAATAATATATCTTACATCTTTTACATTTGATTAATATATATTAAATTTTGCTTTAATTATCTATCATAATAATGTGTGTGTATATAAGTATTAACGTAATTAAGAAGATTAAACTTTAATGTGAACCTAAATTAAATATATTAAAGAATTATAAAAATAAAAACCAAATAAATTAAAAAGAAAAAGGACAATGTGTGAATTGCATGTGTTGTGTGTGAGTGCAAGTTTAAAGAGTGGTGTAAGTGAGTCATGTGTTTAAAGTGTGTTAAAGTTTGGAATAAATTATTTGTGCAATTGATGTAATTAAAGTGAATGTTTTAAAGATTGGTTATGTGTTAAAGTACGAGTGTGCTAAAGAATGGTGTAGATGAAAAGGTGAATGTGTGCACTTATTATATATGTATGTGTGTGTTTTGTTCTTTCTTCCTAATGTTTTTCTATAGTGAGCTTTGATAAAGATTGACAAATATTGACGAAGTGTGATGACTATTTACAAAATTGGAGAGCGGAGTTGCTTATGTGCTGCTTCATCCACCTTTTCTAAATCCAATTTTTAAGCTTAATTTTGTATAAGTCTTTTACATCAAAATATTTGTATAGGGTTTATTATAGTTCTCAATTAGAATAGCAGTTTTGTCACTCAAAAAGTCTTTAGCATTATCAAGAAAACATTTTAGAATTATTCATTAATCAATTGGTAATTTTCATTATTCTATCTTCCCAAGTCGACTTCGAGTAGCACTTTTGAGCCCTCCAAAATTGGAAATTCTAAAGGGAGATGAAAAAACATGAAAAATCTCTTCGTTAACCTATCTTCATGCAAGCAAATGAGACATAAAACACAAGAACTAAAAAATTTTCAATCAGGTAAAGATTCTCTACTAAGAGTATGCTACCTTTCTCTCATAAAACACTTTTTCTAATTCTTTCATCTTCATG
Organism: Ceratopteris richardii; assembly: GCA_020310875.1. Taxonomy (NCBI): domain Eukaryota; kingdom Viridiplantae; phylum Streptophyta; class Polypodiopsida; order Polypodiales; family Pteridaceae; genus Ceratopteris; species Ceratopteris richardii. Next base: position 174,526,855 of record CM035409.1, read on the forward strand.
CTCAAATTTAACACACAAATTTCATGCGGTAACTTTTTATTGCTACAAAATTTTGCAGATATGATCATAATATCCTGAACATAAATTTTCATTATTAGCTGCACTATGTTTTTTTTGGAAAATCAATTTGTGATCTTACAGTATGCATGAGAGAATCAAAAGGGGTAATACTCTAGTTTAACAAATTGACCAATCATCAAAACTAATATATCATAATTGTACCTATAATAATATTGAATAATTGTGAACAAGGACACCTACATAGGTGTACAAGAAATAGAATATTCGTTCTTGTTGAATTCATTACACTATGAAAGAACTATGCTTTTGCCTCCATCAACTTAATATGAAATTTAGAAGGTTTTAGTTAAGAAAAAGTTAAGAAAAAAAACTAGCGCAAGGACAAATCTAAATAAAATTAGGAAACAAATTCTATTTTTTAATAAATTAATGAAACAAAAAATATCCATAATAGCTTGAAACTCTAATTATACTGCATGCATTTTCACCATATGTATCATCTTTATCCTCAATGACCGTGTGAAAAAAAAAAAGTTCACCGCACACTTTTTTATATGCTCATTAAGGAAAGATATAATCAATTGATTAACCATAGATTATAAGTTCAATGACATTTGTAAAACTATAATGATGTAGTTTTTGCCCATTTTGCCATCGTTTTCTAACAATCCCCCCTTCAATGTCAAAATGGCCTAAGGTTCACCGTTCAATATTCTACATAAATTTTCATGTCTATCCCTCAATAATGCTTTGGTAAATATATCTTCCACATTCTCACTTGTAGGTACATAGATAAATTCAATGTGCTTCTTAGATACCTGCTCACAGAATATAATGATAATGAACTTCAACATGCTTGTTTTTTGCATCAAGAATAGGATTCTTTGCAATAGCAATAGCACTTTGACTATCTGATAATACTTCCCTTCATCTTCTTCACACTTCCTAAAGTGTGCATGCTGATTTTTGTGTGTCTTAGCTTCTAAATTTAGGTTTTCTTATCTTGTTGTTGTTGTATTAGGTTTCTACCTATCTTTTCAATGATTTAGAAGATAACTTCTCCTCATAATACGAGAATATCTAATTTCAGATTAGGTTTGCTCATATGACTTTACTTGACCTTCCAATCACTTCCAATTGCAAATCTCTAGCAAACCCTAATTTTGGTGTTTAGTCAAATTTGGATCAAAGATGGTCAACAATTTTTATTGGCTTATCTCAAAGTACTCATTGAGAGCTTTCTATTGATATATAACATTAAGCCATTTGAGACCTAAAGTCAAACCATAATTTTTGCTCTTTTTTTTTCATATTATTTTGAGATCAATGGTAGTGATTTAATGTTAAACAAGCTCAAGATCTAATAGTTATTATGTAATCGATCCAATTGAAGCATAAAAAGCCAATTCAACTCCAAAAAGCACACACAGGAATAGACTTAAGCGCGAAATTCATTCACTTCCAATTGCACAAATTCTCTTGCACATTATCTCTTATGCACATTTTCTCTACATTTTTGTACCTAGAATCTTGTTTACTCCACTTTGAAAATTTTCTCTTCTCTATTTTCTTGTCATTCATCTCATTTTATTTGGTCAAGGTGTGTATGTGCTAAGGTTCTAAGTGTTGGAAAGATCTTGATTACTTGTGATTATTATTTGGACCTACCTTACTTCCAACAACATATACTTCCTCCTTGAGGTCTCCATTCGGGGATGCTGATTTGAGAGCCATGTGATAGATTGGCCATTGTTTATGTGAACTAAAATAAGCACTGCTCGGATGGTAGTCATCCTTGGAGTCGAGGCAAATGATTCACAAAAGTCAATCCCTTGGACTTGTGAGTAGCCTTGTGCAACAAGTCTTGCTTTGTGCTTCTCCAAAGCACCACTAGCCTTGTACTCTAGCTTCCATATCCACTTGGTGCTAGCTTAGAGGGGGTCAAACCACTAGCTCCCAAGTTCCATTCATCATGATATTGTCATATTCTATTTGCATGGACGCCCTTCAATTGGGATCATGGAGTGCCTCTTCCACATTTGTTGGTTCCTTTGCTTAATCTTGTATCTTCAAGTTCAAAAGTAAATAATCTACTTGTCTTTTCTCCTTTGGCAATTCTCTTGAATCCATGTTGGGGATCCTCCATAAATGCTCCATATTTATTGAACCTGACCTGCAAACCCTTTTCCACAATTTTTCCAATACTCATCAATTTTTTGGTAATTGTAGGTACATATAGAACCCTGCTCAACAGATTTACATTCCCATCAGAGGTTTTAACATTTCCTACCTTGAACACTGAATGCTTGGTGTCATCAGTTGTTTGTACCTGATGTTTTCCCTTAGGTTCCTCAAGGTCAGAGAGAAGAGCTACATTGCCTGCCACATGGTTTGAGCATCTTGAGTCAATGTAGAAGAGATGTTTATCATTCATACCTTGCTTTGAAGTCATATTCATAATCAGAAGAGAATCCTCTTGTTCCTTTGTATAATTGTTGTAATCTTTCCTTGATTTGTAGCCTCCTTGGTAGTTGTTATTGTAATTGTTGTTGTAGCATTGATGATGGTTGAATCTACCTCTTTGATTCTTGAAGCTCCTGTAGCACTCATCTGTAGTATGATTTGATAAACCACAGATATAACATGGGGAAGAGTTGAAAGGTTTCCCCCTACCTTGCTTACCTCCTCTACTCCTACCTCTTGAGTTTCTACCTCTCCCTGCATAGTTGGCTTGAGAGGTTGTACCTTAATCCTCAATCTTCTTGCTTCTATGCTTTCCAATTGGTCAGCCACATCCTTGACTTTGGTCACATACTTTGAGATGCCTTGCTTGGGTTGCTTTCTTTGAGTGGTAAACTCAATCGACAATTGGTTCTTCCTAGCCCTTGTGTTGGAAGAAAAATATGAAGACAATGTTTCCCAAGTCTCTTGGAATGTCTTATAGTTCCTAATGTGTGGAAGAAGAAAACCAGAGATAGAGTTAAGTAAGTATGACCTTGCTAATGCATCTTTGGCATGCCATGAATTGAGTCTTTCATGCTCCTCTCTTGTAGGTTGTCCTTTGCTTCTCAAAATGGGCATCTCCTCATCTCCTGAGATGTATCCATAGAGACTCCTTCATTACAAGTATGTCTTCATCCTCAAGGACCATGCTTGATAGTTGTTCCTGTCCAATTTATCAATTTAAGGAAAACCGTCTCCCATTTTACCTTAACTTTGTTGTGATACCACTGTTGGGAAAGATGGATGGACAAACAAATGAGTAGGTACTGCAAATTCCTCCTTTGTACCAACCCTCTTCCACTTTAGAGTTGATTTGTAGGTTCTCTTAGCTTTCCAATGACACTAAACAAGTGCCTATGTACTTTGGAAATGATGCAAGTAATGATTAATTCAAAACAGACTACTTCCCACTTCACAATCCAATGAAAACCTTCTATTTTGGTTCACACACTTGCTGCTTGTTAAGCTCAATGCTTCCAGTACAGTAGGAATTAAATAAATTCCTTTTGGAGATATCAAATTAGGTTAATGAGCTAATGATTCTAAGTAGAATCACTTAAAATGGTTAACTATGCATAGAGCAATCAATTTAGCAAGTGTAGCTTTACCCTCGATTTTTTAGGACCTCTATAGAGAATGACCAATGACCACTTCGACGAGCTTTTCTCCCGAGTCACTGCATGGAATGTCTTCAAAAATTTCCAGCATGTAGTAGACTTAGAGTTGATTCCAATGAGCTATAGAACAATGAAAAAAATGGAATAATGACTGAGATATGAGCAATACAAGATGATTGTTTTGAGTGGCAATGATAGAGAGATAAACAGATGTAGGCAATGATCTATTGTATTATATGACAATGTTTTACATAATCATTGGCATGATAATCAATGCCCAATGATGGTGAGAAGTGAGGCTATGAAGTGAGCCTAACTCTCTTACAATATGAGCAACTAAAGGCTTGGAATTGGAGTGATCTCTTCGCAAGATTTTACATTCATCTTTTATAGATGCTTCATTCAAAATTTGAATTTGAATTCAACTTTGGCTCTCACTAAAACTGATCCCCTAATCTATGAGATAATCTCTCCAAATGAAGTCGTAATTTTTTATTCTATCTAACTCCACGAGTTTTGCGGCTTTAACAAATATTCCTTCAAGTCAATTTGACTTTTACAAATGGTAAAATATAAAGAATCCATAGCAATGGCTCTCATGGGTCATCAATCAATTTCACATGAAGTCTTCTCATGCTTAGCCAAGTGCGTAGGTTTGGCATTTGCACCAACAATTTCATCACGAATAATCTCCATGGTGTCTAGTCTTGATGAAGGTAGTCTTGCCAAAATGTTAGGGGAGCACTAGATTGTGCTCTCTAACTACACTAGACAAGATTTTAGAAAATAGTTCTGATTACAAGATCACCCACATAGAGCAAATAATACAAGAATATGTAGTTGATACAAGAATTCCCACAACCCAGGACTGATAGGTATGAATAACTCGACTAGAGATGATATAGGAGACCCCAAAACCTGGGATTGTAAGTATGAAACAAGATATCTAGATTACAAGAACTCCCTTTCCGGAGATGAACTAGATACAAGAAATAACTCGACAAGATCTCGTACAATGAGATTACAATAGGACACAATAGGATGTCCAAGATACTAGACTAGAACAAGACACAAGACTAGGACTCAAACAAAAACTTGGAAAGTAATTACTTGGAGATCGTGACTCCTTGAGCTCCCAAGACTGGCATTTGTTGGAAGATTTCTCCTCCAAATGCACAACAAGAAGCTTGGGCCCTTCCCAAGACCTATCTGCCCTCAGACCAGTACTCACTAAAACAGGTATATCTCACAATCTCGAATCCAATCTAAAAACCCTTTTAGCCACAAAAACTAGATAGTAAGATCTTTCCAATGAGCTATCAATCATTGGATTTGGACATTGTAGACCTATAAATTGAGCCACACAAGACAGCAGAACATCAGACACAAAAATAGAATTATCCCACAATAAAGAAGATTTTTGTCAAAATTCTTTTTGGAATATAATCCTTGCTTTATAAGCTTTCTAGCAAGTACAAGAAATCTCAAAATGGAGCTTCCTACAAAGAGAAATTGAAGTCCTAACAGGCTGCTACAGAAATGGAGCACCCTTTCGAAAGAGTAGGAGAGATATACAATAGAAGAAGAGCATCTATGAGATCCTATGGCTCAATGACACATATATATGCAGCACCCCGACTTCCTAGCCTCCACACACGTCAGCTTGGATGGTCTTTATATAGCCTTGGGAGCCTTCTATGAAGAGTCCATGTCTCTTCACATGCCCTCCTTGTCTCTTCACTTGCCTTGTGACTTTGTCTCTTCATTGGAGTGGCTTTTGATGGTCCAATGCCTCCTTTTGGATAAGGTTGCACCTTCAACTTTGTACCTTGACTTTCCTAAGGTTCAAAAGCCTTCAAATGAAGTTATTTTATGAAAAAACAAAACTTGAGCTTGCCCTAGAAATGCATATCTTTTAACACTCCCCCTCAAGCTCAAGTTTCTTTTGCATTTGAAGTTGGTTCCTTGAGTTGTATGGATTGCTTCAGCTTAGCAAGCTTTCCAGCATCCAAGAACTTTGTTAGTAGATCAGCTACCTAGTCCTTTGTACTTACATGATGAATATCCACTTCCTTTTCAAGCACCTTCTCCCTTATGAAATGATAGTAGATTTCAATGTGTTTGCTCCTTGCATGAAACATAGGATTGTTTGCAAGATAAATGCTTGATATATTATCTCCAAACAAAGGAACTGATCCAACCTGCACATTCAAGTCTTTCATTATCTTTTTCATCCACATTATCTCACAAGTAGCTTGGGCCAAGGCTCTATATTTAGCTTTGGTTGAAGATAAAGCAACGGTGGGTTGCTTCTTTGAACTCCATGATACACAATTGTTTCCTAGCATGATCACATAACCTGTGGTGCTTCTTCTATCATCTTTGGAGCCCGTCCAATCAGCATCCGCATATCCTTTGAGCTCTAATGATCCTTTATAAGCATAGAAAAGTCCTTGATTTATTGTACCTTTGATGTACCTGAGTATCCTCTTTGCTACATTCAAATGATCATTAGGAGCATGCATGTATTGAGAAAGAACTCCTACACTAAATGCCAAATCAGGTCTAGTTATGGTTCCATATATAAGTGAGCCTATTAGGCCCCTATAGGTATGAATGTAATCAAGTTCTTCTCCTTGGGTGGAGCTAAGTTTGGTGTTTACATCCATTGGTTGCTTTAGTGGTTTGCATCCACTCATTCCCAACCTGTACAATACATCCAACAAATATTTTCTTTGCATCAAGTAGAGACCATCATTTTTCTACATAACCTCAATTCCCAAGAAGTATTTGAGGATTCCAAGATCTGAAATCTTGAATTCCTTCTCAAGTTTTGCCTTAATTTCTTTGACACCTGCATCATTATCACCTGTTACGATAAGATCATCAACATATATGCATATGTATATAGATTCTCCATCAACCCTTTTGATGTAGAGTGAAGGATTTGAATCACTTGCAACATAACCACACTTCATTAGGTACTCAACCAATCTCTGATTCCATGCTCTAGGTGCTTGCTTGAGTCCATACAAAGCCTTCTTTAGTTTACATACAAAATCATGCTTCTTTTCATCTTCATAACCTATGGGTAAATGGACAGGCTCTCACGGCCACGGAAAAAGTGGTTTTACAAGACTTTCTTCGGTTTAAATCCCTCGCAATTGGTCTACTTGGATTACCTAGAGCCCACAATTACCTCTCGAGGAGTTCTTCCTATGTCTATGCACTAGCGCCTATGTTCTCGGCAAACGCACCAAAATGAATAGTCTTAATGCCGCAGGAAAAATGCCTTACACATGCTTATATTTTTCCCAATTTGCTTGCACTCTATTACCTTTTCTTACTCCAAGTCCACTAATTCTCCTCGAATGTGTCCTTTTTAGGGATCCCCAGTAGGATCGCCAAAATGTTAAGTCCTAATGCCCACGAAAAAGATGCTTATGCAAGCCCTTATTTTGCTCAAACCCCGTGGAATTTGTCCACTTGGATTATTTGGAACCCACAATGATCTCGCAACGGATTCTTCTTATGTCGATGCACTAACTCATATGTTCCCTGTGTTTCTGTCTATGAATGCATGATCTAGGAAAACAGTGACACCGATTGCAGAATATGATAGGCGATCCCAATTCAAACGTTAACATTACACACGAACCTTTCTTCCAGGTATGGTGGCAAATAAGACTCTGTATTTAAATAGACCATCATGCCTGCTGTGACAGGTGTCTGCAATGACAAAGCCTCTAGAACTGAATGTCTAAATGATACTTGAAGGATCATCGATCTTCACAAGCAATCCGGTGTATATTGATGTGAGACTACCGAAGCAAGATTTTCTTTAAAAATATCATTTCAGCTGAATAACGTCGGCTGTCATCTCAAAATGTGCTATGCATTGATTTCCCTCGAAGCGGTATTTTTGTGCTTGATTACTAGTGTCAGCAAAGCTACAGAGAAATCGTGAGTCTTCTCTTTGTTTTGCTCCTGGTTCCGACATAAAATCACAGGTACCAACAACAAATTATAGTGGTTCGATGCGTAATTATCTATGTCAACCTCCCTAAAACTCTCTTCAGAAAATGCCACACATCAGATCGTCCTCAGTTTGCTCGCATGCTCTGCCTAGAGATAATGCAGTGCATTTGTACGTAGCTGGATGGGTCACAACAACAATGTAATTACCCAAGCATGCTTGTCTGCCTTCAGCCTACTGCCATCCTTGTTACGAACAATGCAGAATCTCAAAATTTTCAGACATAGACATACCTCCTTCGCTAACGGATTATCTAAAGATGCCTCCTTGCGAAGCAAACTTCCCATGGATATGTGAGGCACGTCCAGAAGCTTCGCAAGCCTCCCAGCATAGGAGGATTTCTTTACGCCAGAAGTCCCCAAGAAAACCCATTGAGGGCCCCGTCCCGTACTTTGTCCATGGGTATCATCGCTTAATGCTGCCACTGAGCAGCGGTAGAAGGAGTTGCATCGTTCACTATGGACGTCATCGAACGAACAGCAGAGCGAAACTCTGGTTTTCTAGAAGAATGACTGCTCCTGTTCCGAATTCTCCAGCTCTCATACCCTCTGTTGAAGCGGAGCGTGCAGCGTGAAATACCATTCATAACTATCAGCTATGGCGCCGACTTGGAGAAAAACCCAAAGTTTGAGAGAGAGCGAGAAGATAGAGAGGGCGATCGTTTTGTGTGGAGAGAGAACCCGATAAAGAGATAAGATTTTTTCATATACACACACAAAGTGCAACGTTTTTGTCAAGCAACCCTTGCCTGACAACTTCACCATGAATTTGGATGCCCTTTTCCACTATTCTCAAGCATCCACATGCTTTCAAGATATGAATGAAGGTCATCCCATCTGGAGAAAGGCCTTTCTGCTCCATGAGATCAAAACAATTCAACGCTGCATCAGCTTTATCCTATTGCACATACCTTGCAACAAGTGTAGACCAAACCACAACATCCTTGACAAGATCATCTAGTACTTCTTGCGCTATTTCTAATCTTCCACATTTGGAATACATGTTCACCACAGCAATGTCAATTTCGATGTTTGTTCCAAGTAGACCCTGCCTGACTATTTCATGATGCACTTCTTTGCCCTTGTCAATGTTTTGCAGTTCTCCACAAGCATTTAGTATACACACAAAGGTCACTTCATCTGGTGAGAGTCTATCACTCTGCATCTCCTCAAAACACCTGATGGCCTCCTTGTTTTGGCTTTGTTGCACATACCCTGCAATCAATATCTCCACATGCTGCTCATCAATTATCAAATCTGCTCTGCAAGTACCTGAAATCAAGCGTATTTTCCTGCCAAATAGAACCACATTAGTGCATCAAAACCAACCAAATTGTGGGCTAACATACTCCCCTCTTCTTAATTGCGAAGTCGTCCTCGACGAGCGATATGCTACCTGCACTCCAGTTCCAACATGTAATCATCACTCAATCAAATACAAATCTTTACCTTGCATGACCATACTCTTCTTCCTCAATGTAGCACCTGAAATCATACTCGTACAAACATTTGTTAGTACCAAAATCCAATCATTTCACTTACCATCTGTGTCCATCTTCTCGCATCTTCATTGACATGTCCACCTGTCTGCAAACTTCATTAAAACATTAGAACCTTTCTTCATCAAATCACAATAACATTTACAACCAAAATGGAAAGACAATCATCCACATCACACATATATACTCAACACACACATCACGATCCCGCATCACACATGCATTCTCGTCACACACAACATACATACATGCAAACAGAAGACATGTCCACATTCGCTCTCGTCACTCTTTTCGACTACTCATTCAACACATCACACATCTTTATTCCACATGCATACTCAACACACTTTCCACACACCATATATAACCAAAACCATTTCCCACTTTTATTTTTGATACTCTTCGTGGCCGTACGATCGCTTTCCTGATTTCTTTTTCTCGTTTCTAGCTGAGTTCTCTCGCCGATTTTTCATTCCCTTTCTACCTAGGGTTTCCACTACCCGTTTTTCTTGTCATTGACTCTATTGCTAGGTCACCACCACCATACCTCTTGAATTGATGGACACGGGGCAAAGACCACTCAAGCCTAACATGAGCTCACTCCGACAAGATCGCTCATCGTCGACATGATTCGGGATATCGCAAGTAGTTGCATAGCCTAAGAACCAAAATGGGCACCTCTCAAGAATTCAAAGACGAACGAAGTAACTAGCACGCTTGGATCTCTCGAGTCCAAGTTTTCCATAGACACATCGTAACCAAAATCCTAGCCGAGCTTAAGCTTCAATTTGACATGTTTCATCGGGAGCCCACACATAACCCAAATCCCCACAACACAAACACAGATATTCCCATCCGAGCATCATGCTCTCTCACCTCTCTTATGTCCCCCCTCGAGCGAGGAATTCTTCTCATTCATTTTTTCCACAATTTTTTTTTTCATCATTTTTTTTCACATATTTACTCACACTTGCCGGCCTACGCTGAAGCTGGATGCGACTCGTGGACTCGACCACCCGATCGAGTTTGTTCCACCCATCTACCAACCCAACGCAGCGCGCGACACACAGACAGCTAGCCCTATGCGAAACCGACGTCGGTTCGTGGCTTTGACCACCCAGCCAAAGTGGGTCCACCCACCTATCAGCCCACATAGGCGCGTAGCCACACTCACACATACACATAAACATATATTTTTTTCTCATCTTTTTTCATTCCCGCATCTCGAGAATTAGGAAACAAAAGAAAGGACTCTTTCCCAACCATCCCAATCACGACACACACACATATATCCCCCCGTGGACATCCCAATGAGACATATCTCCTCTTTGCTACCACTCAAGCCAAAATCCAGCCACTAATGCCATGGTCAACCCGTCCTCACAAAACCCGCACATACTAACCACCTTGTCGACCTGAAACCTCAAAAAGTGTCACTTCAGTCCTAAGTGTACAACACACTTGGTCCACCCGTCCTCACATCTCTGACTCGCAATCCACAAAGCAAACCCTAATCAAACTCAAGCCATCCTCACCGACATCCATTGCCTCGTCTATTTTTTCATCTCCAACCTCTGCCTCGCAGAGATTCCACATGATTCGACAAATGACCTGAAAAATTATTATTGCTCATTGTGCTCCTCAATGATTCAAGCCTCGCCGCTAAGTCCCTTAATCCTTGTTTGTTGTGCTCAATATCACTCTGATATTGGAACAAGTCACAGTCGATGCCTCGGAACCGATTCCATATTTGCTCCATCTCTTTATCCTCTCTCACCCTTTTTGCAGATTCGAGGGGAACATCCTCCCTCTTCTCAACTCGAACAGTCAACTTCTCGACTTCCTCTCTAATCGATCTTTCCTCCCAAATCCTACTCATATTTTCTTCATTTAGATCATCTACCTTCTTCAACAATTCATTCTTCATTTTTTCTAACTCCGTTCCGAATGCATCCAACCTATCCAACACCGCTTTCAGCTCTTCCTCCATTTTTCCTGCTTTCGGGTCCTCTACCTGTACTCGCATCTCATCGTCTTTCCGATTCATCCACCTACCGAGCTTGCTACTCAGCTTTGCATTCTCTTTCTCTACACGTCTCACTTTCTCATCACTCTCTGCTTGGGCACTCTTCATTCTTTCTAACTCCAGGTGGAACTCCTCACATGCCTTACCCGCTTGGTCACTGTATCGACGGATTATGCTTTGTACCTTCTCAATTTCATGCTCCATTCGTTCGACTCTCCTCATCAGGTCATTCTCGTCTCTTGAGGGCTCTTCTTCGATCGCAACTTCAAAGCAATTGGCTACCATCAAGCCGGATCTCAAGTCCCAGACCACGTTTTCACTCTCGGGCCTCACAAGGTCTTTCCTCAAGCTTTTGTTCGCTTTCAACTTCTTATTTCTATTTTCCACAACTTGCAGCTGCTCTACACATTTTGCGACGACCTCTCCTAACCTCGCTTGACTTTCCTCAAGCTTTTCTACCTTGGTTCTCTCGCTATCCCGCTCTACCTGAAGCAAATTGACTTGACATTCCAAGCTCTTTACGAGGTCCAACAAAACTTGATTCTGGGATTCTCTATCCGTATCTCCGTTCACTCTTGCGGTCTCCGTTGAAGAAGCAACTCCACTCATGTCAACTTCCACATACAAAGAAGACAAACACCTATCCGATTCATTTGTTGCAATCTTTAGGTGAGTCACCTCTTTTGAGCCACACACGTGCTCGCATAGCTTCTTTTTCCCACAGTCCGCACATGTGGGGACAAAATCCAACGGGGTGCATATGCGAGGGCAATATTTGGCTATATGCCCAATCTGCTCGCAACACCAGCATCTTACATAATTTGATATCGGGCCAAATCGCCACCCTCGGTTCACATGATGTCTCATGGTCGGACGAGAATCTATCCATCTCCTGTTTTGTCCAAAATTCGGTTGCCTCATATTGGCATTCTCCAAACCACATGCTGGCTTTTGTTGGGCCATTTCTTTAATGAAGGTCAGAGCAAATTTGGGATCGACTTGGCTGTGCCACACGATTGGGGCACCAAGCGAACTCGTAGCACTCTCGATGAGATGTGCTAAGCCAAATCCCGGCAAACGCACCAAATGGACAGGCTCTCACGGCCACGGAAAAAGTGGTTTTACAAGACTTTCTTCGGTTTAAATCCCTCGCAATTGGTCTACTTGGATTACCTAGAGCCCACAATTACCTCTCGAGGAGTTCTTCCTATGTCTATGCACTAGCGCCTATGTTCCCGGCAAACGCACCAAAATGAATAGTCTTAATGCCGCAGGAAAAATGCCTTACACATGCTTATATTTTTCCCAATTTGCTTGCACTCTATTACCTTTTCTTACTCCAAGTCCACTAATTCTCCTCGAATGTGTCCTTTTTAGGGATCCCCGGTAGGATCGCCAAAATGTTAAGTCCTAATGCCCACGAAAAAGATGCTTATGCAAGCCCTTATTTTGCTCAAACCCCGTGGAATTTGTCCACTTGGATTATTTGGAACCCACAATGATCTCGCAACGGATTCTTCTTATGTCGACGCACTAACTCATATGTTCCCTGTGTTTCTGTCTATGAATGCATGATCTAGGAAAACAGTGACACCGATTGCAGAATATGATAGGCGATCCCAATTCAAACGTTAACATTACACACGAACCTTTCTTCCAGGTATGGTGGCAAATAAGACTCTGTATTTAAATAGACCATCATGCCTGCTGTGACAGGTGTCTGCAATGACAAAGCCTCTAGAACTGAATGTCTAAATGATACTTGAAGGATCATCGATCTTCACAAGCAATCCGGTGTATATTGATGTGAGACTACCGAAGCAAGATTTTCTTTAAAAATATCATTTCAGCTGAATAACGTCGGCTGTCATCTCAAAATGTGCTATGCATTGATTTCCCTCGAAGCGGTATTTTTGTGCTTGATTACTAGTGTCAGCAAAGCTACAGAGAAATCGTGAGTCTTCTCTTTGTTTTGCTCCTGGTTCCGACATAAAATCACAGGTACCAACAACAAATTATAGTGGTTCGATGCGTAATTATCTATGTCAACCTCCCTAAAACTCTCTTCAGAAAATGCCACACATCAGATCGTCCTCAGTTTGCTCGCATGCTCTGCCTAGAGATAATGCAGTGCATTTGTACGTAGCTGGATGGGTCACAACAACAATGTAATTACCCAAGCATGCTTGTCTGCCTTCAGCCTACTGCCATCCTTGTTACGAACAATGCAGAATCTCAAAATTTTCAGACATAGACATACCTCCTTTGCTAACGGATTATCTAAAGATGCCTCCTTGCGAAGCAAACTTCCCATGGATATGTGAGGCACGTCCAGAAGCTTCGCAAGCCTCCCAGCATAGGAGGATTTCTTTACGCCAGAAGTCCCCAAGAAAACCCATTGAGGGCCCCGTCCCGTACTTTGTCCATGGGTATCATCGCTTAATGCTGCCACTGAGCAGCGGTAGAAGGAGTTGCATCGTTCACTATGGACGTCATCGAACGAACAGCAGAGCGAAACTCTGGTTTTCTAGAAGAATGACTGCTCCTGTTCCGAATTCTCCAGCTCTCATACCCTCTGTTGAAGCGGAGCGTGCAGCGTGAAATACCATTCATAACTATCAGCTATGGCGCCGACTTGGAGAAAAACCCGAAGTTTGAGAGAGAGCGAGAAGATAGAGAGGGCGATCGTTTTGTGTGGAGAGAGAACCCGATAAAGAGATAAGATTTTTTCATATACACACACAAAGTGCAACGTTTTTGTCAAGCAACCCTTGCCTGACAACTTCACCATGAATTTGGATGCCCTTTTCCACTATTCTCAAGCATCCACATGCTTTCAAGATATGAATGAAGGTCATCCCATCTGGAGAAAGGCCTTTCTGCTCCATGAGATCAAAACAATTCAACGCTGCATCAGCTTTATCCTATTGCACATACCTTGCAACAAGTGTAGACCAAACCACAACATCCTTGACAAGATCATCTAGTACTTCTTGCGCTATTTCTAATCTTCCACATTTGGAATACATGTTCACCACAGCAATGTCAATTTCGATGTTTGTTCCAAGTAGACCCTGCCTGACTATTTCATGATGCACTTCTTTGCCCTTGTCAACGTTTTGCAGTTCTCCACAAGCATTTAGTATACACACAAAGGTCACTTCATCTGGTGAGAGTCTATCACTCTGCATCTCCTCAAAACACCTGATGGCCTCCTTGTTTTGGCTTTGTTGCACATACCCTGCAATCAATATCTCCACATGCTGCTCATCAATTATCAAATCTGCTCTGCAAGTACCTGAAATCAAGCGTATTTTCCTGCCAAATAGAACCACATTAGTGCATCAAAACCAACCAAATTGTGGGCTAACAGGGTTGATACATATAAATCACTTCTTCCAAATTTCCATTAAGAAAGCATCTTTAATGTCCAATTGATACATTCTCCATCTTTTAGAAGCAGCCACTGAAATCAAAGTCCTAATTGTATTCTCATTTGCAACAGGACTAAAAGTTTCTTCATAATCAAGCCCATATGTTTATGTGTAGCCCTTAGCTACTAACCTTGCTTTGTACCTTGCTAAAGATACATCTGAATTCCTTTTGACTTTGTACACCAACCAGTTTGTGACTACCTTCATGCCTTCTTCTCTAGGTACCAATTCCCAAGTTTGGTTGTCCTTGAGAGCTTGAATCTCCTCATCCATAGCATCTCTCCATTCCTTGTGTTGGCTAGCTTCCTCATATCTTGACGGTTCCTTATCTTTGATAACCTGTGTCATATAAGCATAATGCTTTGCAATAAAGCTATCATAAGTGAGCTTTTGAATAGGATGTTTTACCATTTTTAACCTCTTTTCACTACCTGTTATTGGATATTTCTTCAATGTCTGTTTCTTTTGCACTTCAAGAGTTACAACTTCTTCAAATTCATCTTCATCTTCACTTGAATGAAAATCTCTTACCAAGTTACCTCCATTACCTCTATTGTGGCTACATTCTGATGTATGCTCTAACTCCTTTTGCTTTCCCTTCCATGATGATGAGCTTTGTGAAAGACTTGGCATACTTGGTCCACTCAATGTAGTGCTAACTTGCACTTGCTCTTCATGTACCTGATCTGCATGTATAAAGTCTTCTTCCTGCAAATCATTCACACCTCCATACCAAGGTTTTAACTCATTAAACACAACATCCCTTGACACTCTAAGATTTTTAGTGACTAGATTATAACACCTATACCCCTTTTGCTCATTTGAGTAGCCAACAAAAATGCATTCGTCAGCCCTAGCATCAAGTTTACCTTCTCTAACTTCCTACGGGACATGAACATAGCATATGCAACCAAAAATCTTAAATGAGACAAATCTGGTTTCCTTTGATAGTATACCTCATCTGGAGTAAGATCATGAACTCCTAAAGTTGGTAACCTGTTCATAATATATGCTGCTGTTGTTGTTGCATCAACCCAATATGAGAAAGATACATTCATCTCATTCATCATGCATCTAGCTACCTCTGCAATTTGTCTATTCTTTCTTTTTGAAATACCATTTTGTTGAGGGGTATACCTGCATGTGTATTGCCTCCTTATGCCTTCATCTTCTAAGAACCTTGTGAACTCATTGGAGAAATATTCTCCCCCTCCATCTGACCTTAGGGTTTTAATCCTATGACCTGTTTCATTCTCAACAAGTGCCTTGTACTTTTTGAATACTTCAAACACATCTGATTTTTGTTTGATTATATACAACCAAATTTTCCTTGAACAATCATCAATAAAGGTAACGAAGTACCTATTACCTGCATGTGAAGGTTCTCTTGAAAGTCCCCATACATCTATATGCACTAAATCCAAAACCCTTGGAGAAACATACTTGCTTGACTTGAAAGGCAACCTAGTTTGCTTCCCAAATTGACAAAGTTCACATACCTCATGAAGATGTGATGTTGAGAAGTTTGGAAGCCCTTTGACCAATGCACTTTTCTCCATGTTCTTTAGCTTTTCAATGTTTACATGTCCTATCCTTTTATGCCACAAATCAAAATCTGCAATTCTTCTATTTCCTGAAGTGATGAACATTACCTTGTTGGGATTTTGCTTGATATTGAGAGTGAACATCCTCCCATGCTTCTCTGCTTTTGCCACAAGCTGAAAGCCATTCTTTGGGTCCTCTATGAAGCAACCTTTGCTATTGAACTTCACTTGGTATCCTTTATCTACCATTTGACCAATAGAAATGAGATCCTTTGTAATAGTAGGGACATATAATACCTTGGATAGTGTCTTGCTCTTCTTGCCATCCTGAAACTTGACATCACCAATGTGTTTGATCTCATGCTCCATGTTGTCACCTGTCTCTACACATCCTCTTTGCTTTGGAGCCTGTAAATTGCAAAACATGTCCTCCCTACAAGACATATGATTGCGACATCCACTATCTATGTATCAAGTATCATCCTTCTCATGTTTACTATCCCCATATGCATGACTCATGGCAAGAGCTTGATCACTAGACTCATTTGCAGCATAGTTACCTTGAGCATTTGTTGAAGCTCAAGGTCAAGGACAAAGCATGGAAGCACATCAAAGAAGTGGACATAGAAGAAGAGAGAGCAAGTAGGGAGCTCCAAGGAGTGTATGTCAATTTTTCACAAGAATTCCCTACAAAAATAGTGATTTTCATCACTAAAAGCCATTGTAAATACCATTTTCTATTTTGGTAACTCCATTTTGTTCAAGCCAAGGAGTCCTTGAGCTTGAGGAGTATTAGAACTATCATCCTACCAAGTTTCATAATTTTTAGACTCCGTTTGAGCCCTCAAATAAGCCCTGGAACCTAATTTTTAACTAGGCCGGACACTAGGTCTGGACAGGGCCAAAACTAGTCAAAAAACTATAAAAAGAGCTAGAGAGCTCATTTTTGAGGTTGGCTTGTTAGAGAATAGAGCTTTTGTAAGAGAACTCGTTTGCAATAGAAGCTTTCCATTGTTCCTTGCTTTGATCTTGCTTTGCGCGCGTGTGTGTGTATGTGTGTGCATGCTTGTGTGCTTTCACTCACACACTTGTGCCTTCACTTGCTCATGGTCTTCATACCGGTCCTCACGTCTCCACGGATTGACAAGTAAAGGAGGTGGTGCTTACGCTTGAGCTACACCAAATTTTGGCGCCATTGCCGGGGAGAGTGCTTCGAGGACGAGCGTTGTGATGGTAAGATCGTAGATTTGCGACGTTGGAAGGTTAAAAAACTGTCATTTCAGTTCATTTTCTGTTTTTTCCTCTTCATCTTCATCATCATCATCATCTCCACCTTCTTCCATCTTCTTCTTCATAGAAATTTCTTGTTTTTTAGTGCATTTTCACCATTTTCATACCATTTTTCATGCATTATTGTGTGGGAAGGAGTTAGGAGGTGCAAGGGAGAGCAAGCGCTGTGTTTTTTTCATGATTTTCTACTCATACGGAGCTCGCCATAGCCGGCGCTCATAAATTTGAATTTCCCGCCAAAAAACACGATTCTGTGATGAAAATCGCGATTCTGTGAAAATTCAAAATTTTTTGAAAAATCACGATTTTCAGTTTTCCCGCCTAAAAGTTGGTTGAAAAGAATCGCGATTCTGTGTTTTTTTCTCAAAAAAACACGATTCTCTGCTCAAAATCGCGATTCTCAAAAAACACGATTCTCTGCTCAAAATCGCGATTCTCACCAATCACGATTTTCAGCAAAAACACGATTTTGTGAAAAACACGACTTTCTGCTCAAAATCGCGATTCTCACAAATCACGATTTTCAGCGAAAAATACGATTTTGAGAAAAACACGATTCTCTATGACAAAATCGCGATTTTCATGCCAAAAACACGATTTTGTGAAAAAGGCGATTCTGTGAAAACACGAATTTTTGCTCAAAATCGCGATTTTCAAAAACACGATTTTGTGCTCAACATCGCGATTTTCATGTCAAAAACACGATTCTGAGAAAACACGATTCTGAGAAAACACGATTTTCAGTCAAAAACACGATTTTGTGATCAACATCGCGATTTTCAAAAACACGATTTTGTGATCAACATCGCGATTTTCAAAAACACGATTTTGTGATCAACATCGCGATTTTCAAATCACGATTTTCTGCTCAAAATCGCGATTTTCAAAAACACGATTTTGTGATCAACATCGCGATTTTCAAAAACACGATTTTGTGATCAACATCGCGATTTTTTTGACTTCACAGCATCGCGATTTTCAAAAAGTTCACAAAATCGCGATTTTCTCCAAAGGTCCTGTTTGCCTGTTTTGACCCCCAAGAGCCTGATTTGACATAACTTTCTCATCCAAAGTCCATTTTTTGAGCTCTATAGCTTGTTGGAAAGCTCGTTTCAAATCCTATAGGATCTCAACTGTTTTTTTCAAGAATAATGCGTTGATTTTGAGATAGGATAATTTGAAGTTGACCCTCAGGTGGGACTAGGGAACCAAGGGGGCTCTAAAGAATTTTGAACCATACCAAAGGGAAAATTTGGACTCTTGACTAAAGCTTATGAACCTGAGATCTGGTAGACACTTAGGCAAGGATAAACAAAGCATTAGATCTTCTGAGGCTAGTGTCAACCATACATCCAAGTCTTGGACACAACAACTAAGTGGTGATCTTTTACTAAGTTCAGACACAAGTGATTCAGAAATGTCTTTTAGCATGGGAAAACCTGCAGGTGGCTCAGGGACTGCCCATCTACAAACACCGGAAGGTCCCTATAAGACACAGTTGGAATATATTCGGACCAACCAATTAGGTGCTCGCATCTATGAGGATGGTCTGAGGCGATCAGTGGTCCAACTCAAAAATCCAGATCAATCCTTTGGACTTGAACACTCGGTGGTCAAGTTCGAAGAGGGTTCATACATTGATAAGGAAGGAACCATGTATGTGGTTACCAACCAACCAGATAGGACCGATGAGTTTGGAAATATCATTCATGAGAATGAGATAGGAGACCTAGAACAAGGAAATATAGGACAAGGACCCCAGACTCCTAGAGGCAAGTCAGTTTTGACCCGAGTGATCACTCCAGACTGGATCCCTCAAGACAACAAAAGCATAGAACTATTTTTGAATAGAGAAACAGAGGAAGCCTTTTGGAGATTCAAGCCAGAACAACCTAGCCAATTGGGCATAGTCATCATCTACGAGTTCAAGGATCCAGAGATACCAGGCAAAGTTGTCTACCTAGATAACACGTCAGAGAAAATTTTCTTGGTAACAGAACATGATAGACATGCATATACTTGGAAGAATGAATTGATTTTACCTCCACCAAGATCCAATGTTTCCCACGGCCTCCAAGGAGTAGGGTCATCCCAAGCTCAGGAAGCCCAGAGAGAAAGAACTAGAGAGAGACCGGAGGTAAGTTTTGCACACACAGTGGGCAGGAATAGGTCAGGATTTGAAAATGAAAGACCTGAAAGAGAGAGATATCAAGCACATAGGCAACAAAGAAATGAACATGAATTTCCATTGCCTAGAACCCGAGAGCACCCAAGAACCCTCAGACCCACTCAAGTGATCAAGGCAATGAAGAATTATTTTGACGGGTCAGGAGATCCTTATGATCATGTGGCTGAGTTCAAACAAGTGTTAAGAGCTGAACAGGTTGAGGATTTGTTCACCCAGTACGAGGCATTTGGTCTGACTCTTAAGGGCACTGCCTTAGCTTAGTTTCAACCATTGAGTAGTCGCAACTATCGCAATATAGGTCAACTGCTAGACGAATTCATTGTAGAATTTTCCAAGAGTGGTATCAAGCATAACACTTCATCTTTGATCCACAGCTTCAAGCAGACACCCCAAGAAACAGTGCGACTAGCAGGTAGAAGGTTTAGACAGTACCTATAAAGATGCCCTGCTCTAGAGCTACCCACACCAGCCAAACAAGTGGCTTTGTTTTTAGATGGCTTACTGAGCACAAAGTTAAGATCCTATGTATACTTGAAAGAGCCTAGATCCATAGAAGAGTGCGTGCGGACATGCATTGACATAGAAGATAACCTGGGTGAGGAATTAGGATTATCCAAACTCTATAAGGATTCAGATAGTTCTACTAGTCATGCTTCAAAAATCTCCACGGAAATAGAGGAGATAGCTGAGCAAGTTGCCAAGAAGCTGGGAGTCCAAAATAAACAAACACAGAGAGTCACTCTAGTGAATCGGTGTTATACTTGCGGAGGCGACCACATGGCTAATGTATGCCCATTGCACAACCAGAACGTGAGAGAAAGGAATGCTCCATATTGCACTATTGAGAGAAAATATACGAACCACACGGCTCAAGATTGTCCCTACAATAGGCAGGCTGTTAGACAGAATTATCAGCAACCTTACCCACAAGGTAGGTATCAGAACCAATACCAACAGCCATATTATAGACCACAACAGCAATATCAAGCACCATATAGGCCACAACCTGTCTTGGGAAACCAACCACCAGCTCCTGCCAACGTGATTCCAGTCAAATATGCTGTGGGAGAGGAAAATCCAAATAGAGCATTGGTGCCACTAACCCCATTGATACCAGATAATGACTCTCATGCCCATAGTTCAGACTACTCCCATGAAGGTAGTCCACATGCTTATTACACAGAGTCACCTGAACATAGTGAGATTTACTCGTATCAATATGAGGCACCACCTATGGAGCAAAACTGGGAGCCAGAATACTCCAATGTCATGTACACAAATCCTAACCCTAGGCCCCAGTTGAGACAAATGAGACCACAAGCCCCTAGAGGATCTTGTTTTAGATGTCAAGGTGATCATTTCATTCGTGACTGTCCCCACCCACCATCTCCGAGTCAAGGACATGCTATCACAATACAAGCTTTTTGTCCTGATTGTGGCAAAGACCATCTCCCTAGAGATTGTCCAAGAAACCCCTCCAGTGCACCCAAGATTACTCCCATTAATGTGGTAGGCTTAGTGGCAGAATCAAGTGCCAGTAGCAGTAACGTGGCACCTGTACAGGCAGTTACTAGGGCACAAGCATTAAAACAAGATAAACCAGCAGAACAATCGGGGTCGAGTGAATCAGGAGAGCCTAGTAAGAGGAAAACAAGAACATGGAAGGATACCAGAGAAAAGGCCAATTGTAAGTGGAATAAAAAGTTATCGGAACTAGAAGAAAGCTTGAAAGACGCAAAAACAAAAATAGAAGACATTGCATCTCATAACCCCTCGCATGCCGAAACTCCATCCAGTCCACCTCATCCCACCCCACCACCCATTGTGAATAGACCACAACTAGGGTCTGTTCTTGCAGATCCAACCCCAGAAGGTTTGGACATGATGTTCAAGGCCTACCAGGCTCGACTTCAAGAAGGGCCTACAGCTGCAAACCTAGACAAGAGTTACCCTAGAGCAGATTTAGAGATTGAACGGATGAAAATGTGCATGAAAATGGTAGAACAAGCTCAAGCTATACTTGAGACTAGTCAAAAGGTCAATCAGACGAACTCTGTCAAAGCGGATTTGCATTTCCAGGGCTTACTAGAACGATTAGAGCAGTTGGTAAACAAACCACAAGTTTCTTTACCTCCACAGGCTCAACCAGTTATTGAAAGAGGAAGCTCACCACCAAGGGGAGCTTATGTTCCTAATTCCACGGATGTTGGAATACCTCCTTCTATTCAACAGTACTCTCAAGAGTTCTTGCGGGAAATACAAGAGGAGAAATGGGCCAAGGAGAAGGGTAATTCCCCTCCTATTCGTGAGATTGATGATCTTCATGATCAATTTCCCCAAGACATTCCATCTATTTACGAAGATGAAGCAGAACAAGAAGACGAAAGATTAGATTTTGAATCTAATACCTTAGAAGAACTGCCTCAATTTCCAGGCCCATGGGAATCTGAATCACTCCAGATTAGAGCTCCCACAATACTAGTAAGAAATGAAGACTCAGTGGTTCCAAGGAACACGGATGTCGTGAAGAACACTAAGGTTCAGTGTCATCTCACTGTAGAAGAGCTGCTCAAAGCAAAACCTGAGTTATGGAATCATGTGAAGGATCAGGTCCCAGAACTTGACTCCAATATGCCAAAAGCAGGCTCTAAGCAAAGGGTACCAGAGATACCTCTAGACAAAATAGGGGACATGTGTGAGGGTGAAGAAGGTAATACTTATCTTCCAATCACCTACCAAGGTTACACAACCAAAGCAATCATAGATTCAGGTGCTGGTGTTGCTATTGCAACCACCTCCTTGTGGAAGCAATGGGGCAAGCCCACATTAAGACCAACTAGAATGAAGCTTCAAATGGCCGACGGTCATTTTGAAAGACCTCTAGGATTGCTCGAAGGGATAACTCTAACCACTTGTGGTGTGGAGTTTGAACATACATTTGCTATATGTGACTTTGAGAAAAATAACGTCTATGAGATGATCCTAGGAAGACCCTTCCTACGACAATTGCAAATAGTACAGGATTGGGGAACCAACTCCTTGTACTTACAGCACTTAGGGGTCACTACCAAGGTCAATTTGAAGGATTACTCTTTCAGAGATGTACCACCCCTACAGTGGAATCCTATCCACAAAGCGAAAGAAGATTCCATCTCTGTGCATTCTGAACGTTCACCAGATCCATCATGGTTGCATGAAGATACTCATTTGTGGATGTGCAAGGTCGCAGAGGAAGAGGAAAAACGCTTGAAGGCAAGAGAAGAAGGAACTTCGCCAGGAGATAGACCAGTTAGAGACCCAGCATACACACCGATGATCTTTCCAGATGAGGAGTTCGAACCTCATGGCTGGCCAGAAATCTTAGCCACCATGGACATTGCTGTCAATGAAGAACAATGGACACCTCATTGTGATGAGGAAGGTTATGATATCTCAGTGTTCATGTGTCAGCCCTTGCTAGAAGAATGTGACCCTAGTGATGTCATAGAAGAAGAAGAGAATGACGATGATATAGAGTCCATTGTGATGGATAGTTGCTTTAACTCAGAGCAGCACTATCTAGAAGATATAGGAGTGTTCACCCAGAAAGAAGAAGAACCTCTCACAAGTATTAAAACGGTAAACTCAAAGGATGGAAGCGAAAGTAGTCAAAAGAAAAAGAAAAGAAAAGCAGTGAAACAAGAAGAGGAGGAATCATTGTTTGAAGTACCAGAAAACTTCAAGAAATGTGAAGTTGACGACCGCAAAATTTTGGTACGAATGCCTAAGAGAGAGGCCATCATAGGAGAATCATATGATAATAAAGAAAAGACCAAGAAGATTGTAGTGACCATTGAAGAGAACGAAGAGAGATGCACATATATAGGAGATGACCTAAGTGCAAGAGAAGAAATGGAGCTTGTAGCTCTATTAAGGGAATATAGGGATGTGTTTGCGTGGCACTATAGAGACTTGAAAGGGGTAGATCCAAGAATTTGCTCTCATACTATCCCCATGACTGCTGATGCCAAGCCCACCAAACAGAAGCCCTACACATATAATGATACCTATGCAGCCAAAATAAAAGAAGAAATTGATAGGTTGATTGAAGTTGGATTCATCTATGAGATTGAGCATACTGAATGGGTGTCCCCCATTGTAGTAGTGCCCAAGAAGAACGGAAAGTTGCGAGTGTGCATTAACCTGAAAAAAGTTAATGCCGCTACAATCAGAGATAGCTATCCGCTTCCAATCACCGAACATTTATTGGAGCGTGTTGCAGGCAAGGAAGTTTATAGCTTTCTTGATGGATTTTCAGGTTACAACGAAGTAGCCATTGCCCCAGAAGATCAACACAAGACGGCTTTTGCCACCGAATGGGGAATCTTTGCATTTCGTGTGATGCCATTTGGGCTCACCAATGCACCTGCAATATTCCAAAGGCTCATGTGTCATGTCTTCAAAGAGTTCTTACGAAAGAGCTTAGAAGTGTATGTGGATGATTTATGTGCTCATTCCCAAGAAAGAAGATTTCACATCCCTGAGCTCAGACAGATCTTCAACAAGTGTAGAGAATATCGAGTGTGTCTGAACCCAGAAAAGTGTGTGTTCATGGTGCGTCAAGGTAAAATCCTCGGTCATATTGTTTCTAAGAATGGAATCTCAACGGATGAAGATAAGGTACGAGCCATAGCGGAGCTGCCAAGGCCAAGGAATGTTAAAGAGGTACAAGCCTTTGTGGGCCATTGTGGATATTACCGTAGGTTTATCCACATGTACGCGATCATAGCTAGACCCCTTTATGCCTTGTTGTCTAATTTTGAGTGGAACGACGAATGCGAGAATTCTTTCAATGAACTGAAGAAACGTTTGTGCACAGCACCAATATTGACCACTCCTGATTGGAATAAGCCATTCCATGTCCATGTGGATGCATCCAATCATGCCATAGGATGTGTGCTAGCACAACCCACAGGTGAAGGGAATTTAGATTTGCCCATAGCATATGCTAGTAGACAACTAAACCCAGCCGAAAGAAATTATACCACAACCGAGCGAGAAGGGTTAGGCATGGTATATGCGGTAAAGAAGTTTAGACACTATTTATTGGCCAACAAGTTCAAGTTTTTCACTGATCATCAAGCTTTGTTGTATTTGTTCAATAAACCTTGCAATACTGGACGCTTAGTAAGATGGTTCCTCTTACTAATGGAGTATGACTTTGAAGTTGTTGTCAGGAAAGGTAGAACCCACCTTCGGGCAGATCACCTTTCTCGCATTACTTCAGGAGAGTCACCACAAGGAGTGTCTGATGAACTACCTGATGCTTATCTGTTCAATTTGGAAGTTGTTCCTAAATGGGCAAATAAGTTGGTACCAGTCCTAACCTTCGGCCCTGCAAATAAGAATGTGAAAACATCACAAGAAGAAATTGTAAAATCACAAAAATATCACATATTGGCAGGAAGCATGTACAAACAAGATACTGAGGGTGTATTAGCTTGTTGTGTCGAGGATGATGAACATAGTAGTTGGTTGCAGCAAGCTCATGAGGGATTGCTAGGAAATCACTATTCTAAACAACGAACATTGCAGAATTTGAAACGTTTAGGAGTGTATTGGCCTAGCATGGACAAAGAAATACATGAGTGGATCAAGAATTGTCCAATGTGCAGAGAGAGACCACCAGTGGAGCATGCGACCCTTTATCAAGTATCATTAATTCCAGATTGGAGTGCTCCATTGGTAGAGTTTATGAGATCGGGAAGATTACCCAAAGAGGCCAGTCTAGCAAGAAGACGAAATATGGAGCAAGAGGCTCAAGGCTATGCCTTAGTAGGAGAGAACCTATACCAAAGAGGTAAAGATGGTTACTTAAGACTGTGCGTTCATGAATCAGACTATTTAAGGGTCTTAGAGACTGCACACAGTGGTGTTGCAGGTGGACATTTTGGTCCTGACCGAGTGATTAAGACCATTCTATTCTCAGGACTTTGGTGGCCCACTCTTCATATGGATGCACATACCTATGTGAAGAAATGTGACACATGCCAACGTGCACAATATCCAGTTAGAAAAGACGAGATGCCTTTGAGGCCAATGATGGGAGGGCGTGCATTTTCCAAGTGGGGCATAGACTTCATAGGTCCTATTAATCCCCCTGCTAGAAACTCCCATGCAGAGTATATTATTGTAGCCACAGATTACCTTACCAAGTGGGTAGAAGTGAAAGCCACAACAAAGAATGATGCTCAGACGACGGCTAAGTTCTTATTCGAGAATGTGTTCACGAGATATGGGCTACCAATAGAGTTAGTGAGCGATAGAGGCACACACTTCTTGAATGAAGTCATTGAAAATCTTCTCCAAGAATTCTTGGTGATACATAAGAAATCTGCCCCCTATCACCCACAAGCTAACGGACAAGCCGAGAGTACCAATAAGATCCTTTGTAACGTATTGACAAAATTGGTAAATAATAAACGCTCTGATTGGGACAAACAACTTCATCATGCTGTTTGGGCTTATCGAGTTGCCTACAAAACAGTACTCAATGCCACCCCATTTCAGATGGTCTTTGGACAGAATGCGGTGCTACCACTGGATTTCTTAATCCCTGCTTTAAAAGTAGCACAAGAGCATGAGTGGAATGGACATGAATTGTCATCTAGGATCTTTGATCTAGAACGCTTAGGTGAGACAAGGCTACGAGCGGCTGCAGGCATCTACGCTGCAAAGAAAAGGCAAAAGGCCTACTTCGATGCACACATTAAGGATAAGGGACTGAAAGAGGGAGATCTAGTGTTGGTTTACACACTGAAACAACATGCCCGTAAGTTGGAAAAACGAGGATATGGACCCATGATCATTAACAGAATTTCCACTAGTGGCGCGGTTCAATTGGCTACTTTAGAAGGTGATATCTTGCCAAACTATATTAGTGGTTGTAGAGTCAAGTTATATCAAGAACCTCTTACAGAGGACATGCTAATGAGACTCAACACTGCTAAGAAACGAAAAGAAGAAGAGTTAAGAGTGAGAGAAGAAGCACAGGCAGAGGCTAGAGAGCGCATAAGGCGAAATAAGTTAAGACGACTTGGCCTAGATGTCAACTCAAAAGCTCCAAAATATCACATGGATATGTGCCAAAAGTCAGGCATAGCGACTTCTCAAGTCATTGACCGAAGACCCTTTGTGACCATAGAGATAGGACAAGGGAAGGGTGCAAGGACGGTGAAAGCATTGATTGACTCAGGTGCAGCAAGTAGTGCAGTTAGACTTTCCTACTGCCAAGACTTGCAGTTGAACATCAATCCCATAGAAGCTTATCTCATAGGATTGGGAGGTGTGGAAACCCCTTGTTTGGGCGAGGTGGAACTTCCCATCTACCTTCAAGATGTTCCAATGAAAGTCAAAGCGCTAGTATGTCAAGATGAGAACCTTACAGAACCACTTGTCTTGGGTCAAGATTGGATCTATGACCATGCAGTTAACTTAAACCTAAGAAGTCAAATTCTTCAAGTTTGGGTACATGAACAATGCATTACATTAGAATTAGAAAACTGCATGCTCCTAGATCATGGCACCACACACTCTCTTAGTTCTTCCAAGACTAATCATATGAAAGAAGATGTTGTATGTGTCAAAAGCTCTATGATGCAGAAGGAGTCAATCGTGGACGACCAGGTTCGAAGGCGGGTGGATCTTTCTTCTTCTCCAAAGAATCAAGTAGCCACAGTAGTGAGTCCACCACACAAGCAAACACAACCGTTCACGACAACTGCTACATCAAATAGAAAGACACCATTCGATAAAAAAACAGTTCCGAGCATGAAGCAGATATGGGTACGCAAAGGAGAGCAACCACCAGCCTTGCCCCCACAAATCCCATCTAGGCAAGCCAACCAGGCCAGAAGATGAGGGAAGCAGCTCAGACAAGCTCAATCACAAGGTATCCAACAAGTTTGGGTGCCTAAGAAGTTAGCTGCAGCTCAACAAGGGCAATTACAGATGTGGGTACCTGAGAAGCTCCTACATCTACAACAACCTATGTTCTCCCACATGCGAAAGGTCTCAACAAAGAATCCAAAAAGAGAAGAGGGTAAGAACCACGTACAGAGACCGAAAGAAGATCAAATCAGCTCTTCAACAATAGTAGGAAGACGTGCAAAAAGGATATGGGTTTGGAAGCCAAAAGTACAAGTAGCCTACACCGAACCAAAGGGCCAATCACATTGGATACCACAGTTCAGAAAGCATCCAAAGATGAAGTCGCCTGAAGTGATCTCTACTGTGCCAAATGCTGTTCTCAAATGGATTCCAATAAGAAGGAATACATCATCTCGCGATCCCATGGAGACATCCAAGAAAGATGGCGTCCACATCTGCAAGTAACATCAAGCCTCGACGAGCAACAACCATGTGCTCCTTGCACAACCCTGTCTTTTGCACCATTCAGGTCATGCATTTCCAAAGTATGCATTAATATAGGGCCACATTACACGGCCGTGCATAGACACACTTGAGAATCCCAGGCACAAGAGCACATTGGCATATGTCAAAGATTTTTATTGATTGATACTAAAATCTGTCTTCTTGTTCTCTGATATTGTAACAAAAAAAAAAAAAAAAAACGAGGAAGAACTTGTTCCCAGGTTTCGCTCATGGAACATGAATGAGTCATGCTTAGTTGAAGATTGAACCATCGATTACTGGGCATTTATCAGTTTGGATAGAAGTGTGTCTTGGCTAGCAGATGATTTAATTGCTGCCTTATCTCATAGATGTCAAGAACTTAGCATGAGCAGGGCATCCACAACTATGGTTTCCTCTTACTATGGTAGGAGTGAAGAGCTTGAAGGTCCACAACTTGAGTGATGCTTAACTACTGTATGTACAAGAGCATCCAAGGAGATATCTGCAAGGGATAGTTCTGGAGGAGAGGGGATCTGCCATTCAAAAGATCTCATCAGTGGACCATCAACACGGACATCCATCAACAATGGTCCATCCCAAACGCCAAGTGTACAACATGAAGAGATGAACATCCATCGACCTTCTCCATGGTAAGCATCTTTACTTTGGAAACATCATAGCCATAATAGCGTAGGAAACCTCTTCGTCGGCATACCCTTGAGCACTTAGCTCAAGAGCCCCAATTTTTGCACCATTCTTCTTCCAATGCATTTCCCAAGTAAACATTCATAGGGCTACATTACAAGGCCGTGCACAAGGCACATATTTTCCTCAACCCATGCACGAACACACTTACCCATCACTCAATATGGGTTATGAGTACTTGGCATGACTACTATGAAGATCAACTTTGGAAGATCTAGAAAACATCAACGGAGACTCACAACGACACAGTCATGCTGGAATCCAAGGCAGAAGCACATACCAAGAGACTACAACCTGCAAAGACTCACAGTGATAGATGAAGAATGTCGGACGACTTGTGTTCATACAGAAGGGACACTCCCTCTCAAGGCACTACTTGGAACAACCACTACAACAAGGGTCTGTCAGGGACGACAGACTCGAGAGGGGGGGGAGTGTTGAAGCTCAAGGTCAAGGACAAAGCATGGAAGCACATCAAAGAAGTGGACATAGAAGAAGAGAGAGCAAGTAGGGAGCTCCAAGGAGTGTATGTCAATTTTTCACAAGAATTCCCTACAAAAATAGTGATTTTCATCACTAAAAGCCATTGTAAATACCATTTTCTATTTTGGTAACTCCATTTTGTTCAAGCCAAGGAGTCCTTGAGCTTGAGGAGTATTAGAACTATCATCCTACCAAGTTTCATAATTTTTAGACTCCGTTTGAGCCCTCAAATAAGCCCTGGAACCTAATTTTTAACTAGGCCGGACACTAGGTCTGGACAGGGCCAAAACTAGTCAAAAAACTATAAAAAGAGCTAGAGAGCTCATTTTTGAGGTTGGCTTGTTAGAGAATAGAGCTTTTGTAAGAGAACTCGTTTGCAATAGAAGCTTTCCATTGTTCCTTGCTTTGATCTTGCTTTGCGCGCGTGTGTGTGTATGTGTGTGCATGCTTGTGTGCTTTCACTCACACGCTTGTGCCTTCACTTGCTCATGGTCTTCATACCGGTCCTCACGTCTCCACGGATTGACAAGTAAAGGAGGTGGTGCTTACGCTTGAGCTACAGCATTGTTCCTCCTTTGGTAGCATTCATTTGCCCAATGTCCTAGCTTCCCACAAATGAAGCATCCATTGCCTCTTGATCATCTTCCTCTTCCTCTATTGTTCTCGCCTCTACCTCTTCCATTTGAAGATGAGCCTTCATTTGAGTCTTCTTGATTGTCACTTTGCTTGCTTTGGCTTTGCCTTCCTCTTCCTCTACCTCTTGATGCTTTGCCTCTTCCTCTGCCTGCATATAGCATTTGAACTTGGGCACCTTTGCCCTTGCTTCCACCTTGCAATATTTCTTCATTAACCATTAAAGTGTTCAATTGATCAAAATCAGGCATGTTCTCCCTATCATACAATGAGGATATGAAGTTCCTCCACTTGTCATCATCTTTAAGACCATTAAGTACAAATGCAACCATGTCATCATCATCAATTGAATGTCCTATGGCTGCCAATGAATCTCTAATACCTTTGACTTTAATTATGTAATCATGTATGGATTGGTTACCCCCTTTCTTCAAGTTGTTGAGCTCATTTTTGAGTTGTACCTTCTTTGCCTTTTTGTTTGTGGTGAACATCTTCTCCAAATATTCCCACATCTCCTTGGCGGTCTCCATGCTTTGAATGTGACCTATCATTGTGTTGCTTACATGCTGAGATATCATAAACATAACCCTTCTATTTCTTACCTCCCATTCTCTAATTGATCTCCTTTCTTGGTCGGTAGGGTTAGTTGGATCCGCAGCAATTGGCTTGACATCTCCTCCATTGATTATGCCTCCTAAGTCCTTGCTCATGATGAAGTTTGTCATCCTAAACTTCCAAGGTTGAAATTTGTCTTTGTCCAACTTCTCAATCTGGTTGGATACCTTTCCCATCTTTTTGAGTCACCTAAAATTCAAATATGGTGTGGGATTACCTCCTTTGTTGAAAGTGAAGTCCCTTTGTGTGATGAAGATGAAGCTCCCCCTTGGTTCCAAGTTTGCAACCTCCTTCAAGCTTTAAAAGGACTTCAATGGTTGATTCCTTGCCTTGGCCTCCTTCTTTGTACTCTCCTTGATGTCCACAAGGAGCCCTGATACCATTGGGAAGATTTCTCCTCCAAATGCACAACAAGAAGCTTGGACCCTTCCCAAGACCTATCTACCCTCAGACCAATACTCACTAAAACTGGTATATCTCACAATTCCCGAATCCAATCTAATAAACCCTTTTAGCCACAAAAACTAGACAGTCAGGGCTTCCCAATGAGCTATCAATCACTGGATTTGGACACCTTTAGACCTGTAAACTGAGTCACACAAGACATCCCAGTTTTCCTAGCAGGTTTCGAGACAGAACAGCAGACACAAAAATAGAAATATCTCACAATACAAGATAATTTTTGTCAAAATTCTTTTTGGAATATAATCCTTGATTTATAAGCTTTCCAGAAAGTATAAAAACTCTCATAATGGAGCTTCCTACAAAGAGAAATTGAAGTCCTAACAGGCTGCTATAGAAATGGAGCACCCTTTGGAAAGGGTAGGAGAGATATACAAGAGAATAAGAGCATCTATGAGATCCTATGGCTCAATGACACATATATATGCAGCAGCCCAATTTCCTAGCATCCACACATGCCTTGAATGAGCTTGGATGGTCTTTATATAGCCTTGGGAGCCTTCTATGACTCTTCATATGTCTGCCATGTCTCTTCACATGCCCTCCTTGTCTCTTCACTTGCCTTGTGACTTTGTCTCTTCATTGGAGTTGCTTTTGATGGTCCAATGCCTCCTTTTGGATAAGGTTGCACCTTCAACTTTGTACTTTGACTTTCCTAAGGTTAAAAAGCCTTCAAATGAAGTTATTTGATGAAAAACAAAACTTGAGCTTGCCCTAGAAATGCATATTGTAAGCCGCCGGATTGGCACTTAGTATTTTCATAATTCTTGTATTTTCATATCTCGCATGAATTGAAAGGTTTCATACTCCGCACGAACCGAAAGGTCGTTGCGAAGAGTTGTAACTACTTATAAAGCAATGAAAGGACGCTCCGGTGATGACCAGAAGAATCGCCAGACTGTCTGTCTGGGCGATTGCATTCTGTGAAGTTGTCGTGATGCAGTGTTGAGAAATTTGAGTAGTACTGTCTTTTTCTTGTCTTTGTTTGATTACATTAATTTGTGGTTAGTCCAGCTCCATCAAGTTATGGTAATGAAGCCTGTGTTACGGTAATGAATAACTCTGGTGTTACGTACTGAGAAAATAGTAACCAGAGTATGAATAGTAAGTTTGTGAGAGAACGAACCAGAGTAATGACAGTAATTCGTAGTAAACAAAGGTTTGAATGTTAATATACTACGGTGGGGATAAGTTAATTTGGAAAATTAAGTTATAGGGCCTCTGATTAGCAGACCCCTACCACTCCCAAGAACTCGAAAGAGTTTAAACGCGCCTGTGACAGCAACACGCATTTAACACTGGCGCCATCTGTAGGAAGGTGGCAACAGAGTGTTGCAAATTGATTATGGGAAGGTGGCCTTAAATTGTGAATCGACGGTAAGGTGGAGTAGTACGCAAGTGTTGCAAAGGTGATATATGCTGGTTACTCGGTCCGGCGAGTCGTATCCGAAGTACAGGAGAGACGACAGCCTTGGGCGGTACCAAATTTGTTAGGGACACCCCCAGGAGGCAGAAGCACAGATCAGTTAAGCCCAGTCGTCGAAGAAGCGAAGCACGTTAGCAGTGATTCCGGTAGCATTCCGGTGGAACATACTGCAATTCCGGTAGATTCCGGTGTAATTTCGGTACAGTCTGCAGAAGATACAGTAACTTCAGAGTATACAGGAACGCAGTGTACAGTTGGCCCGACACCGTCTAGTCAATATTCAAACCTCTCTGAGGATAGAGATGTGTTATCCAGAGAGACCATTGCTGGTGAAAGAATATCCTGGGTTGGGGAAAGTTTGACTAATTCCGGTGACAGTTCAGTCTCAGTTACAGAGAATCTATAATTTTTCGGTAACAGTGTGATACTTTTTGGTGAATCTTCATTCCGGACACCATTGTTCGGGGTAAACTTGCCTACGTTTGATACCAAGGAAGAGGACAGGCTATTTGAATTAGAGATCCGTAAAAGGCTGAACGCTATTTTCAAGGCAGAAGGTAAGCAGTCTAACGTCAACCGGTTGGATTTGAAGATGAAAACCATCTAGATTTTGTTTATAGGTTGAAGAAGGCACTTTATGGCTTGAAGCAAGCACCAAGAGCATGGAATTAGAGATTGGTAGAGTATCTAACTAAGTGTGGATACAACCCAAGTAGTGCAAATCCTTCGTTGTACATGAAGAAGGAAGAAAATGGAGAGGTATATATTTGCATATACGTCGATGACCTCATCATAACAGTAAATGATGTTACAAGGATTAAAGATATCAAAAGGAAGCTTGGTAAGGAGTTTAAAATTTCAGATCTTGAAGAGCTGAAATATTTTTTAGGAATTGAAGTTGTTTATGGAAAGAGTGGCATCTACTTGATGCAAAGGAAGTACTTGTTGGATGTTCTTTTCAGATTTGGAATGAGTGAATGCAAACCACTCACTCAACCCATGGACACCAATACAAAGATTTGTTCAAATGATGGAGAACCATTGGAAGATGTAACGACATACAGAAGCATTGTAGGATCATTGATCTATGCAAACATTACAAGACCTGATTTGTCTTATGTTGTTGGTGTACTTTCTCAGTTTATGCAAGCCCCGACAAGTGAACACTTAAATTCAGCCAAGAGAGTGTTGAGATACATAAAGCATACAATTAATCATGCTTTGTTTTACAAGTTTGATGAAGAAGTGCAGGTCAAAGGCTTTAGTGATGCTGATTGGATAGGTTCAAAGGAAGATAGAAGATCAACCTCAGGTTATGTGTTCATGATAGGAAGCAAACCTATCATGTGGAGCTCAAAGAAACAACCTACTGTTGCACTTTCATCCATGGAGGCTAAATATAGAGGATTAGCATTTGCTACATGTGAAGCAATGTGGATTAAAAAGCTTTTGGCTGATCTTGGAGTGCAAGTTGGAACCATCCCTATATACGGTGATAACATGTCAAGCATTTACTTGGCAAGCAATCCTATGTTTCATGCAAGGAGCAAGCACATAGAGGTCCACTACCATTATGTAAGGGAGAAGGTGCTGAGCAAAGATGTGGAGATAAAGTTCATCAGAACCAAAGAGCAGGTTGCAGATATGTTTACAAAGTTCTTGGATGCTTCTAAACTCAAAGGCTTCAAGGATGTGATAAATTTGCAGGACATGGATGAAGATAACTCCCAAATGAGCTTGAGGGGGGGTGTTGAAGATAAATGTACAAGCTCATTTTCATATGAGCCATGCTTGGATAAATTTACCAAATATAAAGATAAAGAAAAAGTAGAGGGAAAAAGGAAAAAATAATAAAAGGAAAAAGTCTAGTCAAAATTCATGATGAGTAAGAGATACAATATCTTGCCTTGTAGTTAGTAGCATGTAGTGGAGAAGTGGTGAGTTAAGAGAAGGCACAAACTTCTTCACATGCTCATTGGTTATAAAAGTGAAGTGGAAGCACATTCAAAACAAGGAGAGAAAGAGGCAAGAGCTCCCAGTAGTTGGATCTAGCCATTTTGTCATTTTTGTCTTCCCTTAGACTCCTCCAGCCGCACGTCAGTTTGTACACAGCTCTGTTGGAGAGCTCATATCTCAGTGCATATGTAACCATTTTGTGCGTTTAAACATTCATTGGAAAGCTTATCTTGTGTACTTTCTGAATACCAAATATCTCTTTGAAAGATTATGTAGTTTGTGAGATATCAGTGAAAGAGTGAAGTCTAGTTTCTCAGTATCCCTGTGTAGATAGGTAGTCTATTTTGGTCGGTTAAGTTTCCCAACCAAAACATATCCAAATTGTGAGATTTTTATCTTCTTGGAAAGCTCTTGGCATCTACTTTTACTGTCTCAAATATCTTATTCAGATCGTTTATATTCTGTGAAGTCCAGTTTTACAGTGTACTTATATATGCAGGTGGTCTATCTTATTCAAGTAAAAGTCCAGTTTTACAGTGTACTTATATATGGAGGTGGTCTATCTTGTTCAGTTGAGTTTACTGACCAAAACTCATCCAAATTACTTATTTTTTAGCTTGTTGGAAAGCTATTTATGTCTACTTTCTCTATACCAAATATATTTCTCAAAGGATATATATTCAGAGAGTTATCAGTCCGAGAGTGAAGCTCAATTCTTTAGCATACCTGTGTGGACAGGTAGTTCATCTTTGTTAGTTGTGTTTCTTAATCAAAACTTGTCCAAATTAAGTTATTTATAGCTTGTTAGAAAGCTCTCTTTGTCTAATTTGATTGACTAAAGGCTAAAGTCCATTTGAGTTTTGTATTGAGAGCAGCAATCTATCTAAGGTGCAGATGTTTGTCCAAGTGCTGGACATACAAGGGCTAGCTACACACTTCTGTTGCGCATAGGAGAACTCATTCTCCACAATTCTGACATCTGGAGGTCTTATTTTATATTGTTGACATCATCATGGCATCATGAATTCATAACCGACTTCATATCTGCCCTCAAACTCCTATATAAGGAGCCCTTGGCCACATACATACTCAGTCTTGCCAAGGCCAATCTTGGGAGCTCAAGGAGTCACGAACTCCAAGTAAGTACTCTCCAAGTTCTTGTTTGAGTTCTAGTCTTGTGCCTTGTTCTAGTCTAGTATCTCCCTCAAACTCCTATATAAGGAGGCCTTGGACACATACATACTCAGTCTTGCCAATGTTGTTAAAAGATATTGTTAAGCGTGCGTTGCAGTCACAGGCGCATTTGAACTCTTTCGGGTTCTTGGGAGTGGTAGGGGTCTGCTAATCAGAGGCCCTATAACTTAATTTTCCCAATTAACTTATCCCCACCATAGTATATTAACATTCAAACCTCTATTTACTACGAATTACTGTCATTATTCTGGTTCGTTCTCTCACAGACTTACTATTCGTACTTTGGTTACTATTTTCTCAGTACGTAACACCAGAGTTATTCATTACCGTAACACAGGCTTCATTACCATAACTTAATGGAGCTGGACTAACCGCAAATTAATGTAATCAAACAAAGACGAGAAAAAGATAGTACTACTCAGATTTCTCAACACTACATCACGGCAACTTCACAGAATGCAATCGCCCAGACAGACAGTCTGGCGATTCTCCTGGTCGTCACCAGAGCGTCCTTTCATTGCTTTATAAGTAGTTACAACTCTTCGCAATGACCTTTCAGTTCGTGCGGAATATGAAACCTTTCAATTCATGCGGGATATGAAAATACAAGAATTATGAAAATACTAAGTGCCAATCCGATGGCTTACACTGGCACGCACGGTGGACTTGAACCCGCAATGGAATAAAATCTAGGGCTCATCTACTATACCCTGTAAATACATGGTTCTAGCTAATTTAAATGTTCTGGCAATTTTCTGCTTCAGACTATCCAGCATTTTCTTTAAAGTGTCTGGTTCGACTAACTGGGCGTCAGTACGAACAGAGCTTGCTGCAGTTACTTGTGTCATCAAAATGTCAGCCTGTGTCTTCAAAAATGCTTCCTATAAATAAAAATCGTTCGCCAGAGCTGCATCATGGCTCAATTTCATGTCTTGAATTTGTTTATCAATTCTAGATAATCTTTCTGCTTGACAACCAAACTGCTTTTCTCCTCTCTCCAATTCGTTTGATTTATACTGAATGGTTTGGTAATAGGCATCTCGTTCCCTTCCAATCACTGCAACCTCTTTCTGGAGTTGAGCGGTTAACATCATCTGCGTTTTAAGAGCAGAATTCGCTTCAAACAGGTTTGTATTTGCGAATTGGAGTTCTGTATTAGTTTGCTTTATTAAATTTGTCATTTCCTGTCCTTTCTGCACGGCTTTATCAAGCTGCATGCACGTTTCTTTTAATAGATTTCCAAGTGCTATGCGAGCATCTTCTTTATCATGGACTAGCTGTTTTAACTGGAGAATCTCTGCATCAGCAACACTTAATAAATCATCTTTGGCTTGTATTTCAGCTAACGCAGCATCTCTTTGGCTGATCAATGATTCTTGTTCAGCAAGCCGAGCCTGGAGTTGTTGAATCTTTTCATGCAGAGCATGATTTTCTGCTTTTACTGCATTTACCTCTTCTTGCAATGGGGTAATATCTGCTTCAAGAACATCGACTTTGTGTTGTAATTCATGTCGGATATTATTAGTAACCTCCTTCATCTAGTTTGGTAGTTGTTGTGACAGTTAGACCAGCATATGACCCATGGATGCTAACTCAGTAAACATGGGAATCGAAGGAAAAAGAGGAGGAGGAAGTGGTTGTGATGAAGAAGCCGTCAAGAGGTGATGGGAAGAGGGCGGAGAATAATCAGGGGAAGAAGAAAAGGAATCCAGTGCTTTAGGGACAATAGGTTGAATGGGGATAATGGACTCGATCAGAGGTATGGGTGGAGGAGTGGGTAGAAGAGTACTGGGTACCAACACTATTTCGGTAAGTTGCTGTGTAGTCGCTTCAGTATGGGCAACTGCAGAATCTACTGCTGCAATCAATTCCTCAAAAATTTTTGCAACAATAACTTGCGCATCTTCTTGCACATCTTGTTTGGACTGTTGCTGAGAATTTTCCCGAGAAGAGCTTTCCGTAGTATTGGCAGAGGATGTACTGTGTTCTTGTTGCCGGATGGGAGAAGACTGGTTAGACGAATCAAGGTGAATCGAAGTTGCAGTATCATGGAAAATTTCTTCTTCATTTCCAGCGGCAGAACCTTGCACTTGACTGTCAAAAGAGCTTATCTGTCTGCGTTTCCGGTGAAGGAGTTGGAAGAGATCTTCATCATCCTCTTCGGTATCTTCAAGTATTTGAGCAGATTCCTCATGATATAAGATTGGAGCGTTTGGAGGCGGTTGCGCTGCTTGGAGGGTCGGAAACAAAAAAGTAAGGATGTGCGGAAGACGAGAACGCGGCAGATCTCCTTTGTTAACATGCTTTATGACCGTAACTCATTCACGGTGAATGCACCGGAAATAATAGGAAGCAAAATTAACAGGCTCCTGAGAAGCCATGTCAATCATTGAGTAGAACGGGCGAGAAATCCTGTAGGTACGTTTTTGCAGGTTTAGTATGGCAACCAAAAATTGCAAGGCTGTTAGTTCAGGGTCAGGGCGACACAAGATAGTGTATTCATTCAATGAATACCTTGGGAACAATTCAACCATAGTGGCTATCGGAAGGTTAGGACCATTCTCTCGTCCTTCTAGAGAGAGTCGGAAAGCTGTAGCAAATGACTGTAAGGTGATTACTACACGAGATGGAAAACATGTAATTGGCCAACTCTGTTCTGTAGCAGGAGTGGCGGCAATTGCAGCAATAATTAGGGCGTAATACGGATGACACTCCACTGAATGCCAAGGCAATTCAACGAAGTTTGATAAACCTCGGATACGCAAGAACTCACTCACGTCGTGAGGGAGTCCATCACGGAAGGCAGCGAAATTAGCCAACGCTTCCATGATGCGTACGTGAAAGCACAAGGTCACGAATACACAATAATCACAGAAAATACAGAACACACAAAGCACACAAACACAATAGCGATTAACAGCGAAAAGAAGAAGATTAAGTAGATACTCGGCAATGGGAGGCAATTGAAATTGCTAATCATCGCGCGATGTTGAGATGATAACCTTCATAACTATGGCGTGCATGCATGTGCAGAATCGATAATGCAGGGCAGCTGTTGATCATAATTAGATATCAAAACGAGGATATTTATAGGCTTATTCAACTAACATGCAAAAATAAAAAGAAAGTAAATAACACGTGGAAAAAAACAGAGAACACATCAGCGAGAATCAGGTGCTTGATGATACGGTCGCAACTTTGAGCCATTGATCACTTTAGGAAGAGGAATTCCTGTCAAAGTAGTCAACCGAAAAGTAGCTGGGCCCACTTGTTCACTAATCCGGTAAGGGCCAAACCACCGTAATTTGAATTTTCCAGCCGCACGATTTGATTTAGCATTAAAAAATAACACAAGTTGTCCCACCGAAAAAACTGGAGTTTTGAGATATCTATCATGGGTACGAGCTTGTCGCAACTGAACTTCTTGAAGAACTAGTAAACTTTCCCAGCGATGTTCATCCAACTCTCTGAGTGCTTCCAACCGAAATGGCAAAGAGTCTTTAGGTAACAATTTCTGAGAGATGGCCACGCGTAAGCTTGGCACTACAATTTCCATTGGCGCGTATTGCTTCCAGTCCATAGGCAAGCTTGAAAGGAGTCAGTCCGGTTGCTACTTTATATGTAGTCCGGTATGCCTATAAAACTGCAGGTAGTAACTGATCCCATCTTTCTGGTGATTCCACAACCAATTTGCGTAGCATACTTAACAAGGTCTTATTAGTGCTTTCCACCAATCCATTGGCACGAGGATAGTACGGTGAACTGAATTTATGCAAAATCTGAAAAGTTTGTGTGAGCACTCGCATTAAATTATTAGCAAAGTGTGTTCCTTGGTCTGTCACAAGCTCCAGAGGTAATCCATAATGCGGGAAAACGTCCTTCATCAGACATTTTGCCACCGAAACAGCTGTGGCGGACCGTCAGGCCCAAGCTTCTGCCCACCTGGTAGCATAATCTGTACATGTCAGAATGTAGTGATTGTTGCTAAGGATTGCTGGAGGTGTGATTGGTCCAATAAAATCAAGACCCCATTTCTGAAAAGGTTCTAAAGGTAATACAGGT
The DNA here is from genome assembly GCA_020310875.1 of Ceratopteris richardii. Lineage (NCBI taxonomy): Eukaryota > Viridiplantae > Streptophyta > Polypodiopsida > Polypodiales > Pteridaceae > Ceratopteris > Ceratopteris richardii. Next base: position 174,566,442 of record CM035409.1, read on the forward strand.
TGTAGAGGAAAGAAGTGACGTTGTAAAGGTTGTCCAGATTGCTGACAAGTGTCACACTGCTGCACAAAGTGAGTCACATCTTTATACATAGTAGGCCACCAGAGCCCACTTTGCAGAATTTTTCGGTGCGTTAAATCTACTGCAAAATGTCCACCGGAAGGTATTGAATGTGCCATAGCAATAACAGAATTTATTTCATGTGGTGGAATACAGCGAAGCAAGACCCCAGTGTGATCCATATAATACAACTGTCCGGCAATCAACCAGAATCTACGATTGTAAACTGCAATTTTCCGACGCATAGCAGGAGAAGTTTGAGGAGGAAGACATCCATCAGTAAGAAAGGTAAATAACTGATCATAGTAGATAGGTGTCATAGGAGGTTTTGCAGATTCGTCACTAGTCGGTTCAGTAATGTAAATTGCTGGTGTGGTGTCATCAATGCCCACCGGAGCTTCACCGGAATCTAATCGAGAGAGGAAATCTGCTAATGCATGTGCAGTGTCGGGTCGATGAATCACTTCATAATCGAACTCTTGTAACAATAGAACCCATCGTGCCAAGCGACCACCTAAATGCTGCTGCCAGACCAGATACACTAGCGTAGCATGATCGACATGAAAGGTGAATTTTCGGCCTAACAAATAATGCCGGAATTTCTTTACAGAATACACCAAACCGAGACATTCTCTTTCAGTGACTGAATAATTCCTTTCAGCAGGAGCGAGTCGACGACTTGCGTAATAGACAGGCCTGAACCACTTATCAGATTGCTGCATTAAAACACTTCCAATTGCTAAGTCTGAGGCATCGACGAAGACGTGGAACGGGCGTTCCCAATCCGAGGTTTGCAAAATTGGTGCCTGAGTCAATAATTCTTTTAAACGATCAAAGGCAGTTTGACATTCTGGGGTCCATTCAAACTGTCGTGGAGTGCTAGTCATGAGTCGATTAAGTGGTGTGGCGAGATGAGCTAGCCACCGTAAATGGCGACCATGCCACCAGATTTGACCTAGGAAGCGCATCACTTCTTTCGGTGCGGTAGGCAGAGGTGCTTCCAACACAGCTGCAACTTTGTCTGGATCAACTTGTATACCTTGTGCAGAAATAATATGCCAAGGATTTTACCATAAGAAACCACAAAGACAGATTTGGTCGGGTTCAAACAAAGTCGATATTCACGGCATTTCTCAAAACAACACCGTAAATGATACAGGTGTGCCACAATCTTACCGAATAAAGAAAAGTCATCTAGGTATACTTGCATAAAAGAGGTGAGGTAAGGAGAAAAGATTTCTTGCATACAACGCTGAAAGGTGCTAGGAGCATTTCTTAACCCAAACCACATGACTGTACAAGCATAAACACCCCAATTCGTAATAAACGTTGTTTTCGGTATATCTTGCTCAACCATTCGGACCTCGTTATAACCACTATAACCATCGAGAAATGAATACATCTCATGCCCAGCCACTCTGTCCAGCATTGTGTCAAGAAACGGAAGAGGAAATGGATCAGGTACCGTGGCTGCATTCAATTTCCGGTAATCGACACATATTCGGAGCTGCTTGTTTTTCTTGGGTACGATCATGATCGGGGAGATCCATTCAGCGTGGTCAATGGGTACAATGAATCCTACCTTTAACAGGCGATCAAGTTCTGCTTTAACTTGTGCTGCATAGTTGGGATTCATTCGGTAACTGGGTTGTTTAATTGGCTTTGCTTCCGGTTTAAGCACGACTCGATGTTGATAGATCCGAGGATCCAGACCCTTCATATCGCGATAATCCCAGGCAAAAACATCAGAAAACTCACGCAAGAGTCTGATCAAATCTTCTTGAAATTCCTCAGACAATCCAGCCTTCATCTTAACATGACGCGGGTTACTATCATTACCCAAATTGTAGGTGACTAACTGGTCTTCCGGGACATAGAATTGACAAGGTTTCACCGGATCATCAGCTGACTGTAAAAGGTGATGCAGAGTGGTGTTGCTCTAGCACAATGGTGAGAACCACGTTAAGAAGCTTCACCTCCTTAATGTCAATCCGCGGAAGAGGTAGGAGTGATATGAAGATCGTGAACGTGAGATGATGTGAGAGTGAAGGTGAGAAGCATTAAGATGCACACACGCATACACACACACAATGAAGAGACAAGCAAGACACAATGGAAGGTGAGAAATTAGCTCTATTACTCAAGAACACTATTACAAGCTCAAAATAGCTCTAAGCTCACACTAGCCAACACTAACCAACCTCAAAAATGAGCTCTCTAGCCCTTTTTATAGTTTCTAGACTAGTTTTGACCGGTTTCACATCTAGTGACCGGCATAGTTAAAAAATAGGTCCTAGAGGCTATTTGGAAGGGTAAACGATGTCTAAAAATAATGAAAATTGGTACGCGCATTCTACCTAAGCTCCTCAAGCTCGAGGACTCCTCGGCTTGCACAAAATGGAGCTATGAATTAGAAAATGGGATTTTGTCTATATTACATATGTTACAAGAGTGATGAAAATCACTGTTGGATGTTTGAAGAGGTAATAAAAACATAGTTGTTTGAAAAAATGATCCGACTGGCTCCCTGCTCCGTCTTTACATGCTTCCACGTCGTCTGTGCCTCTGACTGCTTCCAACACCCCCCTCCCTCTCGCTTCTGTCGTCCTCGACAGAACCTTGTTGTGCGGTCTGCCGGATGTAGTATTGTAGGAGGTCGTGAGCGAGGGTGTGCTCAGATACTCGAATGCCTCGGGCCAGATCAGCCTCGAGTTTCTCCCAGTCGATTGGTTGCGGTTCGTCGGGTGGCGGGAGTTGATAGTGCGTGGAATAAACCATTCGCTCACAGGCAAATAGTTGCAATAAATGTGTGGGCCTGCTTATGAATACCTCGGAATGGTATTCCCAAAATCTGGTGGTGAACGTCTCTTCAAATGTCTGCTTGTAGCACGCCGGTAGGTATTTTATTTTACAGTGCCAGGCATAACACACCCGGAGCGATGGCGTTGTGCTCATGTCATATACTAGATCAAAGTTACCATGCTCAAATCCCGGGGTGTTTACATGCGGTGCCTTGACGCATCGGAAGACTTTAAATATCATTTGCATCATGTCAAAAATTTTGACAGTCATATGCGCTGCGATATCATCCATATGCTTCAGGCGAGGGAGCCAATGACGGATTGTAGCCATCATATAGCCAACAGTGGGTAACTCGGTGGGCGGCTTGAAGTAGGGGTAATTCAACCAATCCTGACACTGCCTATTGTTTTGGACCTTAATAGCAAAGGCTGTCCAGGAGCGGCGTCGTGGTACTGGTCCCCAGCAAGGATTATACTTTAAATGTAAAGGCGCTTTCACCCATGTGCTCATCATTTCTGGGTACTTCTGGAGTAGATCTTTGCGCCAATCAGGTTGATGGATCTCTCCTCTTTGTGCATTTGGTGGCAAGTCCGCCGGCTCGAATTGTGTAGCATGCGTGGGTTTCATGCCGGTTTCTTTCTCTATAGCTAGCTGATATTCAGCCATTAACATGAAGTACGGTTTATACTACAGCTCATGCCCAGATATATAGCGTCGGGGGGCCAAATGAGCAAAGAAGGGGGATTGTAAGATTCTCTCTTCAATCATGGCCATGGCATGTAACTGTGCCTCTACTCTGGCTGAATGTGTCGTTCCAAGTTCCTCAATCGTTTTCATCCACGCGGGGGTAGGAAGTTCATAGGTCATCTGGCCTTCGGCCGTGACTCGTCCGCCTGGGATGGGTATTGGCTCGTATGCTTCTTCAAACGTTTCCTCCACCGGAATGGTTATGTTCTCGTCGTCAGCTGGGATCTCCGGTGGGGAGTCAGGCCGTGGTGGTGCTTCGTATACATCTATGCGTGATTGGAGAGTGGCTACCTGGGCCCGTAATGCGTTGAGTTCCTCTAAGATTTCAAGAGCAGGGTCCACCGGTGCTAGTAGTTCTGGTTCTACTGGTACTTGTTGTGTTGCCGGTTCTCTGAGCTGTAGTAACTTGTGATCTTCTTTTAACTTCTGATGCTCTTCGTTCATTCGATCATAGTCCTCTAGCAATCTCACGTGATCCTCTAGCAACATCTGCATCGATTCGGATGGGATTGCCTTGAATCTGCTAGGACTTAAGGGTTGTTCTGGATGGTCCAATGCCGCTTCCAAATTCTCTCTATTCTGCTCTTGGAGTCTCTGGTTCTCCTCTTTTGTTGCGGCTAGGTGCCTCCTGAGTAAGCCCATATTCCTGGTCAGCGTCGCGTTCCTAATTGTTTGGGCTCGAAGCAGGTTGTCCAGATCAGCAGTGGCTTCTTTTGTTTTCTCTTCACTTTCTAGCTCTAGCTTATGATATGCCTCTCTTAGTTCTTGGTATCGCGTATTTAAAGAGGCATTCTCGATTGATAATGAATTAAGCTGAGACTGTAATTCATTTGTCGTCCTCTGCAGCTGTTGATAATTGTTGCCAAGAGATGCAAACTCATCTCGTACTTGTGTCATGCATGTGAACATTTGTTGAAGTGCAGTGTCTATGGTTGGCGATAATAGTAATGGAGTGCTAAGTGAGGATGCAGTGGAAGTAGATGCAGCGGGAATGGGGAATGGGGTTGGGAAGGTGGATGCAGTGGTGATCGTGGAAAATTGTGACGTACCTAAATATGATGGTGCTGTGAGCGGAGTGGGTGCTGGTGCGGTGGGTGGTGAGATGTCCATGTCACTGGACGTGTCAAGTGCGGTGACTGTGAAAAGCGGTGTGTATGTGGGTGGTTGTGTAGGTGTGAAGACGGGATTTACAAATGTAGAGTAATTTACAGGGGGGATGGCTGGAGCAGCTTGGTGAAAAGGGGAAATAGGGGTTATAGTGGGTTGGGGAGGTGAAACTGGTGAGAAGGTTAGTGGGGTTAGAAAGGTGAAAGGGTGTCTTAAAGGTGGGGGGAAGGATGGGAAGGATGAAGGGATGAAGGGGTTAACACGTAGACGAGGTGGGGTGGGTGCGGGCATGGTGGCATGAATGGGCAAGGCAAAGGCTTTGGCTATGTTGCCGTGGACTGGTGTGGATGTGGGAGGAGCAGGTGGGTGTGCGGGGGATACAGGATGGATTGGTGAAACATGAGGTGAGAGAGGAGTAGATGGTGTGGATGTTATTTCAAGGATAGTGGTAGTATGTACAACGGTAGTACGTGGTGGGGAGTCAACTAGGATAACTTCTTCGGTGATGGATCTTTCCGGACGTAGGCGTGCATCTTGCCCCTGGTGGGATGATTGAGCACCTACCGGAACTCGAATATATTCACCGGGCTTCGATAACAGGCGAACTCTACGAGGGTCATATTGGGGAAGTGGCTTCCTTTGTAAATATCTCAGTGCTTCGACGGGGCCGATGGATTTGACCAGCTCTCTAAACCCTCTGATGTAGACTTCTTCAAATCCTCCGGAGATGAGTTCTTGTTCGATTATGGTTTGGCTCTCTTCTTCAGTCAATTTCTTTCGTGCCCAGACTTTCTCCATCGTACGATATAATTTCTTGATTGCCAGCGTGTAAGCTGCTGCTTCGAAAGTCTCCTCTTCATGCGTGCTGGTGTCACCGTGTGCATCGGTTTGTTGGCCTTGGCCATCTGTCTGTTCCTGTTCTTGGGACTCGTGAGTGCCCAGGCTAGCTTCATCATCACCTTCGTCGTCATCGGTGGCTGTTCTTTCGTCATCAGAGCTAGATACTACCGGCCCATGTGGTGGATCACGTGGTGTTGTAGGGTAGCTGGGGCGTTCATATTCTTGAGAGAACATCTGTCCTTCGGAGAACTGAAATTCGCTGGACAGCACATCATGCATTTCGAAGTCAAAAGTGGTGTGTATTGGGTCCACCTCCATATGTGGCATTGGGAAAGAAAAGGCTTCCGCACCAATAGTGGTGGGAGCTTCTGCTGTCGTGGTGGTGGGTTCTGTGGTTGTAGCTGCTTGAGGTGCGGTAGTACTAGTAGTACCCTCCGTTTCCACTGGCCGAGATAATCTTATTCGAATGGGTTGTACTGTGGGAGCGGCTCCTGTCGGTGATTGCTCTGGAGAGGGTTGTGGTGATGGTGACTCTGGCACTTGAAGGCAAGGAATAGTGCCTCTCATGCACTTACCTGCCCGTGCTCTGCTGGGCTTCCTGGCTTTCTTCGTCGTTCCTTTGAATGCCTTCAGCTCTTCTCCTGTTAATGCACGTTCAATTGGCAAGTCATAAGCCAAGCACATATAAACAATTCTTGTCAGCGCACAACACCCATTAAGCGCTTTCTTTCGTTCCCATCTGTGTTGTGCCAAATACATTTGATCAATGATCCAGCTCGCCAGATCGACAGTCTGAGGTACAGTACATGCTAAGTACAATCCAAACCATATTCTTTTATGTGGCATGGTGAATCTGTCTTGAGCGGGGAATGCAAAATGTTGCATGCATATCCGTAGCGGCTTTGACAGCTCAGGTGTAATTGCTGAGATCTCCTCCCACTTAGTGACATCCCCACGTTTCATAGGGTCTGGAACTAATCTTTCTCGATCTGTGGGCGTGTGGGTTCCATGAATCTTGATGGCAGCTCTGATTAAATCCTTCGAAAGATAAAATCTTTTGTAAGGTGGATCATCCACTAAAGAAGGCAAAATAAAAGTTCCTGGGATATCCTTATTCTCTGAGGCCAGCAAAGTAGTGATTAAATAATAACACCTATAAAAGTCAGGTTTGGGCAGAGGATCACTGAAATACTCCGTGAAGCCGGCTCTGGCCCAAACATGAGTTAAGTCCTGAGTGTTCTGTAGGCCTTCGAACTCTCTGGAGAAGAATTGGTATTTTCCCCAAGTGCGGTCATCAAACGTCAAATTAGATTCAAATATAAAATCCGCGTCCGCTAAGGGTCCTGCAAGTCCCTAAAACCAGTGAGAGTTACGGTGTATCTTTTCTGTGTAGCCCATAGGTGGGTTATCGATCGGCATGGGCCCCGGAAATCCTTGGAATTCTGGCGGTGGAGCAGTCGGGTGGGATTCTGCTCGTAAAACATTGAGGGGCACTGCAGCTACGCTGGGGCCTGCTTTTGATGGTCCTTCGTCGGTTTGCATGATGACTGATGCGCTAATGAGAAAGATCTGCTACAAAAGATTAACACATTAGCATGGAAATTAATTATGATCCCATTAAAGTGAGACCGCAATCCCTTTCCATAACTGATGCGTAACCCGTGTAGCCAAGTGCTTTGATGTGATGGATGCAATGCTTCTTGCAGCACTAGTGCAGGTCTCTAGACACCTACACGTTTCAGATTATGCATACATTTCTTGATGAGATGAGATTATGAGTGATGTGTGATGATGGTGGGTGAATTTATACAAGGTTTAAAGGTTAGTGATTTATTACAAGGTTGTATGTTAGTCGGGGGGTAGTTTTGTTAGACAATGGGTTAGGGGAAGACGGTTGGACACGCTTCGGTATCCATTTCCTAAGAGTCTTTGAGTGGGTGGTGGGTTTCTGCTGAGGGGCAAAAGGTAGTATCGGGGGTGGTGGTATTGAGGGATGGAAAGATTTGCGAGGGGTATATATTACATGGCTTAAGGGTTGAGCTATGATACATGGTTTGGGTACCCAAATCTGCGTGGGTGTGGGTCTATGGGTAAGGTATTTCTTGGCGATCCAAATTTGTCGAATGCTCGGACCTGTAGAAGAAGGTCGAGGGGATGGTGGATACTGATTCTGTTTCTGCCCTGCCTTCTTCTTGTCGATCTCTGCTTGGTTGGAGTTCTTCGGTGCTTTTTGTCCTTTTGGCACCCATATTTGTCTGGTGCCGCTTCCTTTGGGTGGCCTAGACTGCTTTCCTTGTTGTGTCTTCTGATACTGCCGTCGGTCTGGGTTCCTTCGTCGTGGTTGACTCTGTTGTTGTTGAGGTTGAGAGGTCGGATGGACGCTCTGCTTTGGAAAAGAAGGGAGATCCAACACTTGCGTGACCTGCCCATTAGGAAGTGATTTGTTCTTTATCTTTAATCTAGGCCAGTCCGCAGCAAGTTTGGAAGGATGAGCACCGCAGGGTGTTGTGCTCATTTGGTCGCTGATGCAACCCACCTGACCGCTGATTGTGTCCATCTGCCCTAGCGGTTGGGTAGCTGCCCCTTCTAGTTTGCAGGAAGCCCCAGGGAAGATCTCCTGTCGTCCTTCTGATTGACAACTGTCCATAGCCAAGCCCGAGTGGGTTGGTGTAGACGTAACGTGACTGAGCTGATTAAAGATCTTCCGGTCTTCCGTCGCATGTATTTCATAGGGTCTAGGGTTACAAACCTCAATCGGAATGCCATTAGGGAAGTCAAGCGGTATCACTCGCTTCTGCTCTAAGGTTCCAAACTGTAAGGAGCCTTGTCTAAGATTTAGGTCCACTGAGTGATCGTATAGCCAATCTTGGCCAAGGATTAGGGGTTCTATCAGGTCGTCATCATGGCACACTAGTAGTTTTGCTGTCATGGTCATATCCTTAATGAGGATAGGAAGGTCCACCTCACCCATGCAAGGGGTTTCCATGCCTCCTAACCCTATGAGGTATGCCTCAATTGGCCGCATTTCTATTCCTGAATCCTTATAGTGGGACCATCTAATCGCACTAGTCGCAGCACCTGAGTCAATTAAAGCCCTGAGTTCTTGGCAAGGGTTGCCGTGCTCTAGCCTAACTGTAATGAATGGTCTCCTGTCCACTATGCTAGGATGAGTGGTTGACTTTACTTGACACATGGCCATGGGATATCTGGGTGATGTTTCCAGATGGTTATAATGTTCTCTCCCTAGTCCTTGTCTTCTTAGCTTCATGCGCTTAATGCGTTCTATGGCTTCTGCCTGAGCTTCAGCTCGTATTCTGTTTTCTTCCTCCTTACGCTTCTTTGCCAATGTGAGTCGTCTAAGCATATCCTCAGTAAGAGGTTCTTTATATAACCTGACTCTACAGCCACTAATGTAATTAGGCATTATATCTCCTTCTAAGGTGGCTAACTGTACTGTTCCACTTGTCGAAAGTCTGTTAATGATCATAGGCCCATAACCTCGCTTTTCTAACTTCCGTGCGTGCTGTTTCAGCGTATACACTAGAACTAAATCTCCTTCTTTTAAACCTTTATCTTTCACATGTGCATCAAAATATGCTTTCTGTCGCTTCTTCGCTGCGTATATTCCTGCTGCTGCTTTCAGCCTGGTTTCTCCTAATCGTTCCAAGTCCATTATTCTCGCTGATAATTCATGGCCGGTCCACTGATGTTCTTGTGCAACCTTAAGGGTCGGTATCAAGAAGTCCAAAGGAAGCACTGCATTCTGACCAAAAACCATCTGAAAGGGAGTTGCATTGAGTACGGTCTTGTAGGCCACTCGATATGCCCAAACAGCGTGGTGTAACTGTTTGTCCCAATCTGAACGTTTGTTGTTCACGAGTTTCGTCAGTACGTTACAAAGTATCTTGTTAGTGCTTTCAGCCTGACCATTGGCCTGAGGATGATATGGTGCGGATTTCTTGTGAATCACCATAAAATCCTGTAACAAATATTCAATGACTTGGTTTAGGAAGTGAGTGCCTCGATCGCTCACTAACTCTATAGGCAATCCATATCTTGTAAAGACATTTTCAAATAAGAATTTTGCAGTTGTGTGAGCATCATTCTTTTTTGTGGCTTTTGCCTCTACCCATTTGGTTAAATAATTTGTGGCAACAATAATGTATTCCGCATGTGTACCTTTTGCAGGGGGGTTGATGGGTCCTACAAAGTCTATACCCCACTTTGAAAATGCACGTCCGCCCATCATGGGTTTCAATGGCATTTCATCTCTGCGAGTAGGAAATTGAGTTCTTTGGCACACATCACATCTCTTTACATAGGTATGTGCATCCATGTGAAGAGTGGGCCACCATAATCCTGCAAAGAGAATGGCTTTGACTATCCTATCGGGTCCAAAATGACCTCCTGCAACACCTTGGTGTGCAGTCTCTAGTATGCTCAGATAATCGCTCTCATGAACACATTGTCTTAGATATCCATCTCGTCCTCTTTTGTATAGATTATCGCCAATAAGTGAATAGTCGTGAGCTTCCTGCTATAGACTACGTTGTCGAGCTAAGGTCATTCCTTGAGGGAATGTGTTCGCCCTCAAGTATGTCACTAAAGGTTCACTCCAGTCTGGTGTGAGAGACACGTGATATAATGTAGCATGCTCTACTGGTGGTCTTTCACAACACACCTGGCATTCTTTACACAGCTTGTAGACATCTGCTTCCATAGAAGGCCAATATACTCCTAGTCTTTGCAGAGTCTGTAGTGTTCGATGTTTTGAATAATGTTTCTTTAGTGCACCTATGTGTGCTAATTGCAACCAATTCGCATGTTCTGATTCATCTACACAACAAGCAAGAATCTTTTGATTATCCTGTTTATATATGCTTCCTGCCATGATTTGGTACCTCTGAGACTTGGTAATCTCTCCCTCTTTGATCTTTATCCTAGGATTCTTGGGTCCGTATGTCAGAATAGGGACTAGAGGCTTAGCCCATTCTGGTGCTATCTCAAGGTTAAACAAGTATGCATCTGGTAATTCATCCGCTACTCCTTGAGGAGCTTCTCCTGAGGTTAATCTTGAGAGGTGGTCAGCTCTAAGATGCGTCTTTCCTTTCTTGACTACCACTTCAAAATCATACTCCATGAGTAATAGAAACCAGCGTATTAGTCGTCCTGTGTTACAGGGTTTGTTGACTAGGTACAATAGGGCTTGATGATCTGTAAAGAACTTGAATTTGTTGGCCAACAAGTAGTGCCTAAACTTCTTTACCGCGTAGATCATCCCTAATCCCTCTCGTTCCGTCGTGGTGTAATTTCTTTCTGCTGCGTTCAATTGTCTGCTCGCGTAAGCTATGGGGAGATCTATGTTACCTTCATTCGTGGGTTGTGCTAACACACATCCTATGGCATAATTGGATGCATCCACATGTACATGGAATGGCTTACTCCAATCTGGGGTTGTCAATATAGGTGCTGAGCACAAACGTCGTTTAAGTTCATTGAATGAATTTTCACATTCTTCTGTCCATTCAAAGTTGGTTAAAAGAGAGTACAAAGGCTTGGCTATGATTGCATACATGTGTATGAATCTCCTATAATAACCGCAATGGCCCATAAATGCCTGTACCTCTTTCACATTAGTTGGTCTAGGTAGATCCGCAATTACCTTCACTTTTTCCTCATCCGTAGAGATTCCATTTTTTGACACAATGTGTCCTAGAATTTTGCCTTGTCTGACCATGAAAACGCATTTTTCTGGGTTCAAACAAACCTGATATTCTCGACATTTGTCAAATATTTGTCTTAACTCTAGGATATGCGTCTGTCTTACATTTGAATGAGCACATATGTCATCGACATAAACTTCCAAACTCTTGCGTAAGAATTCCTTAAAAACATGACACATGAGTCGCTGGAAAGTAGCGGGTGCATTTGTTAAGCCAAATGGCATTACACGAAATGCAAATATGCCCCATTCTGTGGCAAAAGCCGTCTTGTGCTGATCTTCTGGAGCGATGGCTACTTGATTATAGCCTGAAAAACCATCAAGAAAGCTGTAAACTTCCTTGCCCGCAACTCTTTCCAATAAGTGTTCCGTGATAGGAAGAGGATAACTGTCTCTAATCGTGGCAGCATTAACTTTTTTAAGGTTAATGCACACACGCAATTTTCCATTCTTCTTGGGTACTACCACAATGGGGGATACCCATTCGGTATGCTCAATTTCGTAAATGAATCCTGCTTCTATCAAGCGATCTATCTCCTCTTTAATCTTCGCAGCGTAGTTATCATTATACGTGTACGGTTTTTGTTTTGTCGGTTTTGCATCTGGAGTCATAGGGATTCTATGAGAACATATATCTGGATCTACTCCTTTCAAATCTTTGTAACTCCAAGCAAAAACATCTCTATATTCGCGCAATAGGGCAACTAACTCTTCTTCTTCTTCAGTCGTCAAATCATGCCCTATGTATGTGCATTTTTCTTCTTCTCCTTCTATGGCAACTATTACTTTCTTGGTTTTCTCTCGGTTATCATATACTTGTCCATCATTCACCTTTCTATTAGGCATTCGTACCATGATTCTTCTATCTTCGATTTCATATTTCTTGAAGTTCTCGGGTACTTCAAATAAAGATTCTTCTTTTTCTGACATGGTTTCTTTCTTCTTTCTTTTCTTGCCTCCACTTTTAGTAGTCACTTGAGTGGCTAACCTTACTTCATTCGTAATTTCCTCGTGTCTCTGAGTGTGAGTCTCTACCTCGAAAAAATATTCTTCCTCTGATGCAAATGGAGAGTCCATAATAATTGATTCTAAATCAAAATCGCTTGCATCCTCAAATGCATCAGTGTTAGGTTCACACTCTTCTAAAATCGCATCGCACATGATTGGCTCTATCGTGAAAACTGAAATGTCATAGCCATCCTCGTCACAGTGGGGTGTCCATTGTTCTTCATTGATGGCTACATCCATGGTTGCTAGTATTTCTGCCCAACCATGGGGTTCAAACTCTTCGTTTGGGAATACTACAGGTGCATAGGCTGGATCTTGAAGGGTTCGTGGATGTTGTTCTGCACCTAAGGTCCTTGCTTCTAATTGTTCTTCCTCTTGTTTGGCTACTTTACACATCCATAAATGGGTATCCTCATGCAACCAAGAAGGACCTGATTCTAATGAGTGTACTGATTCTGTCTCTGTTGGTGTCCTATGGATGGTGTTCCATTGTATTGGGGGTACATCTCGATGTGAATAGTCTTTAAGATTGACTTTAGTAGTCACTCCTAGATGTTGCAAGTACAAAGAATTATTTCCCCAATCTTGTACAATTTGCAACTGACGCATGAATGGTCGTCCCAATATCATCTCATAAGCACGATTTTTCGCAAAGTCACAAATGGCGAAAGTATGCTCAAATTCTACACCACAAGTGGTGAGAGATATGCCTTCTAGTAAGCCTAATGGTTTTTCTATGTGTCCATCAGCCATTTGTAGCTTCATCCTAGTGGGTCTCAATGCTGGCTTACCCCAACGTTTCCATAAGGCGGTGGTAGCTATGGCTACTCCGGCTCCTGAATCTAAGATGGCTTTCGTGGTGTAGCCCTGATGGGTTATTGGAAGATATGTGTTACCTTCCTCTCCTTCGCTTACGTCTCCAATCTTTTCCACGGGTATCTCTGGTACCTTCTTATGTGATCCTATCTGAGAGGGTGTGGTAGCAAGCTCAGGGAATTGATTTGCTACGTGCTTCCACAATTCTGGTTTTACCTTTAACAATTCCTCCAGAGTGAGATTACACTGTACTTTAGTGTTCTTGATCACTTCCGTGTTCCTAGGGATCACTGATTCTTCATTCCTCACTATTATCGTGGGTGCTCTCATACTAATAGACTTTGCTTCCCAAGGTCCTGTGAACTGAGGCAATTCTTGTAGAGAATTAGATTCAAATCCTGTGGGTTCACTCAGTTGTTCCACCTCTACATCATCATATATAGAGGGGATGTCTTGGGGAAATTGTTCCTGCAAGTCGTCTATTTCCTGAATAGGAGGATGAGTTCCTTGTTCTTTTCTCCATTTCTCTTCTTGGATCTCCCTCAAAAATTCATGTGAGTACCTATGTATGGAAGACAAATTGTCTTGACTTTCTGTATTGGGTACTTGAGACAGGGATGGTGCATTCCTTTCTTGTGTCTGTGGGACAATAGGGTTCCTATGCTGATCCTTTTTCTCTTTGCTTTCAATCAAGTGTTCTAGCCTCTCCATTAGTCCTTGAAAGTGTAGTTCCGGTTTTGCCATGTTATTCCAATTAAGATATCTAGAGGCTTCGAACAAAGCTTGTGCTAACTCTACCATCTTCATGCAAAGTTTAGTTCTCTCAATTTCTAGATCAGCTCGAGGGTAGTTTTTACTCATTTCGTTACTTGAGGTCCCTCTTTTAATCTTGCCTGATATGCACGAAACATCATGTCTAGATCTTCTGGTATGGGTTCCGCCAAAACTGATCCTGATTTTTGAGCTGGGATTTCTTGGTTTAATTCTTGTGAAGACAATTCTTGTATTTTGGCTCTCGACTCTTTTAGACTTCCTTCCAACTCAGTTATCTTTTTACTCCACTTTCTCTTGATTTTTTCTCTAGAATCTTTCCAAGATTTTGTCTTTTTACTGCTAGATTCTGCAACTTCACTATTTCCGGCTACTTTCTCTTGATTAAGCTGTTGGTTTTGTAAGAGCACCTGGGCTCTGGTTATAGCTTGGATAGGCACATATGTAGGGTTGGATCCATCTGCGTTGTTTACAATACCTATCACGTTGATCGGTATCACATTCGAAGTGTTAACTGGGTTCTTAGGACAATCTTTGATTATGTGCTCTTTGCCACAATCGGCACAAAAGCCTTGTATGTTATAGTACTGTGATTGCCTTTCTATTGGGGGATGTGGACAATCCTTTATGAAGTGATCTCCTTGGCACCTAAAGCATGGTCCTCTAGGGCCCTGTGGTCTCTGTTGTCTCAATTGGGGCCGTGGGTTTGGGTTTGCGTACATCACATTAGCATAGTCTGGCTCCCAACTAGGTTCCATTGGTGGACTATCATAATGATATGTCTCCACATGTTCTGGTGACTCCGTGTAATAAGCGGGTGGACTAGTTACATGAGTAGAGTCAAAACTGTTTGAGTTCGGGTCACTTTCTGTGATCAAGGGTGAAGAAGGCACTAAGGCCCTACTTAGGTTCTCTTCTGCAGCAGCGTATTTGACTGAGATGACATTCGCTGGTGGGGGTGGCTGCTGAGCTAAGACGGGTTGAGGTCTCTGTTGAGCTTGGTATGGGTAGTTCTGAGGAGGCCTATAGTAATAAGGCTGAGCATTGTATTGGCCTTGATACCTACCTGGCTGCTGGTATGTTTGCGGGTAGTTCTGTCTCACGGTTTGTTTGTTGTATGGGCAGTCCTGAGCCGTATGATTCGTGTATCTTCTCTCAATTGTACAATATTGGCCACTAGGGTTGGCTTGAGGTTGTGGTGCATTGGGACACACGTTTGCCAAATGATTTCCACCACAAGTGTAACAACGTACATTAGTTGGTAGCTTGGGCACCTGTTTACTAGAAACTCCTAGTTTTTGGGCCACTTTTTCTGCTAGGTCCTCTATCGAATTAGACAATTTTGTGGATGCTAGAGAAGAACAATCTGAGTCCTTATAGACCTTTGAGAGTTCTAATTCATCTCCTAGGTTGTCCTCGATGTCTATACATATTCTTACACACTCCTCTAGCGTTCTGGGTTCCTTTAGGTACACATAGGAGCGTAGTTTAGCGCTCAACAAGCCATCTAGGAACAGTGATACTTGTTTGGCTTTTGAGGGTAGCTCTTGCATTGGACATCGTTTGACATATTGTCTGAACCTACGTCCTGCCAGTCTAACTGTTTCCTGAGGGGTTTGTTTAAAGCTATGAATCAACGAAGATGTGTCATGTCTAATCCCACTTTTAGAGAATTCGGTGATGAATGACTCTAAAAAGTGATGGATGTCTCTAAATTGCCTTTGTTGCAATGGTTGGAACCAAGTTAAAGCGGTATTCTTTAACGTTAGTCCAAATGCATTGTATTGCGTGAACATGTCCTCGACTTGTTCTGCTCTTAGTACTTGCTTGAATTCTGCAACATGGTCATAGGGATCTCCTGTCCCATCAAAATAATTTTTCATTGATTTTACTAATTGAGTGGGTCTCAATACTCTTGCGTGTTCACGTGGCCTAGGTAGAGGAAAATCATCTCTACCACCTAGTACTCCATGATCTCTTTGTCTATCCGCTCTATTAGTGTCCGTGGTTGTTCTATCTCTCCCTATGGGATGAGTGAAGCTTACTTCCGGTCTCTCTTTATTTCCCTCTCTTTGATTTCCATGGGCTGAGGATGTTCCTGCCCCTTGTTAACTTGTATTCATGTTTGTTCTAGATGGAGGGAATACCAATTCACCTCTCCATGTGTATGTGTTTTTAGCGCGGTCAGGTACCACAAAGACTCTTCCTGAAGTCTCATCCAGGTATACAACCTTTCCAGGTGTATCCGGGTCCTTGAACTCGTATATAGTGATGATACCTACCTCACTAAGTATTTCGGTCTTGTATCTCCAAAAGGCTTCATCAGTTTCTTTATTTACAAACAACTCTATGCTTCTGTTGTCCTGAGGGATCCATTCCGGGATTAGTACTCGTGTCAGTACAGATTTCCCTCTAGGTGTTCTAGGCTCTTCTAATGGTTCTTTTCCTTGAGATTTTGCTTCCGTCTCTGGTTGAATCACGCCAAACTCGTTGGTATTGTTTGGCTGCGTACTTAATATGTACATCGTTCCTTCCTTGTCTATGTAAGCGTCTCTCTCGAATTTCACCACTGGACGTTCCAATCCAATGGGTTGATCGGGGTTGTGCATTTGCACCACTTGCCTTCGCAAACCATCCTCATAGATGCGAGCACCTAATCGGTTGGTTCGGAGAAACTCTAATTGTGTTCTATAGGGTCCTTCAGGTTTTTCTAAATATGCTACATTAGACCCTCCTTCTGGTCTTTCTGTGCTAAATGCCATTTCTGATTCGCTAGTATCTGAGCTCTCGTAGGGGTAATTACTATTCAATTGTTGAGCCCACGATCGTGCAGTAGTTCTTACACTTGCCTCTGATGATCTAAGGCTTCGTCGGTCCGACTTACCTATGTGTCTCCCTGATCTAAGGTTCATTAATTTTCTTCCTTGCACACTCAATTACACACTTAGATCGTCAATGGTTCTTTGTTATTACTTTCTTGATTCTTTTTAAATTTCTTTAGATTCTTGTCTTAATGTATGTGTCAGGAATTCGACTTTCCGTGGTACTTTGAGTTCTCGTTCCGTCAGACTTACGTTCTTTCCTTTAGGTTTTCGCGTCACACCTTTACTTTAGTCTTGGACTTGAAAGGATTAAATATCTTGAACTTGAGGCGTTCCTATCGACTTAAATCCACAATGCTAACGTTTAGCCTAAGCTAAGAATTGACTGAGGGGGTTGAGTAATCTTCCAACCTCGAGTTGGCTTTTCTGGTTGCTCTGATGCCCAAGAAGCCACGCTTCCCAAGCTTTATGCCCTTCACTGCCTTGCCTTGGTTGCCTTTGATTGCCCTTGCTAGACCTGGAAAAATCCAATATTAGACCAATTCACAGTTGGATGATCAAGCACTTGAGTATATACACCTTTTAAGTCCCTTCCCTTTTGCCCAACTTTTCAATGTTTGCCCCCTGGCTTTCTAGTCCCAAACTAGGTCAACCTCAAAATAGTTTATCTAAAGATAGACGTATCCTTTAAGAAAAAAACAGTTGAGGTCACGTAGTACTCGTCACGAGCTTTCTAACGAGCTATCAAGCTCCAAAAACGGACTTCGGATGAAAAAGTTATGAGCATTCAGGCCCTGGGGGGTAAACAACTGACAATCAGGTTTTCCTTCAAATATGAGCTAAGGGGTCTCCTATGAGTCTAATGGTCCAAAAATTTCTCAAAAATACCCCCAAAATTGGTCAAAAAATGGAACCCTAAATTTGCGATGGGGTTGCACAATCGCGATGGTCTGGGACCGTCGCGATGGTCCAAGCGAACCGTCGCGATGGCGTGGAATTTGGACAATCGCGATGGTGCGAAAAGATGAACCGTCGCGATGGCCCGAAGTGAACAATCGCGATGGCTCGAAGTGAACGATCGCGATGGCATGAGGTCGAACCGTCGCGATGGCCCGATCAGGCGGACAATCGCGATGGCGCGGTCAACGGTCAAAGGTGAACAATCGCGATGGTTCGAAGTGAACCGTCGCGATGGTCACAAGTGCGATGGCGTGAGCCAATCGCGATGGTCCGATTTTGGGCTGTCGCGATGGTCCGAAAAGTGAACCGTCGCGATGGTCTATCTTGACACGTGGCACCGTCGTGGCGATGGCATGGGCCAATCGCAATGGCCCGAGGTCAGCTGAACAATCACGATGGTCCAAGTGGACCGTCGCGATGGCTCAAGTGAATCGTCGCGATGGTCCGAGACCGTCGCGATGGTCCGGCCGAGCCGTCGCGATGGCGTGAGCCAATCGCGATGGTGCGACACAATCGCGATGGTCCGAGCCAATCGTGATGGTCCACCAAAGTATGAATTTTTGAGATGCGCCTGTGGATTCGTAGATGCGCAAGGGTCGCCTACCTCGTGGTGTGGTCGCCTACCAAGAATTCCGAAGGTTGCAGACCATCGCGATGGTCCGCCACACTCGGCAGATCTTTGACAGAGAGTAACATTTTACCTTTTCCAAGCTTTCCTGATGCACTGGAGCTCTGTACCTGCAAGAAAACTCAAGAAAACACAAGCACACACAAGCACAACAGTTCTCTCTCGCTCTCTCGCATGCACAAATGAGGGGAAATGACGTGAATGGGTGGATATGGTGAATTTTCTGATTTTTTTGGAGATGAAGATGATGATGCGATGATGAAGATGGAGTGTGGGGGAGGTGAAAAACACTAAAAACTAAGTAAAAACAACAACAAAAACTGAAATTTTTACCTTCCAACGCCACTTCTTGCTATACTCTTACCATCACACATTCGTCCTAGACTCGATCCCCGGCAACGGCGCCAAATTTGGTGTTGCTCTAGCACAATGGTGAGAACCACGTTAAGAAGCTTCACCTCCTTAATGTCAATCCGCGGAAGAGGTAGGAGTGATATGAAGATCGTGAACGTGAGATGATGTGAGAGTGAAGGTGAGAAGCATTAAGATGCACACACGCATACACACACACAATGAAGAGACAAGCAAGACACAATGGAAGGTGAAAAATTAGCTCTATTACTCAAGAACACTATTACAAGCTCAAAATAGCTCTAAGCTCACACTAGCCAACACTAACCAACCTCAAAAATGAGCTCTCTAGCCCTTTTTATAGTTTCTAGACTAGTTTTGACCGGTTTCACATCTAGTGACCGACATAGTTAAAAAATAGGTCCTAGAGGCTATTTGGAAGGGTAAACGATGTCTAAAAATAATGAAAATTGGTACGCGCATTCTACCTAAGCTCCTCAAGCTCGAGGACTCCTCGGCTTGCACAAAATGGAGCTATGAATTAGAAAATGGGATTTTGTCTATATTACATATGTTACAAGAGTGATGAAAATCACTGTTGGATGTTTGAAGAGGTAATAAAAACATAGTTGTTTGAAAAAATGATCCGACTGGCTCCCTGCTCCGTCTTTACATGCTTCCACGTCGTCTGTGCCTCTGACTGCTTCCAACAAGTGGCTTTGTCCATAGCATCAGTATCATCTGTATCTGCCTCCGGTTACGAGAACAATTGTACATGCTTCCGGACTCCAGGTGTCCACTACTGATTGCAGGTCTATAGTACCTAAGGAAATCAGATCTTCATTGTGTTTCAGAAATGCTTCTTCTTCATTGTCAGATAAGCCATCCAACATGTGGACCAGCTCTGCTACATATGGCCTGGCATGGAGTTCACGGGTCTGAATGGCATCAAGTTTGACAACATATTTACGGTGATTATCTTTAAAAGTTAGTTCTTGTGCTGATCAATCCTGTATAACCTTAGCCTGTTTCAACCATGGTCGACCAAAAAGGAGATTGTAATCAAGGCTAGATTTCGGTAGTTCTAAGACTACAAAAGTCATTTTAAACGTTGTACCCTGCAAAGTGATCGGAATATTTCTTACGAGTCCCACTGGATGAACTCGAGATTGATCTTCCATTCTGACAAAGAATTGAACAGGCTCGATTTGGGTCCACCCTAACTTCTTGCAGAGAGCTGCAGTTGCTATATTCACACCGGAACCACCATCAATTAGCACTTGTGTAATCTTGTAATTTTTATGCCAGACCGTGATTAAGGGAACACAATGATCCACCGTAGAATCAGTTTCCAGTTGGATTGTTGCAGTCGCCGGAGTACTGGGAGATATGGGACTAACCTGTTGTTGAAACTACTGCCGTACTCCTGGCACTAAAGCGAGTAGCTGTCCCAAGGGGAGTGTAATTGAGGCCTTAGAGAGAATATCCCATACCTGGTCTGTTGGAATTGCACTCTTCACTGGTTCCGATGATGATTCTCCTATTACTGGGGTACAATCTTGTTCATGTGCTCCCACCTTTGGCAGGGGAACCTGTGTCATCGGAACTGGATCAGGGAACACCGTAGGCTCTTTGGTGGTCCATTGGCTAGCTTTGCTATACATTCTCTGCTGTTGACGGATGCCAAGTTCAAACACTTCCACTGCTGGTTGCAACTTCTTACCGGATCTTGTCTGAACCACTACTACTTGAGTTTCCACTGGTGAAATATATACCATATTGGTCATTGGGTTCTGACGCTCTTTCTTTCTTTGATCATATTCGGCTGCATCCTTGCAGAATCTCCGCATGTGGCCAAGTTCACCGCAAAAGTGACATCGAGGTGGTGGTAGAGAAGTATTCTCCGCTGATGTACTGGCCTGCCATCGATTTGCATTGAAGTTGGTATTCCGCTGTCCCCGGTAATTTCGGTATCCTTGCTGTTGATTGTTTCGCATCTGCGGTGGCACGTAGTGAGTAGCTGGCTGCCCTGGTTCTTGTATAATGGCATTTACAGTTGCTTGTCCCTGCACTTTGGCGTTATACGCACAATTTTCAGTGGAATGTCCGGTGGTATTGCAGATGGCGCAATACATCTGATTAAGAGCACAGGTGGCACTGGTATGCCCTGGATTTTTACATTTGGTGCAATACATCTGTTTAGCCGAATCTTCTACAATGTTTCTACTGGCCTTCAGCCACTCTAAGTCTTCGGTGAATCCTCCAACCTTATGCTCGAGTTGCAAGGCCATTGCAATAACTGCATCTAGTGTCATAGCTCCCACACAACGGATGATCATAATTTGTCTTAGTTGTGGAGTTAATCCATTAATAAACCATTGAGTTATCACATCATCCGGCAGATTGGCATGTGCCGGCGGCAATTGTCTTAAATGAGTTCTAAACAATGTGGTATATTCCTGCACAGTCTGGTGCAGTTTCTGTTTATTGTTCTACAAGTAATCGAAGATTTTGGCAGGGTTCTTCTTCAACCGGAATCTCTGAAAAATGCATCTCTTACTACTTCATAGGTAACGAAATGATTGAAATCATACTCTGTTAACCATCGCGCTGCTTCATATTACCTCTTCATATTCTTCTTCACTGGCATCTACCTCACTGTTTGGAGTAGCACTTGCTTCTTCGGCTCTCCTATGAGCTGAATTTGGAGACAAAGAATGACTCCCCCTCCATGTTGAACATTCTTCATTTGATGTAGATGCCTCTAGACCTGAAAGCTTTGTGCTTGATTGTTGAACTTCTCTTTGATTTGTTCCTGCATAATTATCACAATCTTCTTCAAGAATCTTTTCATTTCCTTTATCTTCATACCATGGTCTTAGTTCATCAAAGACCACATCTTACGAGACTCTTAATTCCTTTGTTCTGGGGTTATAACACTTGTATCCTTTTTGCTCCGTCGAGTAGCCAATGAAAATGCATTTTTCTGACCTTGGTTCCATCTTTGTTCTAACTTCTTGTGGAATGTGAACAAAGCAAACACATTCCAACACTTTGAGGTGTGTAAGATCAGGTTTCTTACCGGAATACACCTCTTCTGGAGTCAAGTGATGTATTCCCAATGTTGTGCACCTATTCATCAAGTAAATGGCGGTCGTGGTAGCTTCAACCCAATAGTACAATGGTACCTTCATCTCGTTGAGCATGCATCTTGCAATTTCAGCAATTTGCCTATTTTTCCTCTCAGCTACTCCATTTTGTTGTGGTGTATACCTACAAGTGAATTGTCTTTTGATCCCATTCTCTTGTAGAAAATATGAAAATTCTTTGGAGAAGTATTCTCCTCCACCATCGGACCTTAAGGTTTTGATAGACCTTCCTGTTCCTTTTTCAACTTCAACTTTGAATCTTTTGAATATAGAAAACACCTCTAATTTTTGCTTCATACAAAACAACCATACCTTTCTTGAATGATCATCAATGAAGGTGACAAAAAATCTATTACCAGCCATTGATGCCTCTTGGGTTGGTCCCCATACATCCGTATGTATCAAGTCCAAGACATTTGGAGCCACATAATTGCTCCTCTTGAATGGTTTCCTCGTTTGCTTTCCTAGTTGACAAGCTTCACATAACTCATGTAGTCCAATTCTATTAAATTTTGGAAGACCTCTTACCACTTCATGTTTGCTCATGTCCTTCAACTTTGGAATGTTGATGTGTCCTATTCTTTTGTGCCATGAGTCAAGCTCTAAAATCTTCTTGTTCCCACATTGAATGTACATGACCTTTCCATGTGGATGTTGGACATCCAAAGTGAACATCCTTCCTTCTCTTCTACCTCGAGCAATGACCTTGAAGCCTTCCTTTGGATTCTTTATGAAACACCCATTCTCATTGACTATACATGATAACCCTTCTCTACCATTTGTCCTACTGAAACCAAGTTCTTTGAAATTGTAGGAACATGAAGAACATTAGATAGTACCTTTGCTCTACTTGTATCTCCAAGCCTTATATCTCCAATATGTTCAATCATGTGTTGAGTATCATCACCTGTTTCAACACATCCTTTTCCACTTGGTACCTGTAGATTAGTGAACAAACTTCCTTGGCATGACATATGGTTACTACAATCTGAATCAATGTACCATTTTTTGTCATCTTCACAAGAGCTTCTATACTCATGTCTCATTGCAAGTAGTGTGTCCTTGCTTCCTTCACTTGAGGTGCTTGCATAGTTGCTTTGGTTCCTTTGATTGCCTCCATTTGGTCTTCCATTCTTCAGCCAACAATCACTAGCATAGTGTCCTACTTTACCACAATGATATCATGTTATACCTTTATGAGAATTGTAGGAGCCTCGGCCTCTTCCTCTACTTCTACCTCGACCTCTTCCTTGTGTGTTGGCATTTGATGCATCCTTGTTGTCTTCCGAACTGTTTTGGTTGTAGTTGGAGTTGTTGTGACCTCTTCCTTTTCCTCTTGAGTCTCCCCTTGAGTTCCTTCCTTTACCTCAACCTACATATAACATTTGGTTGTGGCTGTCCTTTCCTTTGGGACCACCAAAGCTAAGCTCTTCTGTGACAAGATGAGGGATTAGTTGTTCAAAACCTGGATATGCATCTTTCAAGTTAATGGAAGTTATAAAAGGCTTACATCTTTCATCTTCTCTCAATCCATTGAAAGTATAACACACAAGATCTTCGTCTTCAACCATTGTGCCAATAGAAGCTAAAGCATCGCTTAGATCCTTAATCTTCAAAGTATATTCAGTTATGGATTGACTCGAACTTTTCTTGATTGTGTTCAACTCATTCTTGAGTTGAAGTTTCCTAGCTTTGGTATTTGTTGAATACATCCTTTCAAGAGCTTCCCAAGCATCCTTAGCTTTCTTTAGATGTTGAATATGCCCTATCATGGCATTAGTAATGACTTGCGAAATGAGGAACATGACTCTTCAATTCCTCTCTTCCCATTCTTTTGCTTGCCGCCTTTGGACTTCGGTGGCCATAACTTGATTGATTTGAGGTTGAGCATCATCGCCACTCACAATACCCCATAAGCCTTTGCCCATTAGGTAGTTGGTCATTCTAAACTTCCACACGGGATAGTTATCCTTGTCCAACTTCTCTACTTGTTGACCCAAGTCAGCCATTGAAGAGTATCAAAGACTTTGAGAGTTACCTCGAATAGTTATAGTCCCTTGCTCTTGCGTTTGTGAAGCTCCTCCTTGTTTTATAGCTCCTCTTTTGCTTTTTTTTATCTCCAGCTCTGTTGATGAAGCTTCAGCACCAAGTTTGCTTTGATACCAACTGTGGAGAATGAGTTCTCCTATGCGCAACAGAAGTGTGTAGTGAGCCCTTGTATGTCCAGCACTTGGACAAACATCTGCACTTTAGATAGCTTGCTGCTCTCAACACAAAACTCAAACGGACTTGAGCCTTTAGTCAATCAAATTAGACAAAGAGAGATTTCTAACAAGCTATAAATAACTTAATTTGGACAAGTTTTGATTAAGAAACACAACTAGCAAAGATGAACTACCTGTCCACACAGGTCTGCTGAAGAACTGAGCTTCACTCTCGGATTGATAACTCTCTGAATATATATCCTTTGAGAAAGATGTTTGGTATAGAGAAAGTAGAAACAAATAGCTTTCCAACAAGCTAAAAAACAAGTAATTTGGATGACTTTTGGTTAGGAAACTCAATTGACCAAAATAGAACACTTGCATATATAAGTACACTGTAAAACTGGACTTTACTCTCTGAGAGATATCTCACAGAATATAAATGATCTGAATAAGATATTTGAGAAAATGAAAGTAGACGCCAAGAGCTTTCCAACAAGATAAAAATCACACAATTTGGATATGTTTTGGTTGGGAAACTTAACCAACCAAAATAGACTACCTATCTACATAGGTATACTAAGAAACTAGACTTCACTCTTTCACTGATATCTCACGAATTACATAAGCTTTCAAAGAGATATTTGGTATGCAGAAGATACACAAGATAAGCTTTCGAATGAAATTTTAAACGCACAAAATGGTTACATATGCACTGAGATATGAGCTCTGCAATAGAGCTGTGTACAAACTGACGTGCCGCTGGAGGAGTCTAAGGGAAGACAAAAATGACAAAATGGCTAGATCCGACTACTGGGAGCTCTTGCCTCTTTCTCTCTTTGTTTTGAATGTGCTCTCACTTCACTTTTATAACCAATGAGCATGTGAATAAGTTTGTGCCTTCTTCTTAACTCACCACTTTCTCCACTACATGCTACTAACTACAAGGCAAGATATTGTATCTCTTACTCATCATGAATTTTGACTAGACTTTTTCCTTTTATTATTTTTTCCTTTTTTCCTCTACTTTTTCTTTATCTTTATATTTGGTAAATTTATCCAAGCATGGCTCATATGAAAATGAGCTTGTACATTTATCTTCAACAAGAATCTAGCAAGTAGAGAGTCGATCTTAGGGTTTTGTCACATTTCAAATACCATGGAAGTATTAGATTCTCCAAATTCTGAACCAGTATGAGGTATAACAGTCACATGGAATCTAGGGTTTAAGATGGTTTCCCTTGTCCATGACATTGGCTTATCAAGTGGGGAGATGATCTCTTTAACTAAAGGATAGAGGCAAAAGGGAAGATTGGGCAGTTCCACCCAAGAGGAAACTTGATAGGCTTTGTTTTGTTCAAGATGAATGCCAACAACCATCTAAAGAGGCATAAACTTGTTCTCTAAAATGTGTAGTGTTGAGGGCTTGAGGAGGCATATTTTTGCTTTAACTATACAAGTGAAGGGCATAATATCCATGAGACCCTCCATATCCCACAAAGTAGGGGTTAGAGTGCTGAAGCAACAGTAGGAAAGGACTACCCCAAGTCATATGGTTTGAATGGCTTGAAGGCATTACATTGAGAGATAATCTAGCTTATGGCCCATACATGTCTTGAATTCCAAAGAGGGGTCGAATTCACGACCTCTGGCTCAAGTGAAAGCTCAAACAATCCACCTATGTTATGTTTATTGAATAGATTGTGATGCTCATGCTGTTGACCAATGCCTTTATCATTCAAGGCTTGTATGCTCTGATGGACTACCGTGGGTAGACTTTGCCACTACACGAAAAAACACTGCAAAGTCTAAGAGGCTCTGCAAATATTCGGAACATTGGTGTTGATTTGTCCCTACGGTCAAAGTTTTCATGTTTGATTCTTATGAATAGAATCAATCTCCTCATGCATTGCTTTCTTGCAAACAAGTATTTATAATGCATCTTTGACACTTGCAAGTTGATTCTCAATTGAAGTGAGTGGAAGAATTTCATTAATTTTGAAATGTTTTGCATAATTTATCGTGTTTGTCTGAACTATTTTTGTTTGACTTTTAGTCCTTCCTGTAGTGAAGTTTTCTATCCCACTATCTTATATTGTTTGAAAGAACCATTTTGGAAGGTTCTTGAACACTAGTGCTATATCTTCTCTGTCTCTTTCGGAGCTCTTGAAGTTTCTCTAACTTCAAGGGTTTGAGAAGGTTGATCACTCCCTTGTATGGCCAAACATAAGCATCTAAATTTTCAAAGTGAAAATGCATAATCATCTTCCTTAATAAAGTCAAGAATTTTTGCATAATTATCATAAATTTGACTTTTTGCAACATAAGCATTGCGTGAGAGTAGGATATTATCTGTTTCTAGTACATAGAATATGTAACTTTAACTTTCAATAGCATAATCAATAAATATTGCTTTGATGGCTTTGGCATCGAGCTTACCACGATTGTTCTTTTCAATATGGACATAAGTTGGAGATCCAAAAACTTTGAAGTAACTCACATTTGGCTTCTTACCATAATAAACTTCATAAGGTGTGATGACTTTAAAGCTTTTGTGGAAGACCTATTAAGAATGTGATTAGTTGTATGTTATATCAAACCAAAATTTAGGTGAAAGTGTTGGAGTTAGACGTCTGCAGAAGCACGCGAACAGCACAAGGAAAAAGAAGAAGCTTGGAGCACAACACACAATACTGAATGTATTACTAGAGAATGTACAAAGATAAGTAGCCCATTAGGGCAATAGGCGTATATACAATCCGGGGGAAAAAAACCTCCTAAAGAGGGAAAAAAGTGCCCCGGCGGTCCTAGTGTGTTCACACACATCACTACCTAAATATATCAACAAATCCCCCCTGGGAGTGATGCGGTGAACAAGGAGCTGGCACTCATGTATAAGGAAGTGCCAAGCTATATGGAAATCACTCCACAAAAGGAAGTAAGCCCAAAGCTTTGCGGAAAGCTTCAAACTTCTCCCTAGGCAGAGCCTTCGTGAAAAGGTTTGCTATGTTCAACTGCGTGGGCACATATGCCAAGCTGATCTCCCCAGCAGAGAACCTCTCCCTGACATAGTGATAATGCACCTCAATGTGCTTAGTGCGAGCATGGAACACAGGGTTCCTTGCAACTGCCAATGCGCTCTGACTGTTAGTGAAGATGGTGGTGGCAGAAGACTGGCCAACACCCAAATCAGCCATAAGGCGTCTGAGCCACACACACTCAACAGTCGCTGTGAAAGCTGCCCTATACTCAGCCTCACAACTGGAAGTGGCCACAGTAGCCTGCTTCTTGTTCAACCAAGATATACATGAGCTACCAAGCATGAAGCAAAAACCACTCGTGGACACACGAGTGTCATAGCAACCAGCCCAATCCGAGTCAGAAAAAGCATGCAAATCTGGCGGTAGTGATCCCCCCTTGGGATAAAACAACCCAGGTAGCCGAGTACCACTCAAGTAGTGAAAGATGCGCTTAACCGCCTTCCAATGCGTGACTCCTGGGCAATGCATAAACCTGATCATCTGTGAGACAGCAAACTGAATATCTGGCTGAGTAATGCATAAGTAAATCAAGCATCCAACAACCTCCTGATAGAGAACAACATCAAATGCATCTCTAGCATCATGAAGACTCAATCGTAAACATGTCTCCATAGGAGTGGCAATAGGCTTACAGTCTTCAAGGCCAAAACGCTGCAATAATGTGTCAATATATTTCGTTTGACACAAAGCCATTCCACCATCAACTTGCATAAATTGAATGCCCAAATAGTGATGCAAATGCCCCAAATCAGACATCTCAAATGAGGCATGCAAATCAGCCTTGAAATCAGCAATATGCTTCTCAATAGGACCAGTGAGCAGCATGTCGTCAACATAGACAACAATGATCAGAACCACATCATTAGCACGCTTAACATATAAGGTGCTTTCAGTTGGACTGTTCTCAAAACCATGTGCATCCAGATAGGCATGTATCTTCTCATACCAAGCACGTGGTGCTTGCTTTAAACCATATAATGCCTTCTTTAACCTGCACACCTGGTTTTCATGCCCTTTCTGCACAAAGCCACGGGGCTGAAAAACATACACTTCTTCATGCAAGTCACCATTTAGAAATGTTGTTTTAATGTCCAACTGATGTACATTCCAACCATGATGGGCTGCAAGTGCACAAATGCTCCGAACAGTAGTCATACGGCATGTAGGTGCAAAGGTCTCATCAAAATCAATGCCTCTTTCCTGCGCATAACCCTTTGCAACAAGCCTAGCCTTATACCTCTCAACTGTACCATCAGGTTTACGCTTCAGCTTGTATACCCACTTAGTGCCAATGGCCTTCTTGCCAGGAGGCAAGTCACATAAAGACCATGTACCATTCTTCATTATAGCATCATATTCAAATTGCATAGCAGCCATCCAATTTTCTGAATTTTGTGCTTCATCAAAAGAAAGAGGCTCATTCTCATCACAGAGACTAGACGCAACCATAACATAGCAATCTGATGCAAAGGAGGCACTATGAGAGCCTGAACAAGTACGATATGACAAAGGTGCATCTAATTTGCTGTCAGGCAATGTCTGCACCAGTCATTTTGGCATAGTTTTTGCCTGCTCAATATCAACTCTCTCATCCACAAGTGCATCATGTAAATCTGCATCAGAAATGGAATGATCTACATCATCATATGAAACCTGCAAAGGCTGAGAAGTTGCCTCATTAGGACCAGCACTAGACTGTCTACCTATAAAAAGAGGCATCAAAGTATCATACATGTCTTTGGAGCTAACAGATGTCTCCTTGGTACATGAAAGCAATGGTTGAATAGCATCTTCCACAAAAACAACATCACGGCTAACCAGAATGCGTTTAGTCTGTGGATGATACAGACGATAGCCTTTACTTTCAGAACTCTACCCAACAAAAATACATTTTACTGCCTTATCATCCAATTTTCTGTGATGTTGTTCAGGCACTAATGCATATGCCAAACAACCAAAAACACGCAGATGAGCAACAGATGGCTTGCAGTCATGCCAAGCCTCATATGGAGTGATAGACTACAACGCTTTAGTGGGACACCTGTTAAGTACATATGTTGCACACATGACAGCCTCAAGCCAGAAGCTATGTGGTAAAGCTTGACTCTTGACCATACACCTCGCCATCTCCATGAGTGACCTGTTCTTCCGTTCAGCAACTCCATTCTGTTGAGGTGTATACGACACTGTACACTGGTGTTTTATCCCACGTTCAGCCAAAAATGCATTAAAATCAGAAGACATATATTCCCCCCCTCGATCAGAACGGAGGGTGCCCATTTTACATGCTGACAGATTTTCAGCCAAAACCAAAAACTGTTTGAAGCACAAAAACACTTCAGACTTTGCCTTCAATGGATATACCCATGCATGCCTGGAAAATCATCAATGAAAGTCACGAAGTAAAGATAGTTTCCAAAAGAAGGTGTCTGCATAGGACCACAGACATCACTATGTACAAGCTGCAATTTCTGCGTAGCCCGAACTGAACCATCTTTTGGAAAGGAGGAACACTGCATTTTGCCCAAAATATAGCCTTCACATACATGTTTTCCAGGTGCCTCAAGCTTGGGCAAAGAAGACACCATATCAGATTTCTACAGGCATAGCAAACTAGCAAAATTCAGATGACCAAAGCGTGCATGCCAAAGCTTTGCATCTGACATAGCCTGAGAATCATGAACTGCACATGCCGAAACATTCACAGATCTTTCATAGTCTATGAGCTTATACAGCCCACGACATAAAATTCAGATGACCAAAGCGTGCATGCCAAAGCTTTGCATCTGACATAGCCTGAGAATCATGAACTGCACATGCCGAAACATTCACAGATCTTTCATAGTCTATGAGCTTATACAGCCCCCATTTGACAGATCATGAACTGTACATCTGTCATCAACAAATTTCAAAACCAAGCCAATCCTAGCTAATGCAGAAACTGATAACAGATTCTTCTTGATCCCTGGCACAAATAAAGCATCTGACAAGGTGAAAGAACTACCATTAGCAGTAGTCAGAATGATCCTACCAACTCCCATTACAGGATAAGAGGAGTTGTTGGCGCATGTGACAGTATTCCCTGTAGGGGCAGGCTCGAGTGAAGAGAAGAAACTACACTGCGAGGTAATATGTTTGGTCACCCCACTGTCAAAGTACCAAACATCTGAGTCCACTGCAGACATGCACTGCTCATGAGAAGATGGGTCAAAACTGCAAACAGTAGTAAATGCCCATTCTTCTTCCTGCACAAGATTAGCAGACTCTGTTTTTGGTGTAGAGGCTTCTGCAACAACCATTCCAGCCTCCTTTTTCTTTGCCTCTTTTGCATCCAGCTTTGGACAGTTCTTTATGATATGATCATTCCCTTTACAGTACTTGCAAAACAATTTCTGCTTTTCTGATTTCTTCTCATCTTTATCCTGGTTCTTCGAATGTGCAGCATTTGCAGATTTCTGCTTACTAGTAGAAGAGATCCATTTTCCTTTGCCCTTCTGACTAGCCAGGAAAGCTTGATCTGCAACACGCATAATGGACCTGTTTTGTCTGGACTGATCTTCCTGCAACAGAGCAGAAACTAACTCCTCAAATGATAAGGCATTCGAATTGTCTTCATCATCAACCGAAGAGTAGAAGCAAAACTCTGATATGAATCAGGAAGACCATTCAGAACGGTCTGCACAAGTGAGCTATCTGGTATAACCTCGTCAACAAAAATCAACTGTGCCTTCAAATCTTTGATCTTCGTTAGGAAATTGTCCATAGAATCACCTTCATTCATGTGCTCACTCTCCAACTGTTTT
The DNA here is from genome assembly GCA_020310875.1 of Ceratopteris richardii. Lineage (NCBI taxonomy): Eukaryota > Viridiplantae > Streptophyta > Polypodiopsida > Polypodiales > Pteridaceae > Ceratopteris > Ceratopteris richardii. The sequence goes on from CM035409.1 coordinate 174,597,270, forward strand.
CGGTGGTAAGCAACACGAGCCTCATTCCTAGCTTGGTACAATGTGGTAAGTGTATCCCAAGTATCCCTAGCTATTGTGCAAGAGCGAATATGAGGAATAATGGCACGTTTGATAGACAAAGCTATCAATGCATGTGCCTGGGCATCTCTGCCATCCCAACGAATTTGCTCTGCAGTAGGTGCAGCAGAAACAACAGCACGAACAGGAATCTGCACAATATCATCTTCGACACCATCTTCATCAGCTCCAGCACCTGTATTCGTAGTACCTGTTGTTACAGGTGTAACAGGACGTCTTTCAACATCCTGCACAATGTTCCACAATCCTTTTGCAACCAATACATGTCGCATCATATAAGCCCATAATGGGTAGTTGGTACCATTTAACTTATCCTCAACAACCAACATACGGAATACATCACTGCTTTCAGCCATGGCCGGTGACTAAAATACCTTGATGCAAAAAATTGACTGTATCTCAAAAAGTTGAACGGAACTGCCCATACGAGTTCTGCTAAACCTGTAGCAGACTTCGAGACGCTTATACTTGCGAACAGAAACAGGTATATACCTTTGGCACAAAAAGACAAAATAGCCTACACAAACGCTACGATAGTGCATTCAGAGGCCGAAATGAGCTCTGATCGTAATTTTGGCGCCACAGAGCGAAGATGTTTTGATCTCGGAAACACCTTGAGTATGCTCAATAAAAATTCGTATGATTCTGAGACTGCAAACGGAGGAGTGTCGACGGCACCCTAGATGAAGCGACGACCTGCTTTGATACCAATTGTTGGAGTTAGACGTCTGCGGAAGCACGCAAACAACACAAGGAAAAAGAAGAAGCTTGGAGCACAACACATAATACTGAATGTATTACTAGAGAATGTACAAAGATAAGTAGCCCATTAGGGCAATAGGCGTATATACAAGCTAGGGGAAAAAAACCTCCTAAAGAGGGAAAAAAGTGCCCCGGCGGTCCTAGTGTGTTCATACACATCACTACCTAAATATATCAACAGAAAGTTTCTTTGAGGACAACATACTACACATCATTTCATTAAGTGTTTTATTCTCTCTTTGCAATACCATCATTTCATACTACACTTCATTTCATACTTTTAGAATGACCTTAGGGGGGATAATTCTTTCTCTTGCTGCATTCTTTGGTTGGAAAGTATGTGGGCTAAATATCAATTCATACTTTTAGAATGACCTTAGGGGGGATAATTCTTTCTCTTGCTGCATTCTTTGGTTGGAAAGTATGTGGGCTAAATATCAAGACAACTTTTTTTTATGGTGATCTTCATGAAGATGTTTATATACAAAAACAGAGGGTCTTGAAGCATCGTGTAAAGAACATATAGCATGCAAGTTTATAAAAGCTCTCTTTGGTTTGAAGAAAACACAAAGAGCTTGGTATAAATTGGTTTTGAAAACTTGGAAGCTGCTCCTACGCTTTACGTTAAGTCAAAGGCAAACGTCTTGATCATAATCATCATTGATGACAAATCCCAAGGGTTCAGACGATTAGTTCTTAAAGTCAAAACTTAAGCACATACTTGATGTTAATGATCTTGGTGTTTTACATTATGATCTTTTTTTTGAGAGAGAGTACAAGAAATTTGCCAGGGTCCCGTGTCATCTTTGGAACACCATCACATGAAGTTTTCGTGTTACTTTGTGATCTTTTTCTCAATGATCAATATTTAATTCTATAGCCTTGAAGCCTACAATGAAAGTAAGCTTTAGGTAGATTCTTTTATAGGATTTCTTGTTCCAAAGCTGGTACCATCACAAACATTGATGTTGATGGATGAAGGGAGGACAATGTTTTACACAAACTTGAAGATGCCATCGAGCATTAGTCGAGTGACAAACACCATCATATATCGGATCCTTGACTTCAACTTTCATCGCCATTGGCTTACCAAGTGGGGAGATGATCTCTTTAACAAAACATAGAGGCGAAAGGGAATTTGCCTATTCGACCCAAAGAGAAAACTTGATAGGCTTTGTTTTGTTCAAGATGAATGCCGAAAACCATCTAAAGAGGCATAAAATTGTTCTTTGAATTTGAAATGTGTGGTCTTGAGGGCTTGAGGAGGCATATTTTTGCTTTAACTATACAAGCGAAGGGCATAATACCCATGAGACCCCCCATATCCCACAAACTAGGCATTAGATCGTCGAAGCAACACTAGAAAAGGGCTACCCAAAGGCATCTGGCTTGAATGGCATGAAGGCATTACATTGAGCGATAAGTTTGCCTATGGCTCATACATGTCTTGGAGCCCGAAGAGGGGTCGAATTCACGGTGAAAGCTCAAACAATCCACCTACCTATGCTGCTTAGACTTACAAAGAAGTTCGATCTTAGAGATCTACTGTATATCTTGAATTGAATTAGAAGTACAAGGAAAGGGCCTTTTTGAGACACCTTTAGGGCGGTTACTCGATGCTTGAAAGATAAAAGGAAGCAGCTGCAGTTTTCTCAAGTGAGCACTAAATGAAAATTCATCAATTACGACAATGTTTATTCAATAGATTGTGATGCTCATGCTGTTGACCAATGCCTTTATCATTCGAGGCTGCATACTCCGATGGACTGCCGTGGGTAGAGTTCGCCAATACACGGAAAAACACTGCAAAGTCTGAGAGGCTCTGCAAATATTTGGAACGTTTGTGTTAATTTGTCCTCGCGGTCCATGGACCTTGCGAGGGAAGTACAGCAACTTCGTCTTGAGAAAGCGAAACTTGAAGCTGAGCTGCAATCTTTCCGCGAATCGGCCTCTAGCGCCACTGTCAGTGAATCCTGCTCTCTGAGAGATCCAACCTTCTGTCCAGCAACATGGTTGTCCGGCGGGCAACACTATTTAGACCGTGAAATGATTAATCGATATAGTAGGCAGCTCCTTGTTCCTGCATTTGGCGTCCAAGGTCAGTAATCTGCAACTTTGATTCGCACCACAACAGAAGATCTTTCTGTGCCTATCATCTACACGCATATATGTAGTTTATATTGTACGAGTTCAAATCCAAGTTTTTGGTTATGTTGGATTGGCCTTCACTTCACCTCTTTCAATTCATACTTATATGTATGCATATCCATCTTCAGCTATATACTGACCTTTTCAAAGTTGACTATGCTGTACAGCATAGATATTAAAAAGCGAAAGAGTTATTGAGTTTGTGCATGTGAAATGTCTGACAGCCACTACATGTGGACGCTTATAAAGTTCAGCATCTTGAGTGTAGTTTGTATCACAGATCTTCCGTTTCTAGCCAATTGTAACAAAGGTTTTGGTTAGGAATGCTTTATTCATTCTATTTGTTTTAGTAGCACAGAGAAGATTGAAGGAAAAAGAGCATGCATTAAGGCATATTGATAGACACTACTAGATTTTGCATACATAAATATCCCCTTATATTTTTTTCTTTTAATTTTTCCCCAGGTGTTATGTGTCTTATTTCTTCTAGGTGTTGTCTGATTAGATTATGGTGACTAGAGTTTGTTCATAAATGTTTTTGACATATATCTATGTTTATATGCCTTATTGTTGGCAAGCTCATTATAATGCTCAAAAGTCCTTGCATAAGTTTTTTATTTGAATGCTTTTAGGCATTGCTTGTTTCGGTTATGTCGAAAGGGACTTTTTGAGACAGCTTTAGGGGGATACGCAGGGCTTGAATGATAAAAGGAAGCATTTTACCGAGTGAGTACTAATGAAAGTTCATCCATCATGACAATTTTTATTGAAAAGATTGTGATGCACGTGCTGATTGTAGCTGATGGTAAAATCCTTGAGATGATAGTTGGTAACTTCATCGAAATACTTGCCAATAAATTCGTTGGTGTACTCATATTTGTGTCTGATGAGTTTTTGATTCCTAGCTTCTGACTTTTGATAGGAATCTATCTTCTTACACATCCATTAAAATGTTTATGGTTATATTTGATGCCCCTTAAATTTTTAACAAAAAAAAAGTATTAAAAAGCATGTAAGTAGTATGATTAATATTAGCAACTAGCAAAATAAGTAAAATGGTAAAAATCATGATTCATAGATAGAAAATACAAAAATGTATGCTATTTACATGATGCATGGTATACCATCATTGCATATGCCATAGAGAAGTGAATCATTCTCCTCCATAACAATATCCTCAAGTGCATGGCACTCGACAATGGTGTAAGTAGATGAAGAAGTGATGTCACAATCATTTTTGTCTTGCAATGCAAGAAGCCTATGATTGTCCTCTTTTTCTTTATTATTTCTAATGTTACTTCCACCTTTTGAGATCCTTTTTACACAAAGAGCTAATTTATGTAAGTAGGGTGCACCTAGCCCATATAATTCTCACCATCTAAGTGCATTATGCATTCTACTTTTATATTTTAAAAGGTTCAGAAAATGAACTTTCCATAGTCTTAAACATGTCTAATTCATAACATAGAATATCTTGTTTATTTACACCATCCGATGTATAATGTCCAATGACATCCATCCAAACGGTATGAACCTTTGTGTCCATGTGTGGACTCTGGAGACTTATCCCTCCATGTGGGATTAACTAGAGAGGCTTCTATATGAAGAGGTGAATGTAATATATTCCACCATTCAATACATAGAGATTTTGTTGGAAGTGTGGTAGGCCTAACTAACAATCACATGTTAATTCCAACACCTTTCCAACAATTGGTCTTAGCACATAACACACCTTGACTTGATCAAGAGAGATAAATGACAATAGAGAGATTAGAAGACAATTATAGAAGTGCAATAGCATATAGCTACTACACACTAAATAAATGCAAAATGTTAATATACAATGTGTGTATGATACAAAATCTGAAATCAGGTTGAATCCAAAAGTTCTAGGTACGAAGAGTAATGCGAGAGAATCTAAGAGGTATTGTGTGAGTGAATATGTGCAAAAAGAAAGAAAAAAACTGTTTATAACAGTTATTACAGCAAACCCTAATTCTAGAATTAAGTCTTCTCTGATGTAGAGAAGAAGCTATGGTAACTTCTTGCGATGAAGTGGTAGGTAAACACCTTGTACAACAAAAGCACATGAAGAAACCCTAAATTGGGTGCTACAACTGTCCAAAATCAGCATGCAACTTGGTAGTATGAAGAAGAACAAAGGAAAGTTGCCAAACACTCTTCCAAATCTGCATATGCACCTCTAAAACTCCTCCTATCTTTTAATCCTAGAGCTTATTTCTTGACTGCATCAAGAATTGATAATTTATGATGCTCCCTATGTCCTCTTTATATAGGATTTGAAGTTCCCATGAACATGAGCATGAAAAGAATGAAAAGCCTCGAAAAATCTATTGAAAAGAAAGTTTTTGTGTGAAAAGAATGTAAAAAACAGAAATTAGGGTTTGATTTTTGGTTGACTTTCTGAAAGAATCTAACCATTTGCTACCATACACAATTAGTGCATAGAAATAGATCAAGATAGCATTTGGATATGATATTAGATGGTGAAGTTCATATATCATTAGAGAGCTCTCAAGGAGTACTTTTCAATGAGCCAATAAAAATTTTTGACCATCTTTAATCAAATTTTGACTAAATACCAAAATTAGGGTATTTTGATCATTTTGGGACATTCTGACATTGTTTTCCAACAATCCCCTCCTCAATGTCATATTGATATAAGGTTCAAAAGTCTCATATTTATATAAGGTTCAAAAGTCTCCATAACTTCTGGTGCCTGAGTGTCGATAATGCTTTAGCAATTATGTCTGCCACATTTTCACTTGTAGGTGCATAAGTTAGTTCAATGTGCTTTTTAGATACCCGTTCTCGAATGTAATGGTAGTGCATTTCAGTATGCTTTATCTTGGTATGATGAACAAGATTCTTTGCAATAGCAATAACACTTCGACTATGTGAAAATATTTGCATAGGTAGATGAATATAAATATCAAGATAATTCAGAATCTTCTGTAACCATATTGCTTCAAGTGTAGCTGGGAAGGAAGCCCTATACTCTGGTTCACTCGATGAAGTAGTTACTATTGGTTGTTTCTTAGAAAGCCCTGAAATAAGGAAGTGTCCAATATAAAAACAATAACCACTTGGGCTTCTTCTTATGTCTCGTCACCTGCCCAATCACAATTTGCAAAACCTTGTGGTAGAAAATGTGGGGACTTTGGAAATACCATTGCATAATGTAAAGTTCCTTGCAATTATCCGAGTATCCTCATAACTACCTTCCAATGAATATTGAGTGGTTTGTGCATGAATCTTATCACTTTAAGAAATTGCAATCTGAATGTGAGGGCATTATATTACATAAATAGATCAAGTATCCATTTGCTTGACTATTTAGCATAGCATCAAAAGGTTGTGACTCTGCATCTGCTTGTAATGATACATTTACATCCAAAGGTGTCCCCATAGGTTTACAATCTTTCATCTCAAATCTTTCTAAAAGTCTCTCAATGTACTTTTGGCATTTGCTCTATCATATAAATACAATCATTCTTGAATTTGAATTCAATGCTTAAATAATAACATAAAATCCCAAGGTCATTAACATCAAATGTATGCTTAAGTTGTGACTTAAAGAGCTAGAGATCTGAATCCTTTGGCCTATTATGATTATGTCATCAACATAGATGATAATGATAATCAAAACATCTTTATCTCCTTTAACATGAAGGGTTGGAGTTCCTCCAGAGTTTTCAAAACCAATGGTAGCTTGCATACTAAGTATTCTTTACTTGGCTCTTCAAAACCTTCTGGTTGTTGGATATCAACATCTTCATGAAGACCACCATTTAGAAAAGCTACCCAATGCCTTGATATCTAACTAGTATACATTCGAGCCAAAAAATGCAATGAGAAAAACTAGACTAACTATGGTTGATCTGGATGTAAGTGCAAATGTTTCATAAGTCAATACCTTTCTTTTGTGCATAAGCTTTAACTACTAATTTGGCTTTATACATATCAAGAGTTCCATTTGCATTTCTTTTGATCTTGAAGATCCACTTAACACCAATTGCTTTCTTATCTTTTGTAGCTCACAAAGTTTTCATGTTTGATTCTTGTGAATAGAATCAATATTCTCATGCATTGCTTTCTTGCAAACAAGACTTAATAATGCATCTTTGATACTTGCAAGTTGATTCTCAACCGAAGTAAGTGGAAGTTAATTTTGAAATGTTTTGCATAATTTACCTTGTTTATCAGAGCTATTTTTGTCTTACTTTTAGTCCTTCCGGTAGTGAAGTTTTCTATCCCACTATCTTGTACAGTTTGAAAGAACCATTTTGGAAGTTTCTTGAACACTAGTGCAATATCTTCTCCTTCTCTTTCGGAGCTCTTGAAGTTTCTCTAACTTCAAGGTTTTGAGAAGGTTGATCACTCCCTTGTATGGCCGAATGTAAGCATCTAAATTTCACTATGAAAATGCATAATCATCTTCCTTAATAAAGTTAGGAATTTTTGCATGTTTATCATAAATCTGACTTTTTGCAACATAATCATTACGTGAGAGTAGGATATTATATGTGTCTAGTACATAGTTATGTAACTTTTACTTTCAATAGCATAATCAATAAATATTGCTTTGATGGCTTTGACATCGAGCTTACCGTGATTCTTCTTTTCAATATGGACATAAGTTGGAGATCCAAAAACTTTGAAGTAACTCATATTTGGCTTCTTACCAGAATAAGCTTCATAAGGTGTGATGACTTTAAAGCTTTTGTGGAAGACCTATTAAGAACGTGATTAGCTGTATGTTACATCAAACCAAAATCTAGGCTTTGAGGACAACATACTATGCATCATTTCATTAAGTGTTTTATTCTCTCTTTGCAATACCATTTATGTTTCGAAGTGTAAGCAAATTGCAATAGTGAGTTGATGAGAGATTCCTTTGTCTTCAAGAAAAGACTTGAAACCTTTAGATATGATGAAACATTTTCACCTACTTTTAGAATGATCTTAGGGGGGATAATTCTTTCTCTTCTTGCATTCTTTGGTTGGAAAGTATATTGGCTAAATATCAAGACAACTTTTCTTAATGGTGATCTTCATGAAGATGTTTATATACAAAAATAGAGGGTCTTGAAACATCATGTAAAAAACATATAATATGCAAGTTTATAAAAGCTCTCTTTGGTTTGAAGAAAGCACAAAGGGCTTGGTATGAATTGGTTTTGAAAACTTGGAAGTTGCACCTACCCTTTATGTTAAGTCAAAGGCAAACGTCTTGATCATAATCATCATTGATGTTGATTATATGATTATGATAGATCCCAAGGACTCAGACTATTAGTTCTTAAAGTCAAAACTTAAGCACACACTTGATGTTAATGATCTTGATGTTTTACATTATGATTTTTTTTTTTGGGAGAGTATAAGAAATTTGAAATGCCCATTGAGTGGGACTTGAACCGAGGCACTCTGCCTCATGGCATTCAAAGCATACCACTACACCACACCTGCTACATTATGATCGTGGCACTGAATTGAAATTCAAAAATGATTGTATTCATACGACACATAAAAAACACATTGAGAAACTTTCGGAAAGGTTTGGAATGTTAGACTGTAAACCTATGCAGAAACCTATGGATGTTAATGTGTCATTATAAGCCGATGCATATTCAGAACCTTATGATGCTACAATATATAGTATATCAATTGGATTCTTGATTCATATGTGTAATACATGTCCTGACATTGAGTTTGCAATTTCTAAAGTTTCAAGGTTCATGCATAATCTCTCAAACTTTGTTGGAAGAAGTTAAATGATTTTTCAGATATTTGAAAGGGACTATGAACTATGGAATGGTATTTTCAAAGTCATCCCATTTTTTACTTCAAGGTTTTGCAGGTTCTGATTGGGGAGGCAAGAAAGACACAATAAGAAGTACAAGTGGTTATTGTTTTTATGTTGGAGAATGCCTTATTTCTTGGCTTTCTAAGAAATAATCAAGAGCGGCTACATCTTCAAGTGAATCATAGTATAATGTTTTCTTTACAATTACGACCGAAGCTGTTTGGTTGTAGAAAATTATAAGTTATCTTAATGTGCATGCTCATCTTCCTATGCAAGTATTATCAGATAGTCAAAGTGCTATTGCTATTGCAAAGAATCCTATTCTTGATGCAAAAAACAAGCATATTGAAGTTCATTATCATTATATTCTGTGAGCAGGTATCTAAGAAGCACATTGAATTTATCTATGTACCTACAAGTGAGAATGTGGAAGATATATTTACCAAAGCATTATTGAGGGATAGACATGAAAATTTATGTAGAATATTGAACGGTGAACCTTAGGCCATTTTGACATTGAAGGGGGCATTGTTAGAAAACGATGGCAAAATGGTCAAAGTTTCCAAATTTCCAACAAACAATATTTTGTTACTTAGTCAAATTTGAGTCAAAGATGGTAAAAAAGTTTTATTGGCTTATCTCAAAGTACTCATTGAGAGAGCTTATCTCAAAGTACTCATTGAGAGATTTCTATTGATATAAAATATCAAGCTATTATATTCCAAAGATCTACATGTCTCAAGGAACTTCTAGTTTCTCTAGACATGTACATCTCTAGAATATAACATGGATATTTACATGTCTCAAGGAACTAGAAGTTCCTCGAGACGTACATCTCTAGAATGTAATACAAGCCATTTGAGACCTAAAACCCTTTGAAAAGTCAAACCCTAATTTTTTCCCCTAATTTTGCTTTTTACATTATTTTAAGATCAATGGTAGTGATTTAAAGTCATAAAAGCTCATATCTAATGGTTATTATGCAATCGGCCCAATTAAAGCATGAAGAACCAATTTGACTTCAAAGAGCGCACACGAATAGACTTAGGTACAAAATCGAAATTGCTTTAATGCTTTTCACGTTTTTTCGTTGAGATTTTTCGTGGAGCTGACTGTTGCTTGGGCTATATAAAGCATAGTTACTTGGGACGGGGAACGGGTTCCGGGACGGGGACGGGTCCCTGGACGGGACGGTCCATAGGGGGGATTTCGGGACGGGGCCCGAGACGGGGAGGGGGGGGGAGGGGCGAGAGGGGGACTGGATCCTGGGACGGGAACGGGTCCCGAGACGGGGCCGATCCATAGGGAGGTTTTGGGACAGGGCCCGGGACGGGGTCCTGACTCCCGTCATCCCAGGATAACATTTAAGTGAAAATTCAGCTATATAAAAAAAAAATCATAATTGAATTAATCCACTTAACATGTAAATAATAGATTCACTATTCAGCCATAATTGAAAATTCATAATTCATCTGGATTCTCTATACATAGAAAATTGAGTAACAATTAATGCACAAAATTCGAATAAGCTAATAACATGTAAAATTTAAAAATTCAGCTACTATTATCAATTCATGACAGATAATACATATCCAATGTCCATACATGTGAATTTCAACCATAATGTGAATGCATGTAAAATTCAGCCATGCCATATTACTCAAAGCTCATATCCATATAACATGTACATTATTATTTATAAACTTTAAAGTTCAGCTTCAGCCATAATTAAGAAGTTTAAATTTATACCCACATTCATATAACATGTCAAAATTCAATCACAAGTTATAAAATCCATGATCATAAAATGATAAATGATATCCATAAACGATAAATCATAAAACATCAATTGTGAAGTACAAATATCAAAATCCATGTCCATTATCAAAAATCCATATCAAAATGTAAACTAAAGAGACTATATACTATATAGTCTCATCATATACATCATCATGATAAAAAAGATTGTCAATGTCATTAGTTACATGCTCCTCATCATCATGTGCCTCTTCTATGTTTTCCTCCTCCTCCTCTTCAATGTTAGTTGGAGGGATGACATCATCTTCTTTCAACTCCATTCTGTAAATGGATCAGCTTTATCTACTTTTGATAACATTGCAACTAACATATACTAAGTTACTAGCCTTTTGAACACCAAGCCTATTGCGTTTTTTTAGCCAACATGTGCATAAACACTCCATAATTGCTCCAAGCAAGATGAACTACATGCTTGGCTCAAGATACGGATAGCCAAAGCTTGTAGCTTTGGTGTGCTAGCTCCATAATCCTCCCACCATAGAACACCGGCAAAACGAAAACGGTCTTCTTGTGCATCCAAAGAATGAAGGAGGCCTTGCTTTCCATTTCGATACATGGCTAGCTCATCCCGTATGGCTCTTCTTTCTATATCATTTGGAACTAAACGCTCCAAGACTTTCATCCATCCACCCATAACCTCTTTATCGGTATATTGTTTTCCCGATTGAAACTCGGGATCCAATACATATGCAGCTGCATGAAGAGGCGAATAATATGAATTCCATCGTGAAATGCATATTTCTGAAATTTCTTCAACCCTAAAAAAAAGACATACATAAAGTTAAAAATTAAAATAATAACAAAATTTATTATATGTATACATAATACATACATATATATATATAATTATTTATATCAATGATTATACATACTATGTATGATAAATGTGTGTACTATGTATGTAAAAATTCATAAAAAGTAAAACATACCTTTCTATATCCGAAATGTTTTCTTTGAGTGATTCAATCATAGAATCCATTGCTTCATAGATTTTTCCAATGCACATGTTCATTGAATCTACAAGCCGTAGAAGATGTATGATTGGTTTAACCATTTTATCAATGGTATGTAATTCCTCCCACCAAGCTCCATTTTCAGCCAATTGAATTAGTTCCCTTCCTATTTGTGTGCGTGACTCCAACATACCTCCGAATTCATCACTAAGCAATAGTCCACGCACAACACCACTGCATACAGATAATCTATGAAGCATAATAAAATTATATGCAAAGCGAGTCTCTTAATACTTCAATAGAGCAAGTTTTGAACGCTTTGAAAATTCAGCCCGCACCTATTTCAATTTGCAAATGCCAACATTAAGAAAACATAAAAAGATATAAAAACATAAGAAGATAAATCATAATATTCAAAGAGTAAAAATAAAATAATAAATTACCTTTTGATGATTCAAGATGAATGCAACCATTTGATTTTCCTTCTCAATGGTAGGTGAAATCCAAGAGAGGCAACCAATATCCTTCAGTAGATTATTTAGGCAATGTGCCATGCAAAAGGATATGGTGATATGTGGATACATATCCTCAATAATATGGGCAGCTGCACTATATGCTTCCTCTCCATCCGTCACAATACACACTACATTTGATGGACCAACAATTTCTATGGAAGTGGCCCATTCTGAAGCAAGAACACTTGCACTTTTTCCTGTGGATGAAGCATCATGGGAAGAAAGAAAATACATCTCTCCTCTAGAGTAGGCAACTACTCCATGGATAGATCTCCGTCTCACATCGCTCCATCCGTCCACAATCAAAGATACTCCATTCTTCTCCCATGAACTTTTTACTGCAATGCATGCAGCCTCCACAGCCCTCTTCTCTTTCTCTAATAGTGTTGTGCGTAAAGTCTTAGAAGAGGGAGCCACATATGCCTCTCCATACTCACCAATTTTTTTCACCATGTCCTTGAAGTATTGAGACCTAAAAAGCAAACATATAGCAATTAATCAATGTATGTAACTTGTTACTTTGTAAGACACATGTATATATACTCAAGTCTCCAAATAAAAAAGAAGAAATAATTACCGTGCTGCTCGAAAAGGAATGTGATCATGGTAGAAGTATCTTGCCACAGCTCTATCCACTTCTTCCTTCAAAATCGGTTTCCAAGATGATTCCAATGTACTTTGTTTTTTTCGAACATGAAATGATGATGTAGAGGGAATCGATGTACGAAAATGATGAGGAGTGGATTCTTCACGAATATGATGTGAAGATTGTGATGCACATGGTGAATCCTGCAAAGTGTTTGAATGGGAAGTAGATACTCTCACAGAGGCAGCCTCAGACATTACTGTCGGATTCACGACATATTTTGAACTCCGTTCTCGGGCTGCTTTTTGAGTAGCCTCAAGAACACGACACTTGTCTATAAGAGGCTGCCTTTCAGCCATGGACAAAGTTGCGGTACAAAATCTCACTTGTTGACCGCCTTCATGCAAAAGATGAGCTTTTACCTTATGTATTCCACCGCTTCTATGATACCCACATCTTTTGCATGTCCATGCTCTAGCCCCCCCACCAACACCGACTTTTGAAGCATCAACTTCATCCCACCATGACCATGAGCAACGCTTTTTGGATGAAATTTCTTGAGTTTGAGACGACGATGATGCCATATTAAATATTCAGTCTCAGCTCTTGTCTATTGAGTCATAAAACAAAAAAAAAGTTAAAGTTAAAGACTAGAACTTACAAGTTACAAGTTTACAACTCATACTTTAAAGTTTATATAACCACATGCACAATGACAAATTTAATGCACACACATATGTCATATATGTCATATGATATAAGCATTACACATGTACATTGATGATTGTACAGAGTGCTGAGTATAGGGCTTCAAGCTCCAATACCTGCTGTTACAGAGATTCTATCATAGCAGCCTTCTGGAATCTGAATATTGCAATTTGCTGTAGGCTCCAGCCTCCAATACCTGCTGTTACCTGCTGCATGCAGCATTACACATGTACATGTACATTGATGATGGTACACAGTTCTGAGTGTAGGGCTCCAGCCTTCGAATTCCAATACCTGCAAGCTGCTGTAGCCTGTTACAGAGGTTCCCGAATCCCAATACACTGTACACTGTACAGTCATGCTACCTTCTGCTGCCTGTGAATTCTTGAGGGATTCGAAGCTCCTAATTGATGATGATGTCATACATACATATTACATACGTACAATGTACATACACATGTGTCAACAGTCATACATATTACATACATACATTGTACAAACATACGTAAATATTAAATACACACAGTGTGTGCACTGTGTATTTAATATTTATGTATGTTTGTACAATGTATGTATGTAATATGTATGATTGTCACACACTCTGTGTATTTAATATTTACGTATGTTTGTACAATGTATGTATGTAATATGTATGACTGTTGACACATGTGTATGTACATTGTACGTATGTAATATGTATGTATGACATCATCATCAATTAGGAGCTTCGAATCCCTCAAGAATTCACAGGCAGCAGAAGGTAGCATGACTGTACAGTGTACAGTGTATTGGGATTCGGGAACCTCTGTAACAGGCTACAGCAGCCTGCAGGTATTGGAATTCGAAGGCTGGAGCCCTACACTCAGCACTGTGTACCCTCATCAATGTACATGTACATGTGTAATGCTGCATGCAGCAGGTAACAGCAGGTATTGGAGGCTGGAGCCTACAGCGAATTGCAATATTCAGATTCTAGAAGGCTGCTATGATAGAATTCTGCATACAAAGAATTACTCAATTTCATATGATGTCATTGATATGTCATGTCCGGTCTCTAAGGCCAGTTTAATGCTCAATTGATTACTTTAATCATTAATGACCAACATGTTGTGTGTAACATGCATGGCTGTAGCCTGTCGGATGTCCCTCTTTAATTTGCTGGAGTAATCTGTAGTATACATAATACAATGTAGTAATGACAAACAACAAATGTACATACCTTAAGCCTTACTGTGACCTGTCAAGTTTCAACAGTGAAGCTCGTCGACTGAGCCTGGAGGGATTGTCTTCAGAATCTCTCTCTCTCTCTCTCTCTCTCTTCCCCCCCCCCCCCCCCCCCCCCCCCCCCCCCCCCCCCCCCCCCCCCCCCCCCCTGCTGCGAGTAATCTTCGGAGGCCGGAATGTGCGCGAATGTTACGTGTCAATATGCACATTAAAAAAAATGATCAACTTTTGGGCTGGGACGGGCCCCGTCCCCATTGGGCGTCCCCGACAAGGAACGGGCCGTCCCCAGCTTGGCAGGACGCGTTCCCTATCTGGAACGTCCAACTGGTTCGGGACCCGTCCCCGGCCCAAAAAAAATTGAATGGGACGGTGGGGACGGCCGTCCTTGGTCATTTTGGCCTCCGTCCCCCCGTCCCCTGTCACTATGATATAAAGAGGCTATTATACATAGTTTTGATTATCAATTGACGAGCTCTCTCATGTCCAAGCTCTAGGATTTTGAGCGAGAAGGTCATCTTGAAGGAGTATATGCAGATTTGGAGGTTTTTTTAGTGGCTGCCCTTCATCTTCTTCACACTTCCTAAAGTGTGCATGCTGATTTTTGTATGTCTTAGCTTCTAAATTTAGGTTTTCTTATATTGTTGCTGCTGTATTTGGTTTCTAGTATCTACCTATCTTTTCGATGATTTAGAAGACAACTTCTCCTCATAATAAGAGAAGATCTAATTTCAGATTAGGGTTTGCTGATATGACTTTACTTGACCTTCCAATCACTTCCAATTGCAAATTTCTAGCAAACCCTAATTTTGGTGTTTAGTCAAATTTGGGTCAAAGATGGTCAACTATTTTTATTAGCTTATCTCAAAGTACTCATTGAGAGCTTTCTATTGATATATAACATTAAGCCATTTGAGACCTAAAGTCAAACCATAATTTTTGCTCTATTTT
This sequence comes from Ceratopteris richardii, assembly GCA_020310875.1. Lineage (NCBI taxonomy): Eukaryota > Viridiplantae > Streptophyta > Polypodiopsida > Polypodiales > Pteridaceae > Ceratopteris > Ceratopteris richardii. Next base: position 174,612,837 of record CM035409.1, read on the forward strand.
TTTTTCATATTATTTTGAGATCAATGGTAGTGATTTAATGTTAAAAAACCTCAAGATCTAACGGTTATTATGTAATCGATCCAATTGAAGCATAAAAAGCCAATTTGACTCCAAAAAGCACACACATGAATAGACGTAAGCGCAAAATTGATTCACTTCCAATTGCACATATTCTCTTGCACATTACCTCTTATGCACATTTTCTCTACATTTTGTACCTAGAATCTTGTTTACTCCACTTTGAAAATTTTCTCTTCTCTATTTTCTTGTCATTCATCTCATTTTATTTGGTCAAGGTGTGTATGTGCTAAGGTTCTAAGTGTTGGAAAGATCTTAGATTACTTGTGATTATTATTTGGACCTACCTTACTTCCAACAACATATACTTCCTCCTTGAGGTCTCCATTCAGGGACGCTGATTTGACAACCATGTGATAGATTGGCCATTCTTTATGTGAACTACAATAAGCACTACTCAGATGGTAGTCATCCTTGGAGTCGAGGCAAATGATTCACAAAAGTCAATCCCTTGGACTTATGAGTAGTCTTGTGCAATAAGTCTTGCTTTGTGCTTCTCCAAAGTACCACTAGCCTTGTACTTTAGCTTCCAGACCAGTTGGTCTAGCTTAGAGGGAGTCAATCCACTAGCTCCCAAGTTCCATTCATCATGATATTGTCGTATTCTATTTGCATGGAAGCTCGCCAATTGGGATCATGGAGTGCCTCTTCCACATTTGTTGGTTCCTTTGCTTAATCTTGAAGAACTTAGCCATCAAGGCTATATTTACAATATGGATGCTTGCTTGTCTATGTTCCTCTATTTGTTGTGATTGCCTTCTTCCATATGCAATGTGTTCTAGTGACTATGGAATGGGGTTTGCGAAATCATAGAGTTACCTCACCCAATGTGGCAATGGCTTTTTCGCTGGGGTGAAGACATTGGTGATATTTCGACTCATCATCTGAAGATGATGCTTCGTTCTCTTGTGTAGATTGGATAGCTTTTAGGTCAGGTTCGTAGTGGATTGCCCCTTCGCATGATGACAAAGTGGAAGCTCTCTTTTCCTCCTCCACTGCATGTGGAGACTCCTCCATAAGAGCCACATCATGACTCGCCAAGGTGACATAAATGTTGACGGCCTATGCCCAAAATTGATTTGGCAAATCCGTTCTCTTCAAGATGCATCTTGCCTTTTGCATGATGGTTTGATTTCCACATTCTACGACATCTTTTTGTTAAGGATAGTGTGCCACTGTGAGTTGATACATGATTCCTTTACTCTTACCTAAATCTTCAAACTCTGCTGATATAAACTCACCACCATTGTTTGTCGTGAATTTCCTGATCTTCTTCCTTGTTTCAATTTCAACAAGTTGAAGCCATTCTTTAAACTTACCAAAAGCTTGCGCCTTATTGCAAAGGAAGTATACCCATATCTTCCTTCTATAGTCATCGATGAGTAACATGAAGTAGGAAGATTTGCCCAAGGCCTATGTAGGCATCTTTTCACACAAGTCAACATGCACCAACTCTAGAGGATAACTTGCCCTATTCTTGCTTTCTTGGTAATGCCTTCCTTTGTTGCTTCCCCATCACATAGGCCTCACATGGTTCTTTCATATATGCAATCAATGGTAGGTGTGCAACCATATCCCTTCAATGCATCTCCTGTACACGGTATCGGATATTGCCATATCGCCCATGCCATAACTTACTCCTTCCCACGCTTGCAGTGGTTGTAAAAGCACACAATTCATATATGTTATTCCTCCTTATGCCAGTTCTAATAATGTTGTTATTGTCCATAATCTTAGCTCTTGTCTTGTGGAAAGATACTTCATGACCTTGATTCAGCTGTAGAGGCTACTCAAAGCAGATTTCATTTGATTTGTGGAACATACAACACATTTAGAAGCTTTTTGATATCCCCATCAGAATTAATAAAAGAAACCATATCTTTGCCTTCTGCAGGACATTTTGCATTATTGCCTACCTTTACAATGATGGGTTCCTTTAGAGGATGTAAGAAATTGTAAAGGTCTTTTGTGCTCGTCATGTTACGAGAGGCACCATTGTTCAACACCCATGAGTCATATGGTGTTCTTGAATCTTCAGCTTAGGAGCATGCCTTTATTGTAACAAATAACTCGAGTAGTGTTTTTGCAGTGTTGTCAAGACTCCTTGCCCTTGCCACCTTTTGAAGAACCAACATTCTTCTCTTTTTCCTTCTTCATATGACAATCTTGATTCAATGGCCTTTCTTCTTGCAATGGAAATATTCTCCCTTGAACTTTTTTTTTTCGTTCTCCTTTTTGGCTCCATATTTTGAAGAGTCTGCTTTGCCTCCTTTAGCATTTGTTGTTAATGCAGCATCTCCTTTGCTTGAGCTATAGCTCCTCCTTCGTGAGTAAGGCACTGAATTCTTCAAATCTTAGAGATTGAGGTCTAATTTAGTATTTAGAGCAATTACGGAACCATCAAACTTTGGTGGATAGATTTGAAGACAACATCAAGCTAGCTCCTCGCTTGACTTTTGTACACCTTCTCCTTCCATTTGATATCGTAGATTCTTTATGCGAGTGATGAACACCTTTGTAGCCTCCTCATCAGTAAACCATTGTGCTACTAGCTGATTCTCCAAGTTTTGAATTTGTGTCTAATTACGAGTTTCATATTGATTTCTCAATCTGTTCCATGATTCACAAGCCTTGGTAGTATGCTTAATCAAAGTTAGAACACTGTTAGTAGTACTTGTAACTAGAGCACAGAGTGCATCTTCATTTCTACGATCTAAGCACGTAGAAGATCAACATGAGGTGTAATCATTGGACCAAGATTATTTGGATCCAATGTTTCTTGGGGCTCATGATCAATCCCAAGAGCAATTTCCAGAAGCTCATATTAATCAAGGTTGAAGGATAGAAGTGATTTAAAACTTCCATAGGGTGTATTTTGTACCATCAAGCTTACCTTCCATGAAGGTTAGTGGTCGTATCTGCAATCATCCCAATATCATTGCTTCTCTTGCTTGTGCTCCATCTACTTCTGTTGACGAACCACCTTGATTCGCAGTCATAGATGATGACGCACCGCTTGACATCTTCTCTCCTTTGTCGTTGAAACCTCTGCATTTCTTCTATGCTATGTAAGAAATGTTAGCACAAGGGAATATACCAATAGACAAAGTTGAGAAAAATGTGGAAGAAGAAGAAGAAGAAGAAGAAGAAGAAGAAGAAGAAGAAGAAGAAGAAGAAGAAGAAGAAGAAGAAGAAGAAGAAGAAGAAGAAGAAGAAGAAGAAGAAGAAGAAGAAGAAGAAGAAGAAGAAGTTGTTATATTAACGTCTTCCAAAGGCTGAGACAAAACCATGTACAAATGTGGTAATCTTTGTGTAGAAATGAAAAAGGAAAATGTTTGCTACACAAACTATGCAGGCTGAAAACAACTAAAGGATGATGTATCTGATAATGAAGGGGTAGTGGGGGTAATGTAGTGGTGCATGGGGGGGAGTGTGGCTTTGACTCTGGAGATAATGACCACCTAATATAGGGGGTACCCGTGTGGAGGTGAGAGAGACAAAGACAGAGAGAGAGAGAACTCAAATCCTCAAATCGCCATGAGCAATGCATCTACAAAAATAGTGCTGTCCACCCGTGCACTCCCAATATGGAGCCTAGATGGTGATCTAGACACTCTAAATGAAGGGCTCACTAATGCACAATGCTATGTAGATCTTTATATAGGTCATGTTTATATAGCCTTTAAAATGGGACTCAGTATAGATAAACATAATCGGGAGAGAGAAAATAGTTGACAAAATATATAGGCCGATAATATCTCCACGATCATAACTCCTGTCTCAACCCCGGACCCTGCAGAAGGAGGCAAACCCTCCTCTGCAATCTCCCCATTAAGGTTCTATGGAAAAACTGCGCAACATCATGAGGTTTTTATTTTCACCTTGAATGGAAACCTAATGGCCCAGAAGTTTATGCCCTACCTAACCTCATGGGTGCACAAAGATCATCTACTATCATTGACGGTCACACATAGACCTCATCTTACTTGGAAGTTAGGATTCCACAAATGTCCGGGCTCTCACAATGGCTTCTTCTCATAATGGAGGCTTGATAACTTAGAGCGCCATGGATCATTTGTGGTCACTTGAGGTGGAGTATTAAATATATCTTACATTATAGTCATACAATATTAATTTGTTTGATTTATATATCTTTTTATAATCCCCTTTTCTATGAAGATTTCGTCTAGATGTCCTCAAGAATCATAGTTACAAGCAAGTTTAAAGGAAAAAGCCTCCATATGTGACAAACCAAGCTCCAACGCTTTTCCAATTCTTATTATTGAACCAAAATCTCTGAGAGGTCATTAAGTCTCAAAGTGATTGAATTGATTTGGGTGAGGAATCAATCGGGAGAAGGCACTTCATGACCTAGAAGACGAATTGTCACCAAGTAGAATGAAAGAACGAAGTCAATCATCGACCCTAGTCTAAGTAATGAATACACTCATTAGATAGCATGGATATCCTCAATAAAAGAAGCTTAGATCATACAATTTTTGGTGCTGAATAAAAGCAATTGGAGCTCTGACTCATGATAGGTTTCTATCAGTTGCGAATGGTTGAAACAAAACAAAAGTAAGAGCACTTGAATAGCTCCAATAATGTATGGCTCAACTTGCTTTAGTTGTGCCCCAATCCCAAAAGGTACATCTATGGCTGTTTTATTAAAGAGTTTTAACTTCTTCTTGCATTGTGATTATAACTAATGCTTAAAACAACTC